>OZ010602.1:52500-112500 GCA_963932145.1 Acanthosepion lycidas | reverse complement strand
TTCTGCTGTCGTATGAAAAATCTTTGTCTTAAAACAATTTTTAAGGAAAATAGGTTTATCAAATCCAGTATCTCGTATCGCTCTTTCCAGTATTGATCGGTTTTCTTTCCCTAAACTTTTATTTAAAGTTCTGTTGAACGTCACTGTCTTCACTGTGCCATTATTTTCTCTTCTGATATTCATTTTGGTTATTGCTGCTGTTGAAATTCCTCAATTGATGTTTGTGGTTCTGTAGCGGCACTTACCTTCGCAATGTTCGAAGAAGGATGTTTTTTTTCAAAGATATACAGGCTTCTCAAGGCCATCTTTAACCATTTTTCTGAGAAAGCGGTTGTATACAGCTGAGAGTTTAGATATTCTTGAATGAGTTTGGTGCCATACATGACATCCAGATGAAAGTCTCGATTTGATGTGGCTATTTAAGAACATGACTCGAATATTCAGTTTAATGTTTTGGTTTCTTAACAGTTTGCTAAACTACCACAGGCGCAGCCTATTCTGTGTAAAATTTCCTTATCTCCTATACTAAACTTGTTATTGCTGATCCATACACTGGGGTATTTGAAGTGTTTGGTATTTACTAATTACACACCCTGAATTCTTATGATGGACTCAGGGTACGTCGTGCCATCACTGCATTCATTCCAAATCTTTATCTTAGTTTATGTTTAGAAAAATTTTATCTTAAGCCCTATTTTTGGAATACTTGCTAGAGCTAACTTAACGTCCTGGGTATGACGATAAACTACATCCACGTCCTGGGTAAGATGATAAACTACGTCCAACAGCAAGGCCTATGATCAGTAGGTTTTGAGGAGCGTGGAACCACCTCTTATTTGCTGGTGTTCCCATGTCTAACCTGACCCGGAGTGGTAACAACTGTTAGAGTCCCAGCTATGGGTAAATAGTTAACCCCCAAACTGGGGTCAAAACATTATGAAAGTTTAAAAATAAGTTTTAATACCAGAAATACTTGGTAAAGAAATTTATTACCAGCAATACATTTTTGAAAAAAATATTACCAGAAATAAATATTTTGCCGGTATTAAATAACCCATTGAGGTTGATATGACGTAAACCAAACGAAACAAAACCAAACTAGGGGTAACTTAACTTCAGAAAGCTTACCATGTGTTTCAGTGCAGTACGGTACAAATTTCCAAATAGTGAGAAAGCGCTCAGATTTAATATAATTTAAAATAATGGGCGCAATTATTGGTATCTACAGATATAATAAACTTAATTCAAACCTTGCAAAAAACATTCTTCTTATTAGAGATCACTTAAATCCTTGCAAAACTGATCAAAGCGGCATGGATATCGATTTATTGACAGATTTTTGCCGTTTTATTAATAGACAAAAGTAATAAATAAATAATATTCCTTGATATTAAAGCAACGAATCAATGAAGCTCATGACTATATTCACTCTTATAATATCGTATGTCGTAATATAACGACAATCAAACCGGAAATAAGCAATGTAAGATCAGCTATACGAAACAAATCAAGTATTTAATATTACATGCATTTAATATTAAATTACATTTAATATTCCATTTTTATCATCATCTTTCTCAGTTTACCTATTTCTTTCACTTGGATCACCCTCACAATCAAAGCCAGAGAAACATGGACTTCAAGGACACCTACTATAGCGCCATAGTTAGCAAACTCATTCTTTGAGTTACTAGTAGAGTTGGGTTCGAACACCAATGGATACCATCACTAGATTTACTCTTTACTAGATTAAGCTAAACGTAATAAATAAAATGCTGATAAAATGAGTTCAATTTTCCTTGAGTGCCCGAGAATTTTGGCCTTGCTCCAAACTAAGTGTTATGGTAATTTAACTACGCACGCATGACCTCTTCCAGCTATAAATAGGAGCAGTTACTGCCCTTTGAACAGGGAAGTTTCCAGCAAAAATAGATTGTATTCATATTGTAAATACTCATTGGGGCTAGTTTTTAAATTGTTGTTTTATTCCCCACCACAAAGACAGTGAATTGTACATATGTGGTATAATTACGATTTCCATAGAGACAATGAGGTATTATGGTGGATGTAAGTAAGAATGCGTTTTTTTGGTGTTAGGAATATTTTTGTATGTTTGGGTCAGTGTCTGTGGCTAACTAAGTTTAAAGTTAAGACATGAGAAGACCCGTCTTTTTCCCCATTCCCCACTAAGGCCTTGTGCCACATTTTGTACCATTGTACAAATAAATATCGTGGAGTTTCCAGCAGTCAGCTCTGACAGTCGGACCGAACATTCTTGCCGTAATGCTCTCGTTTGTATATGTTTGTATTAATGTCCCTGTTAATATATTTAACTCAATTTCTCTCTTGTGTCTTTATTTCTGGCCCTAACAAGGCCACAACAAGTTTAAAAAGTATCAACATAGGGATTTCTGTTTGGATTTTTGCGGAGGTTAACTCTAAATTCTTTTTTTATGAAAGAAGAAGCGATTTGTTGATTTTCGGTCATGAAATCTTTAGTTTGAAAAACAGGAAAATATTTAATTGTTCTGAGCGGTCAGCGTGGTATTTGTAAAGTGCGATTTCAAGTGTTCTAAATATCTAATGGGATGATGATGATGATGATGATTTACTGGGACCACACACATACTGATGGCACTTGGTAAAGTGGTGGAACGCTGGACACTTTATCAGAGACAATAAAAATATAATAATGTTCCTTTGCAAATGTAAGTGGGTGTCTATGGCTGTGACATGTGATCCAAAACCTGATAGAATCCGACGATAAAAAAATATGAGATTAAAAAAAACAGACATAATTTTGCTTGCTTTCCATTTGTTTTAAATTTAATGTTAAACCTTTTTGAATTAATCGACACACACAAAAAACAAAACAAAAAAAAACATGTTTATTTCCACGATTTAGATTCAGACTATTGGGCTCATCTTTGTTGTTGTTATCACAACGTTTTCGGCCGTTGTGCTTTTATCAGTTGTTTGTCGATCCGTGTAACTTACAGGGAGTCCCGAATTGAACCGTTTCTTTAATCTACGGGGGAATATACACTGTTCTCGTCCCAGTGCGCATGTCTAGAGATATCTTGTCAATACGCTTTTCTGAACAATTAATGCAGTCCTTTTGAATTCTCTTAATCTTTTTACGAGTCTGCTTTTTCTTTTTTTTTCTTTTTTTAGAGTCTTTTTTCTTCTACATTTCGTTAAGCTAATAAAAATAAATAAGAAAAAGAATCAGCACGACTTTTGAAGACGGATGCTGTTCTCAAATTTAAATATCAAATTTAAATGATATCTACCCATACTTCAGATAACATCGCTTTTATGACTTTTTTCTAAGGCAAATCCCCCCAAGGAATGCGGGAGTGCTACTAGCCCGCAAGGGGTTACAGAGGATTGAGAACAAGATTAAAGAGGCGCATTTGAGGAAAGGACACAGATGAGGACAGAGAACAAGCTCAGGGTGTCAGATGTCGATTGACATTACACTTGAATATTTGAAGATTATAGTCATCGGAGAAGCAAGTAAGAGGAAGGGAGTTCCACAGACGGGACGTGCGGAAGAAGAAGCTGTTTCAGAAGAAGAGACGGTTACATTTAACCGGTTTGACAGTGAAAGGGTGGGACAGAGATGCCAACCTGGGAGCACGTTTAAATTCATGAAGTTCGGGAAACAGAGAAAGTAGCTCGTCGGAATAGTTGCTGTGAAAATATTTGTAGAAGAGACAGAGGGAGGTCACAGCACGTCTGTGGAATAAAGATTGTAGACTAGATGCCAGATCATGACCTCTCATATTGTATATTCGTCTCTGGATTATGTGGAGGACCTTGAGACGTACATCGGGAGCACCAGACCATATATGACAGCAATACTCCATGCAAGGACGGATGGTTGATTTATAGATTTGAAGGATAGACTCAGACAAGAAAAACTTTCTGTTACGACATGGAGAGCCAACTTATTAACTTTTGTCATTATTTTTTTTTCTTCTTATAGTTGAAATTGATTTTAATTTACATTTTTCGTTTTTGGTTTTCATATATTTTTAATAAATTCTTCACTATTTACATTATTCGGACTATTGTCCTCATCTTTGTCGCTATATTTATTACAACGTTTCTGGCGTTGTATGCTCCGGCATATGGCAACATGATGAGGACAATAGTCCGAATAATGTAAATAATGTACATAATACCCCATCACAGAAATCTAGACAGAAATTCTTCTTTTTCTTGTTTTTCTTCGTCTGTCGATGATCGTCATCTCAATGCCAGGACTGTTGAAAATACCATTCAAATATATTTATATCTTTAATTTCTCTAGTTCTCATTTTATTTAGTTAGAGTTTGGTTGCGGAAAAAGAAATGCCAGTTGGAACAAAGAAAGAAGTTCCTTTTTCAATGAAATAGTCTGATCACCTCTGGTTAGCAGCTGCCTATCGACTGCCCAACTGGTAACTGTCATCAATGAGGCTGTTAATTTTATATATATATATATATATATATATATATATATATATATATATATATATATATATATATATATATGAAGAAATATAGTCTTAAGGTGTGCTATATTTATGGGATAAAGTGCTCAATATCAGAGATAGAGCGTGTGTAAATATAAATGTGAACATAGAAGTCAACACTTAAAAGCGACAGCCTGTTTTATGCTATATGCAATCATCAGGCCACGTATGCCGTTATTTTTCTCGGCTATTTATACATATACGGGTCAGTGGTGCATTGTGGGTAGTCTATTATGGCGGTTATTTTACGGAAGTCGTTTATTTATTTATTTGGGTTAAATTATTTTGCTTGTTTTTATTTTTTGTTTCTTATTTTATTTATTTATTTACTTAATTTTTAATCGGTGTTTTTTTATTAACGTAGTAAAAATTTGTTTATATCACTTATTTAATAGTTTTGTTTTGGTTTGAGAATTTAATTAAAGCTATTTGTTCGGTTTTGAGGTTGATTGTTGTAGTTTATTCTAACTATTATTTTGGCGGGAACAGTTTTTTAATTCGTGTTTATTTGGGTTATCTTTATTTGTTTTTTCTAACGGCAACTTTATCGGGATTGGTCGTGGTCTGACGATTGCATATAGCATGAAACAGACTGTCGCCTCTACGTGTTGACTTCTATGTTCACATTTATTTATATATATATATATATATATATATATAGCTGGCCACTCGTATTCGAGGATAACCGTCTACTAGTGCAGCTAGCCAATCCCTATTGCAAATGCTCGCTCAGGCACATTTGTGTTTACCCACCTGTGGTTTATATTGCAACTATGCTGAGCAGACTTTAGTTACAGTTTCTGAGAGAGAGTGTGTTATCTAGCGTGATCAACAATTTCAACAAGGCCAGCACTCTCAATATATATATATATATATATATATATATATATATATATAGAGAGAGAGAGAGAGAGAGAGAGAGATTTGTTTGTTATGAATACGCTCCAGCAGGTGTGCAGGATCGCCTCATCCGTGATGTCATGACTTGGAGGTCATGGCAAATTTCAGGTGTTTCAAAATGATACCTGTTTACCCAAGTGACCCTACCGAAACAATACCTATTCAGGCAGGCGATCCCGAAGCAAATTCCCACCAAGCACACAACAACGGACATTAAATAACTGCCACTGCTGATCTTGAAATAGCAAGCTACCAATCAGAAACGTCCTACGTCACTTCCTCCTCAACCAAGACAAGACAAAAAAGAGAACGACCTTAATCCACTCGGGAAGTCGCACACTCTGAACGAACACAACTTGACATAACCGATAAGTAATTTCTACTAGTCTCCAGGAAATTTTTATCTCCTACGAAACGATACTTCACTAATATATATATATATATATATATATATATATATATATATATATATATATATATATATATATATATATATATATATATATATATATATATATTATAATTCTGTTTTAAAAATATAATTCCTTCGCGAAATAAAAAAAATAATTATAATTTATGCTCTACTTTTGTATTAAGCAGTTTTTAAAAAATAAAAACAAAAATACTAAAGAACTTCGGATTATTTGCCTAACGTGTTCTTTCCTATTTTTCTATATATTTGCACACACACACACGCACACACACACACACACACATACACACACACATACACACACACACATATATATATATATATATATTTAAATTTACATTTAAATTTATATAATTTAAATTTTCTGATCAAGTACTTTGCTGCTTTCATTGGGCCATGCTTAACATTGACATGTAGCATAGGAGATGCAGCCAGATGAAGCTACGCTGTTGAATATATTAGATCCATCTCTGTACTTCCAGATAATGGATACGTTTGTAGCCATTATCTAAGGCATACGAATTTGAGTTCTTCCGCTTCTTCTGTCTGTTAGAAAAATTACACATAACAAGAGAAAAAAACTTTTTCGAGATTTAAAAAAAAATCAAAAATAGTAAAATTCACACTTTTCTTCGTGCTTCATGTGTGCTTAGTGAAACCATTACGTCATTATTTCACAATGAATTTACGGGTTTGTGTTCAATAATAATAAAAAAAAAACAGAAAAAATAATTTACCATAAGTAATTTCCTTACGACTTTCCATTTAGAAATCTTCAGATTAAGACATGATTATAAACAACAATTTATGGAAAGTTACACAAAAATACGTTTGATAAATTTACACATATAAAAGACCAAACAAAATAAGTAATAAAATTTTTCTCTTTACACAAGAGAGATTGCTGTCGAAAATTAACTGAGATATTTTTGTTTGTTTATTCATTTATTTTTTTACTTTCGGGATTTGTTTCCCAATATTCAAAGTCAAAATAACAATTCAGCAAATCTATTTTAACAAAATCACACAATTCATATCTATTTATATGCAAAATAAAAAATAAGGCCAATAGGACTGTATTAAACTTGTCCAAAAGTATATGAAAAATGTTGAAGATATCTTGCTGGCAGCTTCCCAATCCAAGGGATTTTTTTCCTACTTCCTTTATATCCTTATTTCTGTCAGACATTTTTTTCTGTATTTCTTTAATTTATTGATTGAATTCTGTTTCGCTTATAGTGTTGAACATAAGCAATGTGTATGGTCAAGTTTCGAGTGTTTATCCATGGAATTTTTTGGTACACAATGTTTTGATAATTAAAGACAATTTATATAGAAACATATTCAAATAATTTATAAAATTACAAAATTAATTAATTAATTATATGTTGTTGTGTATGTGTGTATATACGTATGTGTTTTGGGGCATATAAATAGTAGGTCTTTACTAGATTAAATATTCTTAAATATTTTTATATATTTATGTTAAATTTGTAATCTGTAGGCGATATTACCTGCTTTGTCTAATTATTCTTGATTACACATCAGTTCTATTATAAATGCCCTCGTTTTTAATTCGAGTCCCTTTTTTTTCTCTCTCTCTCATCTTCTCTTTTCTTGTATACATAAGGTTGGTAATGCAAAGCAGACGGAAATTTTTCACATATACATCGGCAGTATGAATTGGCTAGATTTTAAGTTTAGATCATATCGTTTTGTATTGTGCGTAATGTTACCACAAATGCATCCACACGTTTCCGGTGTCTGTTTTTTTGTTTTTTTTTTAATTTTAGGTCAGCGAATCGGTAGTGATTTATACATCTGAAAATAATTCATATTTATCTGTATCTCACTAATTTAAACCGTTATTTAACTCCTCTCTTTAAAACTTCTATCTGTTAAATTTTAATCCCCACCTTCACCTTAAGGCCTTTCCTGTTCTTCTTTCTTCTTTTACACCGTCTCTCTAGTGCTTTTATACATTCCCCTCTCACCCATGTTTCACACTCCCACACATACACTCTTTTTTTTTATATACCCGGAGTTATATTTTCCGATTTCGTTTTGAATTTGTAGGTCTGATGAATTGGATTGTGATTATGATTCCAATGTAATATGGTTTAAAAGTGACAATTGGAAAAAATTCTTAATTCTTGCTGACGCGTTTCGTCTTCCGACATTATCAAGGCAAGCAATGAAAGCGAAATGTTTTTATAGTCACATCAAATCCAAAATTTAAAAAAGAGACACGCACGCCTGCGTAAGCCTCTTTCTGGATATTTGCATTAACAACTCCCCCTCCCCACGAAGAATTTGTTTCCTGCTCTCCGTGTAATTTTAAATTTTGGATTTGATGTAACTATGACTATTTTATAACGATATGTAATTTTGTATAATTTTATATATCAACAAACAGTATTTAGAAAATAGTATAACAAATTGGGAAAAAGGTTTTGTGACGCGAAAAGTGTCACAAAAAATTTTTTCGTTAGGTTTTTATCGGACTATGCGTTGTTTATGTTGCCACGTCTACACATGCGCATAAAACAAGAGCCGTTGGTAGTTCCAAAACTTTTTAAAGCATATTTTTTCAATCTGTCAAAATTCATCTGTATTTTTTTTTTTTTTCATTTTTTCTCCATTACCTTTGTCTCTGGCTATTCTTTCAAATATTCTTTCAAAAATATTCTTTCAAAAATTTTGAAACGACTAGCGTCTCTCGTTTCGGGCGCACATGTAAACGTAGCAATATCAACAAAGCCCAGTTCTCCGATGAAATCCCAAACGGATGAAACGCGCCATAGGAACTTTTTTTTTCAATTCGTCATACTATATATATATATATATATATATATATATATATATATATATATATATATATATACATATATATATATGAATGTATGTATGCATATATATATATATATATATATATATATATATAAATGTGTACAGGGTACGACGGGAAAATTGTCGCCATATTATATTTTAATATCGCTCTTGCGCGTTGTTTGTTTTTTTATTTTGTTGACTGCACAGGATAGTAGTGTCAGTTGGCCACCGTCTGTGAGAAAAAGAGCACCATGACGCAATTTATTCCGCCAGAAATTTTTAAACGGCATGCAGTACTGCTTGGTATTCGCGTCGGAAGGTCTAATACAGACATTTCAGAGTGTTTGGATGTCAATCGGAGGACAGTACAGAGGATTCGGAAATAGTTGGATGAGTGTAATGGTGATTACGAAGGTAGGGCAGCTCAGAAAACCCACTGGTTATTCTTATAAGAAACTTTTTTGGGTGAGGGCCTCAGACTCAACACGGAAACCTGGGTCAAGTGTGTGGCTGCTGGAAGATCCTATGTCTGGCAACAATACTCTGCATCATGCCACACAAGAACAGCGCAGGAGAACCCAGTCATGACTCTCAGACAATTTTTGCGACCACATCAGCCCTTACATTTGGCCACCTAACTCACCAAACCGATTTGTGTGGGGCGCAGTTGATCGAGAGACCAACAAAACTCCTTGTAACACCAAAGATGAACTGAAGACAAGGTTTATGGTAGGATTCACCAACTTAAACAAGGAAACCACCCAAAACAGTTGCAGAAGATTCCGAAGACGTCTGGAGGTCGTGGTTGAAGCCAATGACGATTTTATTGAATAAATTTACTTTTTAGTATTTCAAGATATTTTGATGTAAATATATCTGTTAAAAAGAGATGTCTGTGTTATTCTCATTTTTGCGAAATTTAGACGATAATTTTGTCCATTGCACCATATATATATATATATATATATATATATATATATATATATATATATATATATATATATACTAGTTGAAGTACCGAAAACCTAGAACGTAACTGATTATAATGGTAGTGGAACCATTCCTTATTACTGAAATGGTGAACCAATTAAAATCAAGTTAATGGGAAATTGTTGGCTAATATATAATCATGAAAGTAGTCCCACATAACCTCTGATCTTGTGTGTATTATGTGCATTCAAGGCGTATGCGATCATGGTTCTCCACGATATCCTATCCTTCGTATTACATTACAATATTTGTCTTTTTAATATCCCTCCCACTCTCTGTTTTGCCATCTTATTACACAAGTCGATTAGGTATTTGATGGAAAGAAAAATACCTAATGGACTTCAAACTTCATGACCTCAAATCGAAACAGTTTTGATGAGGATGATGATGGTGATGATGATTAATTGGTAGTCACTTTTATATTTGTTATTCTAATTATGCGTGTATTTCTCTTTCCCAAAGAAGAATCCTTGATAAATAACAGTGTTTCTTCGTTGACTGAGTTTAAGGCTAATATAGACTCGCTGAATTTGGAAATAGGAACGAAATGGTAGGAACGTCTAAACATTTCAAATCATTTCTTCTATTTTACCACACAAGGAAAGAGCCTTTTAGAGAGAGAAAGACACATATCCATGTATAAAGAGCATAAAAATGTTTGGTACCTAAGTTGACGTGTTACTCTCTAGTAAAATATATGGCCTCAAAATAGGCGAACACAATATTGCGATATTGCTAAAGGAAAACGTTGAAAAGTTAATAAACGCAATTTTGTTTTAGAGAAGTTTACAATCAAGGAAGATCTGTAACAAATCCGCAAACTCGCAGAGGACAGAGAAGACTGGCAAAATATTCTCGAATCAGTAGACAATGTCATTGAAGATTAGAGAACATGACCTCAAATCGAAACAGTTTTAATGATGACTCCTCCTTTGATTTTGACAAGTCCAACTCGTAACTCGAATCTTCGGTTTTTTTCTCTTGTTGACAATCATATATACTGTTTTCTTACAATTGATGGCTAGTCCTTTCTTCCAGCTTTCCTTTATTACCTTGTCTAGGAGATCCTGTAAATTTATTTATGTGTCTATCATCAACACATTGTCATCTCTTCATATATTTAAGATGTTAAGATTGGGCCCACCGATGAAATGAATAATTAAAAAATGTCTATTTTATAACGCTTTTTTATTTTTTTAAGAATTTCACCCCAAGCAAAGTGGGGGTATCACTAGCATGCAAGGGCTTACAGAGAGTAAGCGCAAGAGTAAAGAGGGGTGTTGAGGAAAGGTTATAGAGAAGGGTGGAGATCAGTATCAAGGCATCAGAAGATGTCGATTGACATTACATTTGAGTATTTGAAGATTATAACCATCGGAGAAGCAAGTAATAGGAAGGGACTTTCACTGTCGGAAAGTGAGAGATAAGAAGCTGTTGGAGTAGAAGAGACGGTTACATTTAACCGTTTCGACAGTGAAAGAGTGGGACCGACCTTCCAACCTAGCAGCACGCTTAAATTCATACAGTTGCGGTACCAGTGAAAGTAGCTCGTCAGAAAATATTTGTAGAAAAGACAGAAGGAAGCCACATCACATCTATGAGAAAATGACTGTAGACGAGATGCCAGATTAGGACCTATCACATTGCATATCTGTCTCTTGATTTTGTCAAGGAGACCAAGTCTCATTATTAATGGGTATCAAAGTTCACTCCCATCAACACTGCTCTTGTACAGCAACTGCTTAGTAGGGATTAGTTGCATAAAAAAAAACAAATTAGGTTCCATTTGTTTCTGGTAGATTTACAACGAAGAAGTACAAAGAAGAGTAGAAAATATTTATAATTGTTATATAGAAATAAAGTGTCGCTGCCGACACTTGAGTTTGAACATAGATCGCCAGTGAGCAAACAGAGGCGATCCCATTATTGAATTAACTAGACCACGTGACAATAGAGGAAACGCATATGTAGGAAGTAGCTGACAACTAACGACTTCTATTTCTATTCTATCCTCTATTACTATACGGACCGCTATTCTCTACTCTATTGACTATACTACTTCACTTTTGGGATCACTATTTGGTGATTACTTTCCGAGCGAGTATTATCGAACAAGTACTATTAGTATTATTCGAAGGCGTCTGACACTAATATTGTTCAACGGCGTTACTATAGTTGTATCGGCGATTACAAAGTCCCTACTACAACTAGCATTACGAAAGTGACAATGAGTATCGTTGACATTACAAGTGTCAAACGAGTTCGTTGACATCACAAAAATAATGAAAAAATTGTTCTGCAAAATTGCTTTTTAAATTCACAAATATTTTTCTTGATCGAAAAATTAATAATAAAAAAGAAAATATAATCTTCCATCTGACAATTTCAATTGTTACTTAAACAAATATTTCCGTATAAGAGAAAAGTAGTAGAGACACTCTTTCCTTTTTAATGAACAGAAATATATTAAAAATATTCCTGTGTTCAATACCGAGGGCGGTAAAAGGAAGAGTTAATCTGTTTATATCAAACAAATAAACGAATAAAGTTATATATATATATATAGTGGACTCTCCCATCGTATTCGATGCATGAGGGTCAGCAACTCAGTTCCTATGAACCGAGAGTCAGACACCAGCACATACGATTTGATTATAGTGGTGAAGGCTTTGTGCAGAACCAACCACACTTTTTTAATTCGACTGGAATTCGAATTCAAACCCTCAGTTCGACCCACTACCCACTACTTCACCGTGTCTCGTTATATATATATATATATATATATATATATATATATATATATATATATATATATATATATATATATATATATATATATCATCACTTGATAAGACACCAGTTGTGTTGAAACAAAATGGCTATTTTTGTAGTGATTTTATAACATATTTATCCGAATAAATAATTATATTTGCTCTACTCTGTATTGAGCACTTTTTTAAGAATAGTAATTGTTGGTTATTGGAATTTATTCGGTATACACCGATCCTATACTTGTGTGTACACACACACACATACATACATATATATATATATATATATATATATATAATTATGACCTAAACATTGCGTTCAAACATGAAACAAACTGTCGCTACTCAGTGCCCACTTTTACACACACACACATATATATGTGTGTGTGTGTTTATTTGGAGGGTAAAAGGTTTGCTCTTTTAAGTCAAGATGCTAAAAGATTTTTTTAAGATGTTGTTGTCTTACTTTGTTCTTTGTTTAGAAAATATTTGTTTGCGGAACTGTTTCCAGGTTTGCATTCTTGTGGATGCTATATTCTTTTCCTTTTTTTTTCCTTTTTTTTTTCTTTTTTTTTTTTTTTCATTATTTAATTATTTGACATGTATAGGTATTGGAAAGTCAGAAACAAAATGAAAACCATGTCTTGTTCTGATAACTTTGTTTCTTTCTTTTCTCTCTCTCCCTCCCTCTTCTCTTTCTCCCACCCCTCCCTCCTCTCTTTCCCGCTCCCCCTCTTCTCTTTCTCACTCTTCCTCCTCTTTCTTTCTCTCTCCCTCTCCTCTTTCTCTCACCTCTTTCTCCCTCCCTCCCTCTCTCTCTCTCTCTGTCTCTTTTCCTCTTCCCATTCTCTCTCTCTCTTCTCTTTTTCACACGTTTTCGTCATTGCGTGATACCCAGAAACAGTCGGTGGCATAAAATATACGCATATCAGCTTTGACAGTCAGATCCCCACCGTACCCACTGTAAGAAAATTGACAGCACCTCATTTGCAATAAAAATGTTATTGAGAGCTTCAATTCAATGTTTTCTTCTTAAACCGGTGATTGTCGTCGTAGACGTAGGGCCGTCGGAATACAACTCAAGCATCTTCAGTTTTTTTTCTTGGGGGGGGGGGGTTAAGCTCTGTAAAGTTTATTGTAGAGAAAATGAGGATGAAATTTCTTATTTAATCAAATCATCTGACCACCAGACACGTAGTCAAACCCGAGTGAAATCTGACCCTCACACTCGTACAGATGCTGATACCAATATGGCACTGCCTGACACTAACACCTTCGTTGACTGGCTAAATCATGAATTCCCCAAAGTTTGATTTCAGTCAAAGTCTAGCAAACTAGTATTTCTTTTATATACGCATTTATGGGCAAATGCACTTAATAACACGTATACTCAAAGTCTTGATTGCTTACTTTACTTACATTGGACGATATTTGCCATTAATGCGTTACATTCCACGTGTATCTGATGAGGTCTTACCATGCTATTACAATATTTTCTATTTTCAATCAATTATTCATTTTCTCTTTGTTTATATCCTTTGCATTCTCTCATTTTAAACTATGAGTAACACACACAAAAAAAAAAAAAAAAAAAAAAAAAAAAAAAAAACGTCTTTTAATTATACTGGAGTATTATTTTAACAAAAAATTAAAAAAGAATTTCTTTGAAAATGATCTTCGTTTTATTTAACTACAAAATGGGAAATTCAAAATATTCAAACAGAAAAAAAAAAAAATTTAAATTAGAAATAACAAAGATTAGATTTTATCGATAATCAGGAGATCTTGAAATATTGACAAAATCCAGTCGTGTTTATTGTGTTTCTACGAGAAACATTTGAATTTGACGGTTGTTCCCAAATAAACTTATTCATTTTTTTTTTCGTCGAATTCACTTTACTTAAAAATAAAATATACAAATCAAGCGTTGAGAAATGATTTCTATTTGTTTGATTTAGCGATTTCTTATTTAACTTCTACTTCATTTAAGTGACAAAAAAGGAAGACGACTGAACCTGGATACATTGTCGAGTTTAGAACAACTCGCAATACATCAACAGAAACATTCTCGTGGGGTTTTTTTTTTATATTTAAGTGGTATCCATTTTTTAATAGACGTCTAAGATGTAGCCACGAATTTGTTAAGTAAAATTTTTAAAACGTTTTGCAATAAGTTAAATATTTTTTAACTTTTAATTTTATTTAATATTGCAAGAAAATAGAATAGTGTTAAAAAAGAAAAACTGAGAATTTTGGAAATAAAATAAGTTTGTGGCGTTTTTAATTCAATATTTTTTAAATCCCAAAGAAACCCGCTATCAAATTATCAAAAGTCAACTAAATTAAATATCTACAAAAATAAAATAAAAAATAGCAAATAACTGCCCACATAAAAATATCTGACGAAAATTAGTTAAATTTCCGATTGCTTTATTGAATTTTTAAATTGAAGAAAATCCGTTAACCAGAAAATGTATTTATTTATTTTTTGCCTTCTTAAGCAAAATGTAAGAAATAGGATTTTGCAATTTATTTATTTAATCTGTCAGAAAAAAAAAACGATATTTTTAACAAATTTTCTTCAGTGAAAAAAGGTTAAACATGTTGACAATTATTTTGGTTTTTATCGATTTTTAAATTACATACTTTATTGTAAAATAAATCGATACGTATATAAAGTGTAATTACCAAAAAAATGTTAAAAATTCTTCTAAAATTCGAGAGCATACAGTTATGGGATAATTATTAATTTACTGTAAGTCAGCAATATATTTTATCATTTAAAAACTAAGAAGTTGCTAAATATCAATACTTTTCAGTTTTAAATTTTAGATTCAACAGCATTAATTGACCCTCAGTGGATAATTTGAAAAAAATAAGTTGATATGAATTCTGAAAGGATTTACATTTTAATAATATAAATACGGTAAATTTCGGATTAATATTTACTGAGATGTCATAAAACAAAATGAAATTGTGAGTTACGCAAAAATGATTGCCCTAATGATTTTTTTAAAACTCCAGTAATCAATAATTTCTTATTGACAGCTTTATTCAAATCTATTCATTAGTTAAATTGTAGTGATTTATTTGACGGAAATTGATAGATTTTCCAATTGATTTTTTACGTGTTTTTTTCTGGTTGCTAGTGTAAACTGCAATAAATATAAATGCAGAAAAAATATTTCCATTTCTATATAATGTAAGAAAATACTTTTTATATTGGGTTTTTCTCCAATTCTCCTTTTTAAATATATTTCTAATAAAAAAAAAATGCACTTTTTCTAAGCTGCTTGTTTTTTGTATTGTGTGTGCGTGTGTTAGTGCCCATAATAGGAGTAAGCCGGCATTCCTATCGCCCCGTCAACTCTCCTCCCCTTTCTCCTGAACAAGTGCAGACGCTCGCCCCTTGTTTCTTGTTTAGGAAGGTGTTCGCGGTACTTTTCCTTTCCGTCTCTCTGGCCTCCGTAGTAGTACTGTCGTGATTCTCTTGTGATGTGTGCAGTCTGTGGAAAGTCTGAGGGTACCGGGTTGACAGTTTTCTGGTTGCTGTTCCCGATTGGTAGTTAGGAGCCCTAATTATTGCGTAGCGCCTTGAGCGGCCGCTCTGATAAACAGTTGTATAATATCGGGGTGCCTGTAGTGCCATGGAAGGGTGTTCCTGCACGTACCTCTGGTGGGCAACCCTGAGGCCAGATCATATTGCAGGCTGTGCCAGTTCCTTTCTGCTCTTGTCTCATAAGATGGCCGTCTGCTACTTCTACATCAGGCCTTCACATTTTCGCTTCTAAAATTGCACAACATGACAACAAACGATCAAAAAAGTAAACCTAAACCAACTCTAAAAAATCACTTAAACCCTTTAACATTTCCTTTTTTAACATCCGTGGCATTCGAACCAACTTCTGCAGTGTGGAATCGTCCCTCATTGAGAAGTCTCCTGATATACTGGCTCCCTGAGAGACCAACCACAACTCGTTTATCCTCTCCACTGACGTCTCGATCCCCGGTTACGTCCCTCTCCTTGGAAAAGACTCCCAAACTCACATGCACGTCCTAGGAGTTTACGTCAAGGACCATCTCCGATTGGCTACGGAGCTCTCTCTCGAATCTCCGAACTATTCATACATGTGTTTCCGTCTATCTCTTCTCAATGCTGTAAGCTACCTCTTCTTTTATCGCTCTACATCCTCCCAAGTCTATAGTGTACTCGAAAGCATTTCCGACAATATACAGAAGGCTTACCTCTTTTCATCTGTTTGCTCATATATTCGTGTTCGGTGACTTTAACGCACACCATGCCAAGTGGCTTAAAAACTCTATAACTGACCTTGCTAGCATACGAACCCTTAACTTTTCAATTACTCAATCCCTCACACAATTGGTTGACTTTCCCACCCGTTTCTCCAACAACCATGACGGTAAGGCTTCCCTTCTCGATCTTTGTTTCACCTCTATCCCCGCAGCTCTGACCTCTTGGCAACTCGGATCATGCTGTAGTGTCTGTCAACATCTCCTTCTACTCCACCCCCGGCAAAGAACCTCCTACCAACAGAACATCTTTGTGTTATCAACGAGCTGACTGGATCTCTTTCCATGATTTCCTTCGCGATGTCCCCTGAAATGTGGTCTTTAATCTCCCCGCTCAAGAATGCGCTTCTGAGGTCTCCTCTTAGGTAAAAGCTGGAATCGAAACTTTTATCCCCGCAAGGAAATATATGGTTAAATCACGCCCATCCCCTTGGTTCTCTGTTGTTTGCTCGGCTGCCATTGCCCATAGGAATCACTACTTCCGCCTGCACCATAGTGACATGTCAGACTGCAACAGACGTCTCTTTGTCTCAGCCCGTAATATGTGCAAGCGTGTCCTCAGTGAAGCAAAATCACTATTTGCTGATAGAACGAAACAATGAATTGCATCTCGCAAATTCGTCTCTAAAGATTATTGGCGTCTCTGCAAGAGTGTACTAAACAACAGCAAACCCACAATATCTCCTTTGTTCAACTAATTTGAGGTCCTGATTTCCTCAGCTAATAAGGCCGAGCGCTTTGCTCGTAAATTCTCATCCAATTCAATGCTCGACTCGTCTGGTATACCCACACCCGATTTTCCCATTAGAAGTGAGGCTCTGTTGAGCGATTTCCATATAACCACATCGTTGGTATTGGACATCATCTCTAAATTATACTCCCATAAGGCTAGCGGTGGGAACGAGATACCAGCCATTGTCCTGAAGAAATATCCCCCTGAACTAGCTCCTGTGCTCTCCAAACTATATAACTACTGCCTTAACGTGTTCTGATTTCCATCGTACTGGAAGCCTTTATCTGTTGTACCTGTCTGTAAGAACTCTGGCGACACTTCTGATCCATCTAACTACCGTCCTATCCGTCTAACAAGCAATATGGTTTCCGCTTTGCCCGATCTACAGCTGATGTGCTCACGGCCATAACTGAATTTGTTTACCAAGTACTTCACAATAACGGAGAAGCTCGTAACGTGGCTATAAATATCGTTTGATAGTGTTTGGCATGCCTACCTCCTTCGTAAGCTTCAGAGATACGGTATTTCAGGACGATTATTTGATTTAATACATTCATTCCTGTCAAACTGTGTAATGAAGGTCGTCTTTAATGGATTCTACTCCAGTTCCTTTCTCACAAACGTAGGTGTTCCCCAAGGCTCTATCCTGGGTCCTACACTGTTTCTGGTCTTCATTAATGATCTTCCCGATGTCATCCGTTCCCAAATAGGCATCTATGCAGACGATACCACTATTTACTCCTTCCTAAATAGCAAATCAGGTATCGCTTACAAAACTGACCTGGCCGTTGATCTCGAAAAGGACCTCCAATCAAACAAAACTGCACTCTATTACCCACCACAGAGAACCCTCTCTGTCTCCCATTAGAATGTCTGGTGCTCAACTCCACGAGAGCACCTCTTTGTGACTGCTTGGTCTCACACTGTCTGCTGACCTGAGACGGAACAATTACATTAAATCAATAGTTTCATCTACCGCAAGGAAAGTTGGTTCTCTGTGTAGCGCCAGAAAGTTTTTCTCGCCCGAGTCCATCCTTCAAATCTATAATTCAAAATCTGGCATCTCGTTAACAGTTTCTCTCTCACAGACGTACCGTCGCTTCCCTCTGTCTTTTCTACAAATACTTTCACGATAACTCCTCCGACGAGCTATTTTCGCTAGTTCCCAAACTGCATGAATGTAAACGTACCACTAGGTCGGCATCTCAGTCCCCACGCTTTCATTGTCGAAACGGTTAAATGTAGCCGTCTCTTCTACTCCAATAGCTTCATCTCTCGCACTTCCTATCTGTGGAACTCCCTTCCTCTTACTTGCTTCTCTGATAGCTATAATCTCTAACTATTCAAATACAATGTCAATCGAAATCTCCAGATGCCTTGATCTATTCCGCGTCCTTTTCTTTACCCTTTCCTCTTTCCCAAGTCTTTACCCTTGCTCTCATTCTCTGTAACCCTTTACGTTCTAGTGTCACCCCCGCTTTGCTTGGGATGAAAAGCTTAAAAAAATTAAAAATTAAACATTTCTATGTGATTGGAAAAATATACTTTTTATTCAGGAAATGTTGCTGTCTTGTGTAGTGGTCATACTAACTTCTAAGCAAAGGAATATCTAAACTTTTGTCCCTGAAAAAGAGTACAAGAGTAGATATCCCCCCCACCACTGAGTCAGTTTGTGACACAAGGTCAGTTTTTAACGTGGGGGCCCAAGTGTTTTCACTCGGACCGCTGGTCCAAGCTGATCATAGCTGGTCTTGGCTTGCCATAGCTGGTCAGAGCCGGTTCAAGCTAGTCGTAACAGTGATACTACCAGCACGGGGACGGAGCCCTGGGTCAGGTAAGTAAGAGAGAGGAATTTACACACTCAATCCTCATCGGCTACGGTACCGCACCTGCGACTGTATCTACATTCCACGTTCAATGTTGCTAATTTGAAATCGTAGAACGCATGCGTAGAAATACTGAAAATAAGTGAAGCATTTCGAGGAAATTTCATGAAGGAGATTGAAATATGAAAAATTGAGATTTTATTAGATTTCGATTTCTGATCAATAATTTGTTCCGTCTTTTTTAGAAGTTGCTGTCATTTGGAGCCAGTAATCTAAGACATCAATACGGCTGCAATTCTCAGATGCTAAAAATGTCAATCAAGTCAAGCATAACTTTTCAATCCTACAAATACGTATGCATATTTACATGTATACTGTTATGAATAATCAGGAGTGGTCTCCCCTTGTTTCGTTGCTCTCCTCTTTGAGATAGAGCTATTTCCGTTTACTGGGACTATAAAAGGACACTATACTGCGTACTTTTGTATATTTTTAATTTATTGCTTAAACGTTATTTTTATTGGATAATTGAGTAGACGCTCTGTTTTTATTTATATATTAAACAGTATATTTATTTCCGTCTGCGGCCTGAATATTCGAAAAAAAATTACAGAAAAATATGCGCTCTCTCGCAGGATTCGATCCTAAGTACCCGTAGGGAGAAACCATCATTAGATCTGATGTGCTTCTCGGTCACGAAGAACTTCCTGGCCAAGCAAAGCCCGAATAGTGCTTTTGATATGTTGAATTTATAAATGAAAAATTAATTTAAAATAATTGTCTTTGTTTACATTAGGATACCAAACTGAACAGAGTTTCGAAATCAACATGTACATATTTCGAGAATAGGGAAAGATGTGTTCAGAACCACTATACCTGCTTTGCTTGGACAGGAGGTTCTTCATGGCCGAGAGGCCAAAGCAAGTCAGATCTAATAAGAAGATATATTTTTCTAATAAGATTTTTCGAATTATCAGGTCGATACATATAAATAAATAAATATACAGTTTTATATTTAATTAAAACCACAGCTCAAATATAGGTTCCATTTAAAAAAAAAAAAAAACAACTTTAAGCAATGAATTAAATATATATTGCTCTCATTCGCCGATTGAGCACTATGGGGAAAGGGAATTAAAAAAAAAACAGTGGCTGCTTCTGCTTTTAATGCATCGCTCTTCATTTATGAATTGACCGCTCTGGCTGCTGATTTGGTGCTTATATACATCACGTATATAATACGTTGACTGATTCCCTTTTTCTGGCGTGCGCCGATAGCTTAGGAGTAGAGTCTCTGACTAAAGCCAAATGGGTCGATTTTCGATCTAGGCTTGAAACAATCAGATGTCTAGCCATTATTTAAACAGGCTTGTATATGATATATATATATATATATATATATATATATATATATATATATATATATATATATATATATATATACACACACACACGAACATTTATCTATACATATCAATATATTTATGTGCGTGCACACGAATGTAAGTGACGACTTAAAGTCGTAAAGAAACGGTACATAATCTGTGGTAATTAAGTTAAAACCAAATTATAAGATAAAGAAGAAGATAAATGCCACAGATTAATTTACAGAAAGTAATCAAATCTGAACAGAAACAATATTTTAATTAAACATGTACAAAAGATGATTTGGTACCAATATTTGTGTTTTATTCGGGTGTGTCTCTACGTTCATATTCATTGTTTTTGACAGCAAAATTTGGTTGTCGTTCCATCATTTCGAGTCAAACAACGAGAGAAAAGGCCAAAGGTCTGAACAGATTAGGAGGATTGCGAAACATGTTTGACTTCCCCAAATCTGTCAACTATTTGACTTTCGACATAACCATCCCTCCACTTACCCGTACCCTATCAGCACTTGTCGTCTACCCTTAAACTTCTTTCTTTGCCTGCTCTGCCAGTTCTTTCCTGCTTTTTATTCATCTTTCTCATGTTATTTTATCCCCATTATGCATTCTGTTTACTTTGAAATCTGCAACAGTGAAATATAATTCTAAACAGATGCACACGATCCGTGCAAAAGAAATGTACTTCTGTCTATATGTCTGAGATGAGGTATTATGATTACTTACATTATTCGGACCGTTATCCTCATCTTCATTGCCATATTCACAACGAGTGGACCCGTGGATAAATACATTGGTTAGATCCAGTGATTAGCTTCTAGTGATATAATAGCTGTCTATATCTCTGAGATGAAGTATTATGATTACTTACATTATTTACATTATTCGGACTGTTATCCTCATCTTCATTGCCATATTCACGTTTCGGCCGTTGTACGCTCCGGCCTTCTTCAGGTGATTGGAATTTCAAACCGAACCCTTTATTTCATCCACCCGGGAAGATTGTTCTAGTTCCACGTGCCACGCCTCTTCCGGATGTCTCAGTTATTTCCCTTTAATTCAATTCTCCATTTTTTTTTTTTTTTTCACCACTGCTGTGGCCTGGTATTGAACTCACAACTCTTTGGGTCTAGTCACTGGATCTAACCAACGTCTTTATCTACTGGGCCAAAACGTTGCGAATATGGCAATGAAGATGAGGATAACAGTCTGAATAATGTAAATAATGCAAGAAATGTCCTTACTTTCGAAATATTTGCAATTTTCTTTTTCACTAATTTGAACCGTTTGTTTACTGAAAATTTATATAAATTTCTCTTAATCCCTGGATTAAATGATTAGAGTTAATAAAATCCCAGGTTTACAAGCAAGAACTACGTTTGTTGCATATCGCATATATTCGTATAAAATTCTATATCATGTGAACTTCGAAAAGCTTTGTGAAAAAATTGGTTTGTTTTGTTTTATTTTGTTTTACGGCATATTAACCTCATTGGGTGACTTAATCCCGACAAGATTTTTATTGCTGGTAACATTTTTTTTTTTTTCAAAAATGTATTGCTGGTATCAAAAACTATTTTTTATACTCACTAATAATTGCTTAGTAATTATTTATTACTTACTATTAAGTTAATTACTTAGTAATTATTTGCCAATAGCTGGGACCCTGACAGGGACTACCACCCCAGGTAGGGTGGACCTGGTAACAGCAGCAGTTAAGAGTTAGTTCTACGCTCCTCAAAACCTCCTGATCAAAGACTTTGCTGTCGGATGTAGTTAATCGTCTTACCAAGAACGGGAAAAAAATCGGTAATTTGTATTAAGTTGATTATATAAATGAATTTGGTTTTGCGAGAATATGTGAAGATTGTATCTGAGAACAAAGATTAGAATTTAATGAAGATTTTCTGAAGAATAAAAGTATGAATCTAAACGTAATAAACTAATAATTTCTAAATAAAAAGAAAAGTTAAACAAATATGCCCAGTGTAAAAATAATATAGTATTTAGTATATAACATATATAATAATAATAATTCTAATAATAAGACTTATAATAATAATATTATGTTATTAATAATAATAACAGATATAATAATAATAATTCTAATAATAAGATTTATAATAATATTATATGTATTAATAATAGTAACATAATAATAATTACATAACATATAATAATAATAATAATAATAATAATAATAATAATAATAATAATATAGCATTTAGTATTCTATTACATTTTAGCTTGTCTTTGTTTAGAGTTTCTTGAATCTGCTCCTTTCCAAAGTATTTTACCTAAATTCAACACATTTCTGACATAATGATAATATTATTAATATATCCTCACTAAACTATATTACATAGCCTTGTAGATAAACTAAATACAGTCAAACCTACGATAGAATTTATTTATGAAACAGAAACAAAGAACACATTATATTTCGTACATATTATGACTATCGCAAATCAACTAAATAAAAATGACCTCATAAATTTCTATTCTCACCATAACAGTATTTAATATATATATATATATATATATATATATATATATATATATATATATATATATATATATATATATATATAAGTATTTTGTATACAGTATTTAGCAGTGGCATACATTTTTCTGTTAGTGCCGAGTGTGATGTATAAGAGCTTAAAAATACTGTAGGAGAAGGATGGCAGAAAGGTATTGGCCCGATGAAGTGATTTAAAAAAAGTTTTATTCATTTTCGAAAATGGCCGGACTGAGAACTTTTCAGCTTTCCCTCGTATTTAACGTAAACTAATATTTTTCACAAAAATGACCCCTGAGTTGATTGCCTGATCATTTTGATTGAGGCATAAATTTCAAGGTTTCAAAAATAGTCAACTTTTAATCATCGACTCAATAGTTTTCAAAATTGAAATAGCGACAATTACAGAAATGTAAACCGTAATTTTTTCTTTTAGAAATCTTTTAATGTTTTATGTAAAAGATCGAATTTCTGTTGAATGGGTTTATAATCTTCTTTTTTTAATCTGCGTTTTTCTTTTTATATCTATCTATCTATCTATCTATATATATATATATATATATATATATATATATATATATATATATATATATATATATTATCTTTTATATCTTTTTATATATTTTTATATTTTTATATTTTTATTTATATTTTTATATTATTATTTGTATTATAATTTATATTATATATTAGGTTGGTGCAAAAATAATGACGTAATAATGTCGTTTTTTGACGTATTTTTTAACGTCAAAAAACGACATTATTACGTCATTATTTTTGCACCAACATAATATATATATATATATATATATATATATCTTTGTCTTTTGATGTCTTTTTTCTTTATATAATCTACTTTTTTAAAAATTCTAATTGAGTTTTGATAGAAAAAAGTTGCAGTCATGGGGCCATGAACGAAGACTGATTTTGATTCTTTGAATTCAATTCTGTCGGTGATATTTCAATAACGTTTCTTGCATTTTAATTTCTTTCTTTTTTTTTTTTTCTTCTTTTCGTTCTTTTACTTTTTCTTTCTCTTCAATTCTTTTCTCTCCTTACACTTCGTCTCTTTGTTTCAGATTCCTTCAATCTTTCTTAATCCCCCTTTCCCAACGTCAGTTGGTTTTCTCTTTCTTTCAGCCCTTACACCCACTCTCTAATCCTATCTGTATTCATTTTACTATTTCACTTCAACTCCCCTGCTTACTCGTGACATCCCCTTTCCTTCACCTTTCCCTACTCAACTCTTTTCTTGACTTTTAATCTTTCTCAACTTGCACACACGGTCGATTTTTTTTTTCTCTTGAATTACTGAATACAATGTTCTTTAATAACAAGAGACGGTTTCCATTTTATGACTTCGACCGATTCGTGTCTAATCCACACCTTTCCTACCAGAAGGCCATACGCCTCATCACCAACATCATTCGATGCAAAACACCTCCTCACGGTCTACGACGAATGTAACTGTAGCTGACATTCCAAAGATAGTCTAAAGACGGTAAATGGGGAACGATACCATTCTTTAAATACCAGTCACATCGCTTTCCTCGGCTGAACGCAGCCAGTCAAATCATCCGAATGAATCGCTGACATTTTTGACCAAACAACAAGAAAGACAAAAGAAAAGAGAGAGAAAGCAAAAGAAAAGAGAGAGAAAGCAAAAGAAAAAAAAAGAGAGAAGACACACAGAAGAGGTAAAAAGAAAAAAAGGGTGAGAAGTAGACAGGAGAGAAGAGAAGAGAAGGAAGAAAGATAAAATAAAAGAGAGAAAGAAAAGGGGAAAAAAAGAATCGAAAAAGTGGCAGAAAGAGAGAAAAAGAATAGTAGTAGTAGTAGTAGTAGTGATAGCTGTAGTATTTATATTATAATTATTAGTTATGAATATACGGAGCATTTTCTAGCGCCCAGTATGTTATTCATTATTATTATTATTATTATTATTATTATTATTATTATTATTATTATTATTATTATTATTATTGTTGTTGTTGTTGCTGCTGTTGCTGTTGTTGTTGTTGCTGTTGTTGTTGTTGTTGTTCCTTTGATTTGTGTTGTATATACATTTCCTTCCTGGTCCCAACCAGAGACCTAAGGTCAGAAATGTTTTCATGATATTTTACACCTATCATTTTTGTAAAAAAAAAAAACAGAAAAACAAAACAGTAACAACAACAAAAATTAAGGATCCTACACATTTTGCATAGATAAAGCTCTTTGTAATGTGTGAGCTGTACTTGTGAGCACACTTTTTTATTTCTTTAATCCATGGGCTACCAGGAATCCTTCAATGAGTCAATCGGAACATTTTACAATCAATCCGAGGGCTCCAACTACAATTGGAATTATAGATGTCCTCATATGCCACATTTCTGAGATTTCCAATTCAAGATCCTTGTCTTTTGATAGTTTTTTTTTTTTTTTGAAGACCTTCAAAGATACATTTCAATCTGCAGGGCCTGCCATATCAACAAGAAAGCACATTCTGTTTTTGTGGATTATTGATCACGATGTCTGGGCGATTAGCCTTTATCGTTCTGTCTGTATCTATTGTAACTTGATACAAAATGGTCATTTGTTATCACATATATTATCACAGAATCTGAATTTCGTGTTAATACAGTTGTTCAGTATGTGTGCTTGGTAATTTCTAGTTAGTAAGCATTGGTCCTGTGCAGGGAGAATAAAACCTTCAGTTTCATCTATTAACCTTGCAAACATAACCACTGATGGGTATGGGTCTTGTCTACATCAACTTGTCTGGTACGGGCAGAGTATTGACCATGAAGAGGATCATCTTGCATTTGGTACATTGTATATTATTTTGCTTTCTTTTTTAGGTTCTTTGTTAGCTGCAGTAGATTATTATGTTTTATTTGCACTTCATCCATTTGAAATTTCTTTTTGAATTTGTTGGCTCCTCTATTACTGAATAAAAGTTGTTATTTCTTTCATGTTCGTTGATACTAACTATCATCCTGTCTTCTGTGGTTTTCAGCTATCTTTCGAGACCGATTTTTGCAGTTTTGTTAGACAGTTCTAGTTGAACTAATCCTCTGCCTCCTTCGGATCTGGAAACATCCAGACGATCAACGTCAGTGTTAGGATGATGCATGCAGTGGCAAGTGAGAAGTTTTCTCGTTTTGTCATCCATTCGCTAAATGTCAGTTATGGTCCAATTAAGGATGTTGAAACTGTATTGCACCACAGGGACATCCAAAGTGTTAATGGTTGATATTCTGTTTTGTGAATTCATCTCGGTATTTAACACCAGACACACATACCTGTAGTATTCTTTTCTTACTTTCTCCTTCATTTGAGTATGCTGTATTCCATCTTCTTTGCTGACTCCAAGGTATAGGGTGACCCCCCAAAAAAAACGGGAAGTGCGTATTGCCAGACATGAGCAAGTGGCAACACTGCGAGACAGTCACCTTGAGCAAGTAAACATTTCGCCATTTAGAATTCAAAATGAAATTCACAGTATCCCAGCTAAGATGTTGCAGCAGTCAATGAGGAATCTCAACAGCAGATTTCAAGAATGCATTCGTACAGGAGGACGCCATCTACAGGACGTAATTTTTAAAAAATGAAAATTCCACCATTGTTTCTTAAATGACTTGTTTTAAGGTTTCAATTACTATGAATAAAATATTTTTCTTCCATCACTCTTGGTTTATTGGATTGTTAAAAGTTCCCATATTTTAGGGTCACCCTGTATTTATAGGCTTTTTCTTGTTTTAGTTCCCTAATTTTTGTGACAAAATCCAGATATATTGGGTGTGTTTCTGTAATTCCCCCTTTATTGAATGTTACCTTTTCAAATTTATCTAATCAGAAATCCATACCGATATCATCACTGAAACATTTTACAGTATCGACGATACCTTCAAACTTATTGTCGTCTTTGGCAAAGAGTTTGATATCATCCCTGTAGAATAGATGATTAAACACTTTCTATTTTTAATTTGTATCCATAGTTATTAATGTTTAGCTCATGTGAAAGGGTAGGAGTTTAAGACAAACAGAACCGAATGGGCGACAGGGGGTTTGATTGAAAGATTCCTCGTCAGACATTCAAACAATTGGATGTGGCAGTAACTTTAGTGCGATTTAGGTATAATCTGGTTTTCTACAGTTCCATGCTATATTTAAGGAAATTTACTATTGCCGAGGAGATTTTGTACAAAATCTTAAGGATCTAAGAGTATGGCACACGATCAAAAGTTTTAAGGTAATCTATCCAAGCTGTGCCGAGTTTTCTAATTTTTTTCCTGCAATTATTATTATTATTATTCCCAGTTTTCTGATTTTACGGTTTGGTAAAATCCTTTACCAAGTCTTATATCTTACACTTGAGGTAAAGGAAGGTGTTTCTTATAAAGTTATTATGCCCAATATCTTTCTAAGACAAACCTTTCTTATATTGTGAGAGTTTTTTTCTGGGAGTACAATCTTTTTGTATCTCGGGTAGCAATCATGTTTTCTGGTATATTCATTATGTATATATCAATTTTCTTTTTAATCATTCCTTGTGTTCTTGCTATTACTGGAATAGCGGTTGTGTTTAAACGCAACATTCTTGCAATTTTTTTTTATTTGCAGGTTTTTATATTTTGAAGGTTTACCAAATTCTTTTGAAGAAGATATATAAATATAAAGCAATTCTCAAATACGAATAGATTTTGTTAAAACAAGACTATTTTTATTTTCTTCTGTTTTAGTTACAGCAATTACTTTTCGTAATGAGAAAATAAAAATGATAATACCAAACAATTCGATTGCCTTATTATAAAAAACTCTTTTATAAGTTTGTGTCATATAAGAAGAAAATGAGTAACTACCGATACCGAGGTTCGAGCGTGACACTTTGCACTTATGAATATATGTTTTCTACCAGGTGTATAAATAGCGATGTCAGGCTTTTGACTGCAGTGACTATTGAGTGGGACTCATACTTACCTGCCCCAGGGCTACGTTCCTGTGCTGGTGGTATCACGGCTACGACTGGCTTGGACCGGCTCTGACCAGCTTGTACCAGCTATGACAAGCCAAGACCAGCTATGACTAGCTTAGACCAGCTCTGACCATCAGAAAAAAAAACCAAAAAAAAACTGACCTTGTGTCACAACCTGACTCAGTGGTGGTAGGGGGGGGTCAAGTAAATCTCACTATTGAGTGAAACTATCCAGTCGATTTAGTGTGAATTATTGTGCGTCGATGATTTGGGTTTTCATTTAGGATTTAAGCCGAGCCGCGCTTCTAACAAGGTATTCACTGAAATGGTTAATTATCTTTGGTTGACTTTTACTTCTTTGTTCTTGTTAAGTATCTAATTGCGGTTGTAATTAAATACTGTTTTATCTTAACATTGAAGTCTTGAGTTATATTTAATTATTAACGGCCACCGTACGTCACAAATGTTTGTATAGTAGACATGTCCACTAATAGAGCGAGTTCGATTTTCGTTTGCTACTTTTTTATCTTACCACGAATGTGAAATAATGTTCAATTATTCAAATTGTTTCCGAGCAATAATTTTCGAAGAAAGTTCACATAATCTAAAACATGATTGAAAACAAAAAGCGAAGCCGTCATAAGCGGAAAAAGGAAGAAAGTGTCGAAGAAAAGAAAATAAACAACTGAGAAAAACGAGTCAGAAAGAAAGAAATGGAAAACTGGTCAATAACACAACGTGGAACAAGATCTCGAGAAAGGAAGTCTGTGTGTGCGTGAGAGAGAGAGAGAGAGAGATAGAGAGAGAGGGAGGGTCAATTAATAGAGAAAATATACAAGATTTGATTTAAAAAGAAAAAAGCTAGAATATTTGAGAGAGAGAGATGAAGAAGATATAATTTATAGAGATGATCTCCTTTCTGAATTTTCTGTTTGAAATCTGCAGTTTGGCACACACACATATGTGCGTATATGTGATGAATGAGTAAGTGGGTCCCTATTTTTCTTTAAATATAAAAGTTCATGATGTTCCCCTTTGTTAGTGTATAATTTTAAATTAGTCATTGTAGTAAATGAAAGAAGACATGGTGGTTCCATTTATAGAATGTGAAGCAATTTTTATGCATTATACAAAGTTTGGCAAAAAATGAATCCATTTTTTTAATTAATAGCAGTTTTCGTTTTTGCATGAAAGTTAATTTAAACTTTCGTTATAAAGAGGACTTATCAGAAAATAAGTATCGAAAGAAAATTTGTTTAAATTCTACTTTATTTGATGTCTTTGGAATTGCCTTTTATTGTAAACATTAATCTTCGTTATGAAAGTGTTTAATTAATTTCTTATGTACTACACACACACACACTAAGAGACACACACACACTAAGAGACACACACACACACACACATATATAAACATATATTATGTATATGCAATGTTTTCGCAAATTTAAAAAGAATATTCAAATGTATACTTATGTATATCTGATATCTATTATATGCAGTCTTTCTATATGTATATTGTACATTTGTATACGACATAAATACATACATCTATACATATAGATAAAGATAGATAATGAGAAATTCAGATATCTACCAAGCGTGCAGTGACTTAGATGAAAGAAACAAATTAAAAAGGCAGATGTCAGGCTGATGACGCCGGAGATTTTGGTAAAAAACGCAAACTCTACCATTGCAGAGTTTCGCACAAAATAGGAGTCAAAAATCAAAGAGGGGATTGAGAGAAACATCAGAAAGCAGAAATAGTGGAGGAAAAAGGATTAATGTAAGTAAGAGAGAAAAATATAAGAAAAGAGTCGAAGGAAAGAAAGAAAGAAAAAAGAAAGACGTGGTGAGTAAAGAGAAAGACTGACGTTCGTAGGGAATAACATGTGGAGAAATACATTGATAAAGAAATAATGAAAATTATAATGTACCTACCGTAGAGTTATTATTAAACTTTCTAAGCAAACAAGGAGTTAGGGAGTTCAATTTTCATTATGGCTTTTAAAAATAATATAGAAAAAGCGCATTATTTCGAATTTGTTAATTTTGACTGTATATCAGTCCTTTTGAGGGATTAAAATTAAATTGTTTGGATTATTATAAGACGCCATTATTTCTTATCTTATCTTGGTCTGCCTTTAATGAAAAATGTAGATCACCGGCGATGGGACAGTAGGAATATATTTCGATTAATCCTCTGAATTATTTGCCCTTCATGCCTTTGGTATTTATTAGATTAAGCCACTATGGCTGCATGCAAACAATAGGTTGGGAAAGACGGACTCCCAATAAACAGCTTGCAATATTTGCAAGCTAATCATTGTGTTCCTGAATCACTCTAGATTAAAGGAAAAGAAAGAGAGAGAGAGAGAGTGATAACTTAGATTGGGCATGGGTGAGTGAGACAGAGTGAGGGAGAGAGAAAGAGTGATGTATTTTACCCCTTTATTTTTAAATTAGTCATTGTAGCAAATGAAATAAGAGGACATGGTGGTTCCACTTATCAATAGTTTTAGGTAAATTCCATACAATGTGTTATGATGGTTAAAACATGCGTAATGAGAAAATTGTTGGAAAAATAATTATTCGAAAAACATTTATTCGACTTGTAAATTGTTTGAATGAAAATTAATCGAAAGAACAATTTTACTCAATGATAATTAATCGGAATATTTATGCTTGAAATACGTATGTTGTCTTACTTTCAGAGTGTCAACGTTAATTTACCAAGAACTAATAACGCCCTTGAAGAATAACAAAGGGCTTTTTTGGTTTGGTTTAGTTTATTTTGTTTTACGGCATATCAACATCAATGGGTTATTTAATGCCGACAACATTTTTAGGATAGATTCGTATGAACAGAATGTGTATTCTTTGGTTTAGATTGGATTGGTTTATTTTGTTTTACGGCATATCAACCTCAATGGATTACTTAATGCTGACAAAAAAAATTTATTGCTAGTAATAATTTTTGTCAAAAATCTGTTTCTGGTAATATATTTCCTTCAAAATTGTATTGCTGGTAATAATTTTTGTTCAAAAAAGTATTGCTAGTAACAGTTAACTATTTGCCTATAGCTGTGACCCTAACAGGTACTACTACCCCGGGTCAGGGTGGACCTGGGAACACCAGCAATTAAGAGGTGGTTCCACGCTCCTCAAAACCTCCTGATCAGAGGCCTTGCTGCTGGACGTAGTTTAACGTCTTACCCAGGACGCAGGGCTTTTTTGAAGCAAGTGTCATCCCATCATCCCACAATACGGAAATTCTTAAACGTTCTTAAAAGAGATCAGAACTTGCAAGAAATTCATATTGCAAAAATAAGCGCAGGTTGCCAAAATATCAAGAGCGACAAGAAATACCGCGACGTAAATGGGAAAGTTAAAAAATTAGTAACATTTGACTATTTGCGTGCAATATCATATAACTTAAGTTTATAAGGATTTTCTTGATAAATTGTTTTATTAACGATATTTGTATTTCAAATAATTATTATTTGTGTATTTCCTCTTTTAATTTTGTCATTTTTATTACAATAAAGAATTTTGCATTTCGAATAATTATCGTTTAGTATAATTGTCCTTTCGATTAATTTTCATTCGAGCAATTTACAATTTAAATAATTGTTTTAGAACAATGTTTACATAAACTAAAACATGATTGAAAACAAAAAGCGAAGCCGTCATAAGCGGAAAAAGGAAGAAAGTGTCGAAGAAAAGAAAATAAAGAACCGAGAAAAATGAGTCAGAAAGAAAGAAATGGAAAACTGGTCTATAAAATAACGTGGAACAAGATTTCGAGAAAGGAAGTCTGTGTGTCTGTGTGTGTGAGAGAGAGAGAGAGAGATAGAGAGAGTCAATTAATAGAGAAAATGTGGAAGACTTGATTAAATTAGGAAAAAAGCTAGAATATTTGAGAGAGAGATGAAGATTATATAGATTATACAGATGATCTGCTTTCTGAATTTTCTGTTTGCAATCTGCCGTTTTTGCACACGCACACACACAAACAAAAATATACATGTGCGTATGTGTGGTGAGTGAGTGAGTAAATGACTGAGTTCGTGCCTATTTTTTCCTCCAAATATAAAAGTTTGTGATGTTCGACAAAACCACGTGCTGGGCGAGATGTTGCGAGATGTTGCGACTTATGATGAGCAATCGCAGGAAAAGGCGGAGATGAAGTCACACAGCAAAGCGAACCAATTTTTGAGATGAGATTCAAAGTAAACACACATTGAACACCGCCCACAGACCAAATATTCATCGTTTCAGTGCGATTGTTATTTACCGATATGAATTCTTCGGAGATTTTCAATGACCTGCCGACTATATAGCGTGAGATATTAAAAAAACATTCACATACACACACACACATATATATATTAGGTTGGTGCAAAAATAATGTCGTTTTATCACATATGTTACTATGTGAGAAAACGACAATATTTTTGCACCAACCTTATATATATGTAGGGTGCTGTGGATAAATTGTCATCTAAATGACGCAAAAATGAACATAACACTGACATCTCATTTTAACAGATATATTTACCAAAATGACACAAACATATCTTGAAACACCCAAGAATAAATCTATTCAATAAAATCGCCATTGCCTTCAGCCATGGCCTCCAGACGACTTCAGAATATCCTGCAACTCTTCTGGGCGGCCTCCTTGTTTAAGTTGATGAATGCTGCCATAATCCTTGCCTTCAGTTCATCTTTGGTGTTACAAGGTGTTTTGATGGTTCCTCGATCAACTACGCCCCACACATAATAATCAAGGGGGTGGTTGCACTCTGGGGAGTTAGGGGGCCAGATGTAAGGGGTGATGTGGTCGCGGAAATTGTCGGACAACCATGACTGAGTTCTCCTGCTTGTGTGGCATGGTGCAGAATCCTGTTGCCATATATAGGGTCTTTCAGCAGCCACCCTCTTGATCCAGGGCAGCAGTACCTCCTCAAGGCAATTGATGTAGGCCTCAGTGTTGAGTCTGCGGCCCTGTGGTAAGATGAAAAAAGTCATAACCTTTCTATTACGAGTGATCACTTCAGACACCTTCCTAATCACCATTAGACTCATCCAACTCTTTCCGAATCCTCTGCAGTGTCCTCAGATTGACACCCAAACAATCTGAAAATGAGTGAAAACTTCCCAGCCAAGAAATAATAATGTTTATTATGTTTATTATTTCTTGGCTTGGAAGTTTTCACTCATCCACAGCATTCAGCGGACATTGCAGTTTCAAATTACCATTATTCCAGTCTTTATTGAATATTCTTAATAAAATAATTTCGGTTCTTTGGCAAACCGCAAAAGTCATGTAGATTAGTTCTTTGCTGAAAACACTAAGCAGTATAGAATTATGGATTTGAAGAATGAAGAAAATAGAATAAATCAGGTCTGCTACAAAAAAAAATCATAGTTCTTTGCTCGGAAATTCTTTTCCAACTCTACTTTAGACGGATCTGGACTTTCTCTTTAAAAGAGAATCTACTGTGTGATATGCACATAACTATGTCCATAATTTCGGCTATCATTTCTAAACTGGATCCACACAAGACTTGCAGATTCGACGGTATCTCTGCAAAAAAGAAATATGCTCCTGATCTGTCTCCTGTTCTCTTCAAACTTTACAATAAATGCCTCGCTACTTCTTTCTTTCGAAATTTTGTTGGAAATCCTCCTCTGTAGTTTGTTTTTGAGAACTCCGGGGAATCTTCTAACACTTCGAATTATCACCCTATTAGTCTCTTAACTCTTTTGGGGGAAATGCTCAAGGCTGTAATAAACGCCTAATTGGCCAAGCATTTTATACGGCCTCTTTTCGGATAAACAATATGGTGTCCTTTTCGCTAGGTCTACCACCGATGTGTTAACGGCCATCACTAAATTTGCCTATCAGGCTTTAGATAAGAACAGCGAAGTTCGAGCTGTGACTCTTCCTAACTCGAAGGCGTTTGACATTGTTTGGCATGCTGGCCTTCTCCACAAGACCAAGGGCTATAATATCACGAGATAAATATTTGGCTTAATCCAGTCGTTCCTAACAAATCGTATAATGAAAGTCTTGTTGAATGGTCACGCTTCTAAAACAGTTCATATTAATGCAGGTTTTCCTCAGGGCTGTATCCTTGTACCTACGCTGTTTCTGATTTTCGTCAACGACCTTCCTGATGTCATCAGGTCCTAACTTGGCATTTATGCAGATGACACAAGTATTTACTCCTGTCTTAGTAGCAAATCCGACATATTTGACAAGGTACCGTATTTGACGGCATATAAGTCGCACTTTTTTACTAAATATATATTTTTTAAATTCCTCTGCGTTTTATATTATATATGTAGGTTTAAAATTCGCGATAGTCGGACGAAAATTAGCTACCTGGCAACTCCTATTAGCTTAGACTTAAACATGATGGAGCAATGGAACACGTGGATGGCAATGCCTGATCACATCTTTACATTTACATGAAGAATAAAAAGACCCAGCATTGCACAAGTCTACGAATGAGTGAAGCAAGCTTGGGATAATATTAGACCAGAAATTGTTGTGAAATGTTTTAAAAAGTTTGGCATTGTCAATGCTCTCAATGGAATGGAAGATGGCGCATTATTTAACGACGATGATAGTAGTATTGAAAATGAGTAACTGTACCGTTTTGCTCAATTGTAATAAGCGCTTGATTTTTATTTTGTTTTCTTACCTTTGGATATAATAAAGTTTTTATAGGCTCCTGTTCTTTTTTTCTATTATTTTTCGTTTAATTGTAATCATGGCTTGTTTAACCAAAATAATACCTTATAAATACAGCCTAAGCTGTACAATATAATAATAATTTTACTATTAATTTTTTCTTGATTTGTCCCGCTGAAATAAGGGTGCATCTTATACACCCGTACGTCTTATATGCCGTCAAATACAGTAAATCTGGTTACTGCTCACGAAAAGAACCTCTAACCAGTGAATGGCTTGTAAATTTTAAGGCCTCCTCAACAAAACTGCTTTCATTTAATCGCCATAGAAAACCTTTTCTGCCTCCCATCAGTATGACTGATTCTAAACTCCAGGAGAGCAAGTCTTTGTTCATTCTTGAGCTCATATTTTTCAATGACATGTAGTGTCCAGATTATATCGAATTAATTGATGGCGTACTGCTAGGAAAGTTGGTTCACTGTGTCGTGCCAGACAATTTTTCTCGTCAGAATCATATCGTGCACATTTATAAATCTACCATTTCTCCTTGCATTGAATATTGCTGTTATGTCTGGTAGGGTGGACCTACTATAGACCTTGAGATTCTTGACAAAATTCAAAGAAGGGGTCTGTGCTGTAATCGATCTTGATCTGGCATCTCGACTTCAGTTGCTTCCTCACCAATGTGACGTGGCTTCCCGCTGTCTTTTCTACAAATATTTTCATGACAATTCTCCTGGTGATTTTTTCTTCCTTGATGGCTCAACTGCGTCGATTTAAGCGTGTTATTAGACTGATAACTAGATCTCACAGTTATAATGTTGAAGTAACTAGAGGCAACGGGTTGTTCTAATAGTTTTTTTTTTCTCGCATTTAGCGTTTGTGGAACTTCCTTCCGATTTCTTGCTTCTCTGCCATCTACAATGTTAAGAAATTTAAATGTAACGTCAATCGCCATCTTCTGTCTTTCTGAACCCTGTTTCTTTATTGTCGTTTTCTTCTTTTCTTGCCATTAAAATGATCTCATTCTCTTTCCCTCCCTGTAATTACATACGCTCAAGTGGCTTCATTGTCTGGCTTGGGGTTAAATGATTAAAAAAAAAAGAAATACAAACACAGATTCGATCCATAAGCATGTTTAGATGAAAACGTCAAAATAGAACAAAGGTTCAAAATATAGTCCAAACGACGAATTCATAATTTAATGCGTGTTGAAAAAAAAAGAAATGGGAAAGTGATAATTAAAAGAGACTGGAAATGGGTATTACGAAGGGAAATAGAAAGAAATTTGATAATTGGTTGAGTGTCAATTCAATTTGTGCCAATTACTTCAAAAACATGTCTATCTTCGAATTTATAACTGAGTTGGTCGGCATATGTTGCGAATCAAGAGATGAGATTCTGAATTTTCTAAAAATCTGGTTCCAGTTATATTAGGTTGGTGCAAAAATAATGTCGTTTTCTCACATAAAGTTGAACGTCAAAAAACGACATTATTTTTGCACCAACACTAATAGTTCTATCCACAGATGTGTGTGCATAAGAATGATTCAAATTGGATGTAAATTCGCTATATTTTGCCTCGTATGACTTTTCCTGAATCTACTCAGAGTCGAAAAAGAAAGAAAAGGAATAGTGAGAGAGTAAAAGAAGATTAGTATAACATGAAAAGAAGAAATAACTGCGACTTTCTACACATGTGCACATACACACACATAAATGCGTACACGCACACACATATAAAGGCGCACACACACACACACATAAAGCAGAAGAAGAAATCAATCTAACATCAATAAAAACGCATAAATTATTTTTTTAACTTAATATAAAAATAATGAAAATGGGAAAATCGGCAGACATTTGCTGATACCTCCTGACGAGTGGACCGAACGATTAAGTAAAGGTTCGTCTACGAAATTCTGGAATCGGGATGCAGAATATAACATCAGTCAGCTAATTGACAAATTTTATATTTATATTAATCCCCTCTCTCTCTCTCTCTCTCTCTCTCTCTCTATATATATATATATATATATATATATATATATATATATATATATATATATATATCCAAATGTAATGAGAACAAAAATAATTTATAAATTCTAACTTTCACACCTTGAGTTTAAAATTCAAAAAGGGCTCAATACCGATAGTAGAGCAATAATTATTCCTTATATTTTGTTTTTCATATAGATAAAAACAATTTACTCACAACAAAGATGCAACTACGTTTCGTTTAGTCGACTAAATGCACCGAAACGAAGTTGCATCTTTGTAGTGAGTAAATTGTTTTTGTCTATATGAAAAATTGTAATATATATATGAATATATATATATATATATATATATATATATGTATGTATGTGTGTGTGTGTGTGTGTGTATATATATATGATATATAACTTTACTTATGCCTATCAGTTTACCCACCGCACATTTTTTTTTATCTATGTAGAAATCCACTGTGCGCGCCAAAGCTGCTTGCAATAATATTGACATTTATGCAACTGCAGCTCAAACACAAGCATATACACATAGAGACGGGTACATCTGCACAGACATGGCCGTGCACCTACATACACACGTGTGAATGAGGGCACACACACATACACATACAGATTCAAATGCACACACGCACGCATACATTGACCGCACACACACACGCACACACACGCACACACACGCACACACATATACATACAGGCGCACATGCCTCCACCTATACTGTATAGTATAATTATGACAGTTGACATAGGCCAGATTCCTCGTTACATTTCTCTCATCGTAGCCTTTATTTTATTTGTATTTACATTGCGCGAGAGTCCCACCCGTTTCAGTCATGCCATTTTCGACACCCCAGAACTCCACTCCACTGTCCTCTACCCTCTTTCCGCCAAATCATCCAGGGAAGACACGACTCATTTTGTTCCCTGCCACGCACTCGCACCTATAAATCTCCAAACGTTGGACTTGGCAACGTAATGGACCATTGCAAGGCGATGGGTGACGGGCGAATTGTGAGGTGTTCAAAATGAGATGTTGGGTGGGTCAAAAATATGCGCCGGCACATTTTTAGTAAGGAGAAACTGTAGGCATGCGATGGTTAAAGCTGTGACGGTGACGTGGGGTGTCGGGGAGGGGAGCAAAAATGAAATGGGTCTTAGAAAGGGAGAAGAGTGTCGACCATGTGTTGTTATTTGGAGGAATGGTTATGGCGCTTTATATCAAATCAGACAGTTTAATGTTTGCTCAACGTTCGTGTGTGTGTAGGAAACAGCGTGTACAAGTCGAAGAGAGAGAGAGAGGGACAGAAATGCAAATGTGTCTGTAAACGTGTTATATATATATATATATATATATATATATATATATATATATATATATAGAGAGAGAGAGAGAGAGAGAGACTTTCTAACTTAATTTCTTGAAAACAGCCAACTATGGTCGAAAGTACTCGGCACATAACGCATAATTTCAACAACTTCTTTTACAAGTTTACACCTGACATTAAATGACTTATTCGATACCAAGAGAGACTCATCAAACACAGATTCTCTAGTCTGATCCATGTAATAGAACCTGCTTAAACGAATATTACTATGTTTAACGTATAAACAGAAAATATATTAAAATAATTTCATAATATATATATATATATATATATATATATGTATATCCATTTGTATTAATATGAGTCTATGTCCTTAGGTTTCACGCTTTTGCAATTTTGTCTGATAATCGCAAAAGCGTGAAACCTAACTCATATCCACAAACTCATATACATACAAATGAATATGTTAGCTCTATGACTGAGTTTGAGCACTTTCCAATAAGTAGCGTGGATATATATGGGCATGAGCCATCCTGAGAGTGGTTATACAGACTTCAGACAAAGATATCCACCGTCAAAGAGGATATTTTCTTATTTTGACCTAGAATTTTTGTCTTCGAACATTAGAAGGTCACATGATCAGACATAATAGACATTCATTGTCTGTTATATTTGATAATAAATGATTAAATAATGATCTACTGCCCCAATACACTATATATATATATATATATATATATATATATATATATATATATAGAGAGAGAGAGAGAGAGAGAGAGAGGGGCCGAAGGATTATGTCACTTAGCGTCTATCATAGTTTACACAGATTGTTTTTAGAATATTTTAGAGCGTTCTCTAATTCAAAGTTTGAAACTTTAACTTATTTATTTTATTTTCTCCGCGTTATGTGTATAAATCATCATCATCATCATCATCATCATCATCACCACCACCATCATCATCATCCCCTTGCCTTTTGTAACAGTAAGGGGAATCCGAAGAAGCCATACTAAATTTCCTCCACAATAGTCTATCAACGGCAGCCATCAGCAATTCAGGTATAGTCATACCAGTCCATTGTTTGTCATTGTCCAATCAATTTCTGCGTTAGCGTCCTCTCCTAATTCCACTTTCAACGGTGCTTTACATGATGGCCTCCGTATAGATACAGGCTACTAAATAAAACTTCTCAACTTGCCTCGATAAATTTCATCAAGTAACGAAACGCGTTAGCATAAAAGATTTTCTTGTATTTCATATATATATATATATGTGTGTGTGTGTGTGTGTGTGTCTATGTGTATATATATATATATATATATATATATATATATATATACTACGAAATGGACAATGTCCGACCATTATTTCAAGATATTTTATTGCTAAACGTTATTTATATAGACACAAATATTTAAGTAAATGCTCTGTTTATAATAAACTGTATTAACAACATTTACCGGCCTGAACGTCTGAGAAATTTTCATAGAAAATATGAGTCCTTCGATAGGAATCGAACCTGTATCCTACACGGGACCCACATATACCCAGACATGCTATGCCAGTTCAGCTACAGAGGAGCATCTGGTTATTATTGCTTTTAAACTACAATTTTTCATGATTTCCCTGGAACGATCATATCTGCTCGAAGCGTATCTAAACGTAAATAAATGACGTCACACACAACAAAATGGACAATATCCGATAATTATTTTAAGATATTTTATTGTTAATCGTTATTTATGTAGACAAAAATATTCAAGTAAATGCTCTGTTTATAATAAACAGTATTAACAAATCGGCCTGACTAACCAGATGCATCTTCTCATCTTCTCTGTGTATTTTCGACAAGATAAAGCATGTTCATGAATCAGTGTTGCAGGTGGAGGCTCGTTTAAGGACAGTGAAATGCTGAGAAACCGGTTTCGATCAATGCAGAGTTAAAGAGAAAATGGAAGATTATTTGTTTCAGTCCCTTATCCGGTTCACAAGTGAAAACCAAGATTGGCCCGAAATTCTTTACCATATTGAACAAGCATATTTCAGCTAAATAGGGCATTCTATAAAATCTTTAACTAAAATACTATAAAAGTTAGCGATATAGCATGAGGCCAAATATGGCGAAGAACATTAAGAGGTATAACCAGAAAGTGCCGGTGAATAAGCTCACAAATAATATAAAAATGTGTAATTCTCGAAGAAGTGATAATTGCCCCTTCAACAAGCAGTGTTTGACCCACAACGTTGTGTATCGTGCCGAAGTCGATGTAGAAGGCCCCCCCCACTACGATGAACTGCATTGATTCGACCGAGGTTGCGTTTAAAGGGACGTACAATAACCATGTAACTTCGTTCAGATTGAGAAGATAATGTAATAACACCGTCCTGTCAAAATACGTTTGGAAAATTAAAGATGAAAAAAATTTTCAACGAAATATAAGATGGAGTATAGTAAGGAAAAGTAATAGTTACACAGGGGTAGAAAATTTTTTAAAGGAAGAGAGATTGGCGATATTGATGTTGCCATATCCAGGTTATCTATTAATTAAAAGACCAGAAATTATAACTAGATGTTTGCACAGAAAAATGTATTCAATATATAATTTGGAACCCGAATGACAATCACTGTTGGTAAGGAAAAAAACAAGTTCTCAGTTTTTAAGAGCCGTACCACAAGTTAAGTAAGAAAAAGATTGAAACTGGGCCGAGGATCCTTCAATTTCAGTGTGAAACTCGAGTAGCTTTGGTTTTATTTCTTATAGATTTTATAGGCTCTACTTCGTATTGAGCGCTTTTTATTACCAGCTTCACTATAATTGTATCTTACCAGCAGTGCGCATCCATTACCGAGAATTGAAACCCGGACAATTACATTATCAGGCAAAGCGTCATGCCAACTGTTCCAACGTGCCTCGGTGATGAAGAGGTAGCGAATCAGACTCGATGTAGCGACGTTCAATCACATATTCCGTGGTGAAACTCATTCGAGTTTCTCTTTGGTAAGACATTTGCCTGATAACGTCCAGGTTTCAATTCTCGGTAGTGGATGCGCACTGCTGATGAGTCCCAAATATAGGATAAAACGGCCGTCCAGTGTTTTCTGCATTCTGTTGAGGTTTCTTCTAGACTCTTCGCAAAGAAAATTTTAAAGGTGTATTAACCTACCAATCACTCAATGAATGTTATGATCCTTGTTTTTAAAATTATAAATTGAATATGGTCTTTCGCAAGTACTTTCAACTGTACATCCAGTCATCTTCAGGCATGGAAATTATTTTTTTTTGTAAAATTCAGGTAGCATCCGAGACGAAAAAATATAATGCGAAACGAAATATGATTTTTTTTTTAAATGTCTTATTGATAACGGATACAAACTTTTTGGAGTGTGCAATCGCAACGCTAAGGTTGAATTTTTGGAAAATTTAAGAGAGTGCATTTTTTTTTACTAATATGGCAATTTGAGAATTTATTTTTTCTTGTAGGAGTTTATCAGTCAATGTGGCATAAACTAAATTGTTCAATAAATAGAGTAATGTCTCAGCTGTTATCCCGAAGATTTGCATGTTGGATCAGTTCTTTTAAATCAAATATGTGGTGCAGTTCAATTTATATTACAATGAATCATTCATATAAAAAGTAGATTAGTAAAGTTAACTTTACTAATCTACTTTTTGTATGAATGATTCATTGTAATATATATATATATATATATATATATATATATATATATATATATATATATATATATATATATATATATATATATATGGGGAGAGAGAGAGAGAAAGAAAGATAAAGAGAGACTGACTGGCTGAATAACTGAGAATAGGGACACAAGACGAAGACGAACAAGTGAAAAGAGAGGTAGATTTACTATTGCCAGATTGAAAGTGATTAACAACATGCGTTTTATCATGAGATTTAGAGAGAGATAAAGACACAGATTAATCAGATACAGATACAGAGAGAGATAAGAAATTTGCATAAATTTACATAAATGTGTATGGCTTGCATAAATCGCCATTTTTAGTATGGCATAAATATTGAACTTGTCAATGTGAAAAAGAGAGTGATTGTGCGGATCTAAAAGAAACAACTGACAAAATGAAAGACAATAAGAAGAAACGAACTGAGGTAGAATGTATGCGTTTGAGTGACGCAGTTATTAAAAACAAGGTAGGGTGGATCGGAACCCTTTTTTTAGGCGGCTTCATACACAGAGGAAGACACATGTATACAGTGCATACGCAATCCACAGACTGAGACATCAGTGCAACTTCATCATGCAACGAAAGTATATTAGCAATTAAGATACCAATTCCGATGGAAATGAATATTTCTCTGAAAACTTTCTGTTAGTCAGACTTTCAGAAAACGTAAAACTATTGATCGTGAGTTTAGTTCTCATTGGATGCTTTATTCATTCGGCCTTGTACTGAAGTTAATGCTATCCAACCAATATATATATATATATATATAGCGTCATTATTTTTCATCTTTCTTCCACTCCGTAATGAAAACTCTATTCTCAATACCGTACCACACCCAAACCTCTTACTTTTATTTATTTCGGATTATTTAAAATATTTTGCCAACCACAAGTCATTGTTTTGAATCTCTGGATAAAAAAATGGTTTTTCTACTGTTTTCTCTGCCTTTTCTTTCCTAATCCAAACCATAAAATTTCTTTCCGTCCGTCCCTCTTTCCTTCCTTCCTTCCTTCCTTCCTTCCTTCCCCTTTCTATTTCAAACCATTTTGTTCTCTCTTTTTCCCTCCCTCTCTCTCTCTCATTTTTCTCTTTGTCTCTCTGACTAACACTTCCCTTCCTGGTGTCCATTGTCTTTTCACAGTTCCTGACCAGACGACAGTCAGCTCAATGAGCCAACATCAAAAGCTGCCGTCGAGCAAAAAACAACAAATTGAATTAATTATCCGAATCACACAGGCGAACAAACATCTTTTTAATTTGAAAATAATTTAGAAATTTATAGAATCATCAAAGACAAAATGAGTACAAATATATTTTTGCATATGTATATTTATCCACACATTCACACACATTCACACACACACATAGACATACACACACACACACATATATATATATATAGATATATATGAGTGTGTGTGTCTGTGTATTTAGGCAGCAATCCTTCTTTCATGCAAGCTTCATTAAATATGGCAGACAAGGTGCTTTGATTAAGTTTTCTATATAATTTGTATGATCTTGTAACTTTTTAAAAAAAATATGAGAAATTATATGAAAACACTTAATAAAAGCACATTGTCTCTCATTTAATGAAGCTTACACACACACACACACACACACACATATATATATATATATATATATATATATATATATATATACATATATAAGGATCAATAAGTGCATAGTCTGAGACGTATTTATCTGAAATTGTGCTTGAAATTTTTACTGTAAAATGTTAATTTTATGTCATTAATATTCACAACTGAATTAAGTGCCTTGACAAAGAAAATTATGTTGGAAAATCCATATTTGCTGTAGAAAATAAGTAGCTTTTTCGTCATTAGATGAATAGATGTTGTTTTTTTTAATAGATTTTTAAAATATTTTCATGGCTTTAAGATCTGAATTGAGCCTAATGGTATAGGAAACGTACGAATTATGGTCGAATTCGTTAGATTCCCTTTCTTTAGAAAGGTGAAACCATCCCCCCCCATCTATATGTTAAATGGCATCACAGGCTGGCCTCTTTCGTCGTGGTTGGCAACCAGTCTAGGAGAAGAACATTTCTGAATTTAAAACTGGCAAATCACACACTATGCAAACAGCAAAAGGATCATGGTCTTCACAGTGATTCTATAATCTCGACTGAGATCGATGTGATAGATATAAATAGATGCTTTTAAGTTTATTCAAGTAATAAACAGGTTTTAGTGTGAAATCACCGTCTACCCAAATATAGAAACGTCGATAGAGTTTATGTAGATTATAGATTTGTTAAATTATTATTTTTTTCCTTTATAAAATGACTTTCTGATTTGACAATAACTAAAGATATTAGATATTTCGAGGGTTTATGACAAGGTTGATGCACAAGCTCTCCAGCGATAAAATCACTAAGAGTCTTCTCAGTTATGAGTGTCCTTCCGAATGAGTAGGTCCCAGAAAGTAGTTGTTAGCTGCCAGTCCTCCGATGCTTAAGGTATCAACGCAAGCGTGTCCCAAGGCTAGCTTCTCGGTCGAACTCTCTTTCTACTTTACATTAAATATCTGCCTATGAGTATACTGCGATCTTTTGTGGATATTTGTGCTGATGGTTCAACGGTATATGGGCGCATCTCTAACATTCTAGATAATCAGGGCCTGGGCGCTGATCTCTCTGACTTAGCTCTAAGAGCTCAGAAAAAAACTGGCTGGTCGAATTCAGTGTCTCGAAAACCAAACTAATGGTGTTCCATCATCACCGAGTGGACCCAGAATTTTTGTCTATCCCCATGAACATCTATTGTAACTTGAGCTCACCGCCTGACCTCAAGTGGGACTTGTACATACGATCCATCTTAAAGATGCAGGGAAAAGGGTCCGTTTCCTGCAGTAAGTACACTTCTGCGATTTCTACCTTTACAAGAGACGTATCAAGCCAAAAATATGTGGGCAGGAGCTGTCCAGTATTCATTTCCAGTCTCGATAGAGTTCAAAGGCATCTGCGCGGCCTTGTGGGTGATGAATTGTTTTCGACGCTATAAACCGATTCCTTCAGACGAAACGTCGCAAATCTCACACTGCTCTATCGCTATTTCCATAGAAAGTGTTCAGATGAACTATATTCTTTAGTTTCACCAGTTCTAACCTTAACGGCAAAGGAGCCCCCATGCCACGCCCATTCCCTTCGTATTCCATTCGTGAGATGTAAGTTCCACTTGAACCTTCTTCCCACGAACCGCTAATTTGTGGAATCGGCTCCCAAGACGATGCTTCTTTGATCATTACACTCAACCTAGTTCAATTCTAGGGTTAACCATTATTTTTCTCATATATATTCATAAACTGTGGCTCTTACGTTTTACTCTGTAACATGCTAACTTAAGTGAATCTTGGTCCTTGTACAGGGTGAACATTATTGTAAAGAAATACGTAAGCGGTTACTGATAGATTCAGAAAGGAAACGGAAAGAAAACTTAATGTAGTAATGGAAAGTAAGAAGGAATGGCGACTAATCAAACAACAAGAATCAAACAACCCGGATGATTGAGTCACAGATGACGTAAAATGTCTCAGAAATCCAAAGGTGCATTAAACAGCTAAATATATTTTCCAGAAACTAAGCAAAGTATTAAGATATAGGAAAATGCTATTACAAAAAAAAGAGAGTTGAATCTAACGTATATGGCAGTGAATACAGGACCATTTCCTCACAGATAAAGAAGGGACTTGTTGTAACCTAGGGAATGTTACTGAATAGAATAATCACACGAAGGCTCTTGACAAACCACTTACCTTGTGAGTTAAAAAGTTACAGTTTCTCAATTTTATAGTCAGTAAATAATAAATAAATAATATGGCTCTTCAAGAAATAAATGATAAACAAATCTTGCTCTACTTTTTGTATTGGGCCTTCTTTTAAATTAATGTTACGAATGTTGGAATTTATAAATTCGATTCGTTCTCATTTCTCTGGATACACACACACACACGCACACACACACACACACACACACATATATATATATATATATATATATATATATATATATATATATATATATATATATATATATATATACTCACGACGTTTCCTGAAAAGTTATTGGTTCGTGATTGTATATGTGTTTCATGAGTCATTACATAAACTGCACCCTCAAAATTCGTTTGCCTTGACAGATTTTTTTTATACAACGGATTCGTGGAGAATCTTTAAGAAGGCCCAGATTTTGTCAAGTCCCTGCGCTGACACATTCTTCTCTCTCTTCCCTCACTCTCTGTCTCACTTTTACAGACGCATGCGCATAGCAAGGCCATTATGTCCAGCAGAGCGAAATGACCATTTGGCATTAAACAACGCATCACGTTACAATTCAGTTCGGTCAAGCGATAAGCAGTGACCATTTTCACGGCTAACCTAACAAATCATGACCACAAATGGCCATTCGTTCTTTATTGAACCAGTTCATTCTTTCCCCAATGACCAAGCGTTGGCGCTCTGGTTCTTTTAGCCATAAAAACGAAAGGACAAACTAACGCCCACAATTATGTCGGCTGGACTCCCATATCTTTGCAACCACGCCCAGCTTTTATCTCTGTACAATGAAGTCAATGGCATTCTTTCGTCAGAATCTTGTTAACGACATTATAAACAATGGTCAACAACTGGCCAAGGTCGCACCCTCTTGTAGTTACTTAAACCATTCGGACAGTTCGCTGCATTGTGTGCTTTCGTCAAATCCTTTCTCAAAACACAATCTTGTTTTTACGAACCCAGATACACGATCAGATATTAGCTTTTAGACTTTGTTGTTGTGCAGTTTCGCATCCCGACATTGTTGATATGTACCAAGCTTATCTCCGTCTGCTATATGGCCAGCCATCATTGTGCAACCGCCAATGAAGAGAGAACCCATTACAGTGTCTGTGAAACAAGCTCGTGAACCATCACCCTGCAGCAGTGCACATTGAAATATTCGCTTTTCTCTCGCGTAATCGATGAAATGCTTCTTTAAACTACTAATCATAGAAATAATGGATAAAAAAATCAAACAAGACACAATAAGAATTAGAATTGTTAACGATTTCAATCAGAAATTTCATCAAAATATTTTTATAATACATGCTCTAGAAGTATTAATATATTTTAATTAATATGGATAAAATATATTTATAATACATACTATAGAATCAACCCACGAATAATAGTAAAACAGTGAACATGATATAGATGTTTGAAAATGTTTAGCCTGAATCAGCTACAAACATCTGACCAAATGATCGGCAAGCCCACTTCTTGAACTGGCTGAGAAACTTTTCAGCACTCCTTTGTGATATATATAGTGTCGTCTTTAGCTCGTCTGTATAACTTCGGCCAAGCACATTTTTTTTAACAAATTTAGTAGACATACAATTTAGGATTCCATATTAAGTAGAAGAATTTAAGCATCTAAGTACAATCTAATCTAACTGGAATTAGAAAAGTCTGTGCGTGCATACACTGAGATTATTTAATAACTGGCCATTGTTATTAGGTTGGTGCAAAAATAATCACGTAATAATGTCGTTTTTTGACGTATTTTTTAACGTCAAAAAACGACGTTATTACGTCATTATTTTTGCACCAACCTAATATATTTAACAGGTCCCCCACCCCACGAGGGATGTATGTGACACAAGGCCGAGTTTACCGTCGGCTCGGCCAAAAATATTTCTTTAGAACTCGCATAAACGGGTTCAGGAACTGTCTACCACGCCGGACGAAACTTCGCCAAAGCCTCGTCCAGGTTCCTCTCTTCTCGAGGCAGAGAGTTCGACAGATGAACAATTTGGACGACTGTTCCCAGGCCATTGTATGACGACCAACATGGTTATTTCCCTTTATCCGTAGAATATTTGAAACTAAAGCGATCACTTTACGGCTTAGGATTTGACAACTTAACTGAAACATTTTTTAACTTGCTGTCTTACTGTGATTTTTCAAGCGCAGCTAGATGCAGCACAAGGCCGAAAGTATGGGGCACCCAGTGAGGATCGAACTCACTTTTCAGTAATAACTGATCTAGCAAGACAAGCTTGCTAACCATTACACCACGCCGAGTTGTCCCAGTGATTTTCCAAGCGTAGCTTAGATGAGCAACAAGTAGAGGGCACCCAGTGAGGATCGAACTCACTACACTACTTCATTTTCAGCCTCGCGCACAGCAGCAGTTGAAGAGGCGTTTCTCCTCAGCCGTTGAGATCTTTGATCTTCATTTTCAGCCTCGCGCGCGGAAGCGTTCGGATGAAAACTGTGGAAACGCATAAAAAACATCCGATTACACACACACACACACACACACACACACACACACACACACACACGCACGCACGCACACATTTTGAGAATTATAGATATAGATAATATTATTGTAATAATTTAAACTATTTATTTTTATTAAAGTTTATTATGCAAGATATATATCCCAAAGCAGTAAAAAGTCAAACGTTGCTGAGGGTTATAATGGACAGGAAGTAGTGGAGAACAATAACAATTTGAACTTAAAACTGGCACTGAAGAATTATATATCAAACAAAACAAATTTATCGAAACCGGATCAAAAACTGTGAAGGCGCATAAACAACATCCGATCACACACACATACGTCCACACACACATACGTACACACACACATACGTACACACACACATACGTCCACACATATTTTGAGAATTATAGATTATTATTCAGTTCGGCGAATACTATTAGAAAATACAAAATCCCTGGCAAAATTGTAAGTTTTGAGATTTAATCGAATCAACAAACCATGCATTACTACTCTTTTCCTGTGCTCTCTATATAAGCCACTGGAGGTTTATGAGAATTTGCTGGGTGTGGGAAGCTGGTCTGTCGCAGTTTTGGGCTTAGGGATAAAGTTTTGGATTATTAATAGTCCTGGTTTTGATTTTGTTTATTTCATTTTTTTTTTTATTTCAGTTTATGTATTTTTGTATGCCTTCCACGGTTCTAAATTCTTGTATTTGAAATAAAGTTGGTTGGATTTAGGCTATGGGTTATTGTTTAGATTTTTTGAGTCGTGATATGGTTGTACGTAGCAGAATAATTCCTACTACGATACCTACAACATCACGACTGAAAATACGAAACAGTTTCGATCACTTCCCATAAGCTGCCAATGGCCTATATAGAGAGCCCACACAAATAGTAGAAATGTATGATCTGGTGCATCGATTAAAACCTTAAATGACAGTCACTACGCAATGTTGAATCCTCTGTCACACTATCCCTCATAAATATAGCAAATTTTAAACAGTTATAATCATATATAGATAGATAGATAGAGAGAGAGAGAGAGAGAGAGAGAGAGAGAAACGGACTTACAAATATAGAGGTGGTAGAGAGACTTCTGTAAAACACTTTTCTTTTTATGTGCCGTGTCTCTTCAGGACGTAGGTGCTCATGGCTCCCCACTTCCTCCTATCCCTTGTAACTCTCAATAAGTTTTGTCCCTTTGCTACTTTCCCCAGGTCATGTTCTGTGATCTTAAGCCCACTAGGAAAGTCATGCGTAGCTTCCACTTGTCTCGTTTTCCCTCTATTCGACCTGTGAGTATCAGATTCTCCAAGCCCTCTTTCCTCATCACGTCTTCCCGTTGTTAAGTATTAGCTTCCTCCTTGTTTGCAACCTTTCTAAGATATCATCGTTGCTCACACGCTCGGTCCATGATATCCTTAGCATCCTTCTTCAACTATATTTCGATAACTCCCCCTCTTTTCTCATGTTTGTAATTACCTATTTTCTCTTTTCCTGCAAATTACACCACCTCAATTTCTGTAAATCTTTACGTTTTTCTCTCTTTATCTAAATCATTACCTCTTTTCCCGTTGCGAAAACAAAATCTCCTCCCGCCCCATTCCGTATTTCTGTAGATTTTTACTTATGTTCTCATGCTCTATATATCTACCACTCTCCCATTTTCATGAATCTGTGACTTTCCTTTTCTATTCAGCCCATTTCCGTAAAAATTTCTTCTTTTGACCTTGAATAAAGTTCTTCATTACGATTGTTTTTTTTTACCACAATGTTCTCAAATCAATTTGTGGAAGACTTACTGAAACGTTTTATAACGACACAGTCTTTACTCATTTCTGTTTTGTAATATTTTATTTAGATTCTTTGTTTTCGCTGATCTTATTTTGTTTGTCAATATTTCTCAGTATATTTCATTAGGTTTTCTAAACATGCTGTCTCTTTTCTCTACCTGTGTTCTTTGAAAAACAAAATTTCAAATGGTTTTATTCAAGTCCGTACACCGATCATTGCTACTCGCCAGAATTACCTTAATACACACCGGACATTTATGTGGCCTGGGTAAGACGATAAACTACATCCGCGTCCTGGGTAAGACGATAAACTACATCCGCGTCCTGGGTAAGACGATAAACTACATCCGCGTCCTGGATAAGACAGTAAACTACATCCGACAGTAAGGCCTCTGGACAGGAGGTTTTGAGAAGCGTGGAACCACCTCTTAATTGCCGGTGTTCACAGGTCCACCCTAACCCGGCGTGGTAGCATCTGTTAGGGTCGCAACTATGGGCAAATATTTTACATACACCCCCAAACTGGGGTCAGACCACTATCAAAGTGTAAAATTAGGTTTTAATAACATCAATACATTTTTGTAAAAAAATATTGCTAGGAATTAACTTTTTAAGTTGGAAAGCGGCCGGATGGCATTACCATTTTCCCTTTTAAAATGGGGAAGTCGTTGATTTGGGATTCGACCTGTGCAGATATATTTTCGGCCTGTAATTTGATCAGGTCCGAGGTTGAGCCGGGGTCCGTCACCCGGGACGCAGAGATAAAAAAAAAATAGTTAAATATTCTTCTCTTACTGATAGATTTGTTTTTTGTTTTACTCCTGTGGCAGTGGAGACTTCTGGGGTTATTGGCCCTCGTTCGATGGCGTTCCTTCGGAGGATTGGCCGGATTGTGTCTTGATTAAGGGACGAGCCTCACGAAACGGAGTGGCTCTTGCAGCGTGTCTCACTGGCCATGGTTCGAGGTAATGCTTTCTCCATCATTGCGGCTGGCACAGGATAGAAAAAAAATGTTTATAGTTACTCTGTTCAAACTTTTTTTCAGTAAATAAATTTCTCTATATGAAAATTCAGTATTAAAGTAAGAAAGGAAGAAAATAATTATTACCAGCAATACATTTTTGAAAAAAATATTACTAGCAAATAAATATCTCATTGAGGCTGATATGCCGTAAAACAAATCAAACCAAATCAAAACTGGACATTTATTCAAGTATTATCCATTTTGATTAATACAATGACTATTTATGATAATGATTGGCATTTGTATGTTGTTATTAACGCCGTTTTCTAATCGTATATTTCTTAGAATAATGTTTTCATATTCAGATTTTATACTGCTAATCGCCAACAAGCAAATATCTCTAAAGTTGCAATGTCTTCCTCAATATCTCACTAGGATCATCATGACTACTTCTTTGTTTGTTTGTTTGGCCAATAACTTCTGTTAGAAACTACTCGTTTTTCTTTACCTATTTAACCTTCAGGCAGCTTACTGATTGGTCGTGTCTTTGATCCAGCTGATGTCAGATGGTGGGAAGTGGGTAAACATGATTGGCTGTTGTAATCTCGTCCGCTAAGAATGGACACAAGAGTATGGGTCAAGGCTTATCAACTCATGAGTCTTTGTAGTCGATTATTTGATGCTGTCAAAGAATGTGATAATGCCGCTTAGAATGAACTCCGGGGATAAATATTAAAGGCAGATATGAAAAGAGACGAAGGAGAGAGTGTATGGAAGAAGGAGAATTTGCAAATGGGAATATGAGAAGGTCTTATCATTCATCGGTTGGGGTTCCATTTAATAATTCGCTAAGAGAGGGAAAGAGAAAGAGGAGGTGGAGGAAGAAATGGGGGGGGGGTAACACAAGAAGAAAGATGGAAATAATTGATTTAGGCCAGAATATTTGCAAGTCAAATCATTTTACTCTTTTGAATATTTCAAATATTAGCATAGTATCCGTAAAAAATGATGAGATTAATTACGTATGGAATTGCACGTTTCCCTTGATTCAAAGTATGTGATCTTTTGAGGAGTAGTGTAGTATCTGTACGTCCTGCCTGACTTAGCATTTGCAGTTTTATTGAACTGTTCAAGCAGAAGAACGTTGGCATAATCGATATGTTATTTTTCTTTTTAAGCATTTCACCCCAAGCAAGGCGGGAGGCCACTAGCATGCAGAGAGTTGGAGTGAGATCAAAGAGGAGTGATAGAGGAAAGGATGAAGAGAAGGATAGGGGATAGATCAAGGCATCTGGAGACGTCGATTGACATTACATTTGAATAGTTGGAAATTATAGCTATCAGGGAAACAAGAAATGGGGAGGGAGTTCCACAGGCGAGAAGTGCGAGACATGAAGCTATTGGAGTAGAAGAGACGGCTACATTTAATAGTTTCGACAGTGAAAGGGTGAGAGCGAGATGCCAGTCTAGTAGAACGCTTAAATTCATAAAGTCTGGGAACCACCGAAAGCAGCCCACCGGAGCAGTTACCGTGAAAATATTTGTTAAAAAAATAGAGGGAGGCAACGGGCACGTCTGTGAGAGAGCGACTGCAGACGAGATGCCAGATCAGGGCCAATTATATCTGTCTGGATTTTATCAAGGACCTTAAGACAAACAGAATGGGCTCCAGACCATATATGGCAGCAATGCTCCATGCAAGGGCGAATGGTTGATTTGTAGATTTGAAGGATCGACTCCGGTGAGAAAAATTTCCTGGCGCGGCACAGGGAGACAACTTTCCTTACGGTGGACGAACCTATTGACTCAATGTATTTGTTCCATCTCAGATCAGCAGACAATGTGAGACCGAGCAGTCGCAAGGAGGTGCTCTCGTGGAGTTGAGCGTCAGACATTCTAATGGGAGGCAGGGGTAGTTTTCTGTGGTGTGTAATAGAGAGCAGTTTTGTTTTTGAGTTAACCAGCCAATTCCTGCCCCAGTCCACAATTGGAGGTCCTTTTCGAGACAAACGGCCAGGTTAGTTTAGTTAGTGACACTAGATTTGTGTGATTGTCTCCAACTCCGGGCAGGATTCACTTTCGACGCTATTGAAAGTAGAGAAATACATAGATTATGTAGAATTTGTTTATTTTTCTTCTGTGATTTCTTTCAGCCTTGGTTTTATTTATTTTTGTTTAACTAAGTCATTGCCACTTCGCAAGTTATTTTATTATTAAATAAATTTCAATATTAAAACCTTTTGACACTCGATGTATAAAAATGCGTACCTCACCATTTGAAACATCACTCATCCATGTCTATATTTCTGAGATGAGGTATTATGTACACTATTTACTATTCGGACTATTGTTCTCATCTTTGTCGCCATATTTATTATTTATTCCGGCCGTTGTACTTTCCGACCTTTCAATGTCGAATTGAACCGTTTACGCTCACTGGTAAACTGTTCTAGGATGTCAGTTATCTCCTGTTAATTTCCCTCTGAAAGTTCACCACTGCCTTAACCGGGTATTGAACTCACACTCTTTCGGTCCTGTCACTTGTCTAACTAACACCTATATCCACTGTGGATTGAGGACATCTGTGTATGAATTTCTCGGTATTATAAACCTAATGTCTTCAGCAACCTTTTTACCAGTGCTCATATTGCAATTTTTGCTGTTATCATTTTATGTTTTACCACTTGTATATCCTTGCTTCTAATTGTCTGGAGTGGCTTGGGGATAGAAGACGTGGCTTGTGGAGGCATAGTCCGTTGGGTTAGGTAACTCAGGTGAGTTACACGACGGAATTTGTGAAGAGCGTCGCTATATCGTATCCCGAGATCCGTTGGTACAGTTGGCATGACGCTTGTGTCATATCGTAACGGTCCGGGTACGATTCTCGTCGTCCAGTGCTTTCTGCGTTTTGTTGAGGATTCTTCTAGACTCGATGAATTACTTAATTATGATTATTGCAAATAATAATTTCAATAATAATTTCTTTCACATCCACAACCATACACACACACACACACACACTACACACACACATACATATACATATATACTAAAAGTTCTGACATGAAAAGAAAAGCATGAATAAGCAATTTAAAATCCACATTTCAAAATGAATGTCTTGTTTACAATGTCGTGTTTTATTTTTGTAAAGTAATTATTTATTGATAAACTTAAGTATAAATATCTGCAAGTGCATATGTTTGCGCACAAGAATCTCAAAGTGTTTTGCGAAAGTTTAGCTTATATCGCTCGGTGAAATTATGATGCACTTATTGCATTTGTGTACGCAGCTCTCATTCTTTGCGTTTCGTGAAGTGCGCGCGCACGTGCGTGCGTGCGTGTGATCACGGGAGGGGGGCGTAGCTGCTTCTGTAAATGTGTGAAATATTTTATTTTACGCATTATTTACTTTTTTTTCTTTTCGTTCATTTCATTCCAAATTATTTTCTTTTGCTATGCGCCCATGCACGTTCCATGACTGCTCGTATCTTTCACTTCCCGACCGACCCAATCTCCGCCTGCACATAAGGGCACGGGGGTATAAACAAGTATTTATCCATAACGCAACAAATAACAAAGGAAAAAAAAAAAAAGAAAAGAACGACGCGGCTGGACTGAAACTACGGTGTAAAATCTCGCACCAAAACCGAAACCTTTTGCTAGAAACACAGTAAGCTTTGAGAAGCAGCGCCAATTCAGCGTCCTCCCTTTTAACAATAAACCGGTAAGGGAGACCAAGCCCCCCTTTATTGGGGGTATATTGATTCTTCGATCTGACGCTGTGTTTAGTGATGCATTCCAAAATGTACGAATCTCTTTGCACTGAGTCACTGCCTCCACCCACAGCTCCTGCTGGTAATCAGGGATCGAAACGGTCATGGCTCGTTTCCCTCCGCGGGGTTCCAATTCAGCCTCATTTCCTCTTCATTCCATTACATAGCCGGACAAAAGCAGCCGGGAGACGTGTGGCCGGAAGTTGAATATCCGTAATTGCCCGGATGTTCCTCTACTTCCTTGTTCGGCCGCATCCGCTTCGAATATTTCGAAACATATATTTGCCGGCCCCTTGGCCGCTGATTCTATGCACGACGCTAAAATTACACTTATTATATTGACCAGGATTTGTGTTCCGCACACACGCCCGTGCGCGCACTCACGTACACATCCCCTGGCGTAATCGCCCACACACCATGCACTTGCAGTGTATGCACACATGTAGGCATATGCACATATTAACACACTTCTCACCGACACATACATACAGATTTATATATACGTGCGCGTTCATAACTCTGAAAGATGAAATTTAGTTTCTGACGATAGACATCAGCGTTCAAATCCAAGTAATGAGCAAATTTCAAGGGTTAGGGTTCATGGTTGATTAAACTTCATCTTGTTTTAAAATATTGACGGAACACAATCTACAGAAAAAGCGAATAACGTGGATGTAAAATTGATTATTGTTGAACGCAAGCTGACTGTAGCTGTTGTGAAAGCAGATATGATATCAATGGATGTTGAGTTAACTAATCGTTTCGTATACTCGCAATCTGCATTGCATATACATTAAGAATATACATTCCAAAGCATAAATACGTATATAGAGAGATAAATATAATTATAATTCTGCTAATTCATCTCTTAGCACAACCATTACGCCCTATAAATAATGGACTACAGAGGGTAGACTTAAAAAACATCAGTGAAGCTACTTGGCTTCAGTGGGAAAAAAGAAAGAAAGATTTAAGTATCTGTCTATATTTCTGAGATGAGGTATTATGTATTATTCCACGTGCCATGTTTAATGCTTAAGTCAATGGAGAACTTGCAGAGGGGAATTAACAGGAGGTAACTGATAATTGACATCCATTAAACATGGCATGATCAGACTGGCATATGGAGCAAAAGCTAGGTGGCTACAAAACGAAAATTCTATCAAAAGCTGAGACATTAACAAAGCAGAGGTGGTATGATGTTTTCGAGTGGAATTATAGTGATTTTCCAAGCGTAGCTTATATGTGGCACAAGGCCGAAAGTATGGGGCACCCAGTGAGGATCGAACACACTACTCAGTCGTAATTGTTCTAGCGAGACAAGCTTACTAACCATTACACCTCCCTGAGGTGCACTAAATGATTTACTAAGTTAGCTTAGATGTGGTACAAGGCCGAAAGTTTTTGTGATACGAGAACAGGTTAGACATATATTGATTTTCGTAGGCAAACTAGAAGCCATGGTTTAAGAAGAAGCCAAGCTAAAAAAGCGATATTATATATATATGTGTGTGTGTCTGTGTGTGTAATATATATATATATATATATATATATATATATAAATAAGTGTATATATATATATATATATATATATATATATATATATATATATATATATATATATATAAGAATGTAAATTTTAAATTCATTTTTCTGAAGATCCAGAAAAAAATAAAATTCTCTGGTGAAATAAATTATTACAAATGAAACCTTAAAGTGGTCTGTTTTTCTTTAAAATAAATTATTCGCTCTGACTTAAGATTGAGCTCTCAGGATTTCATCCTCCTTGGGATTATCCATACGGATTATTAAGATTTTTGTTACTTATATATATATATATATATATATATATATATATATATATATATATATATATATATATAAGGTCTACAATATATTTTATATAGTAATAATATGTAAACCACATTAATAAAAATAAACTTTTTTGAAAGGTTTTTTTTTAAGTTTTTATTATTAATGGGAATCCAACGAGTGAGCAAAGAAGATATTTAGCCGTATCAAGTAAATATCTTCTTTGCGTTGTAGTAGTTATTGGTTCGAATTTCGTGATATCATTTGACGCTGCGTGCCATTGGAAATTGTTTGGCGTGCCACGTGTGCCACGCGTGCTGCAGGTTGCAGCCAAAATTTGGAGTTATGTCAACTTATTAACCATCATAATTGAATTTATCTCTCTGTGGATTTATACTTCTTTATGTTGGCATCATTTTGTAAACATTGTGTTAAAAGATAGTTTGCTCTCTCTCTCTCCCTCTCTCTCTCCCTCCCTCTCTCTCTCTGTCTTTATAAAACAGTTGAAACTTAACCTGAACAAAATAAACTAAGAAAACTCCACAAATATACTCAAATGCCTATAATTGATAACAGAAGCCATTGGTTTATACCAACGGCTTCCCATACTTAACACATCTCATTTTTATTCCCGTGTGATCATGTGTGACGTCATGAGTCCCGGTGCGATTTTCGCTTCCAGTATCTCGTATGCACGAGTTTGTCGTTGCTTGGAAATCTTCCATGCAAACAAAAAACAGACTATCATTATTGCCACGTCCGTGTATTGTTTAATATATTGTAATGTCATTGTCATATTTGATGAAGGCTTATGTAAACGGAAAGCTTAGATAGGATTAAAAAACATGTATCAATATGGTGATTTTCTTTCGTCTTTCAATGATAATGTTATCAAGCTTATCAGACGATATGAAGAGAATTTACATAAAATAAATAGATAAAACTTGTCTATATTATTTAATGAAACATGTATCAATGAAAAAATGCTGCCTAGATACACACACACACACAATATATATATATATATATATATATATATATATATATATATATATATATATATATATATACTAGACAATGTAATACTTTCACATTTTGGAAGAGAGAGGAACAGGAATGTTGAAAACATCTTGATCATAATTTTGCCTGATTCTGAAGGCTACAAAAACTCTAAACACCTCCCAAATGCAGTCATGAAAATAATTTTCTACTACGTTAAGTAAAAATCGAAAACTGAAAAGGAACAAGAATAAACAAAAATAAATAAATAAAATAAAACAAATAAACAAAACTAAATAAAATAAATTAATCCAAACAAATAAATAAGTAAATAAATGATGTAAATAATAAACAAGCCATGAACGCACAAATAAACACAAGTAAACGTAATAATAACAAACAACAATAAAATAATCAATAATAAATAAAAAGTTAACAAACAACACTATAAATAGCTGTAAAACTCCATCCGGATCCACAATTATTCCCACTCAATAGACCCTAGAATAATTAAAAACATAAACGAACCGTTACTGCCCACCAGAATTTGATATATAAAGTATAGTGTATGTGTGTGTGTGTTTGTATATATCCAAGCAACTCCTCCGCTCCCACTCGTCCGATTTCAGTGATTCATAGCTCATTTAAAAGCCCTAGAAAAGTTAGGCGCAGAGAACGATTTTCGTTGGGCTCAGATTCAGGGTTGCCAGATTATGCGAGGTTAAAAATATATATTAATACATTATACTAGACATTATCGTTGTTTTCTTGGTTCAAGGGAAGTAACTTTTATTTTCCTTTTGTATCCAAAATTGCAGTACACGTTTTATTACAAACACGTTTTACTATAAACTAGCTCCAGTGGAGGACTTTTGGTTTGGCCATCATCACAATAGCTAGAGAAAAGTAGAAGCAATATATAGTGGGGGGGGGAAATAAATACTCGTACACATGAAAAATTGTATTTTTATGAATAAAACAAATTTCGGCACATTTCATGTATAAAGACACATACTATTAAAAAATAATAATAAACTTAATTCTTATTCTAACAGAAATTAATGCATTTTTTTTCATTCTAACTGGTGAAAAAAGTATTCGTACAAATCAATTATTAGAATAAAATAATCAATTAATTATGAAAAAAGTATATTCTAGAATGTTCCAGTAATGTTATCAGTAATTATAGCTAACGCTATTAGCCATTATCAGAGCATTCTGCAATTTCTAGTCTTACGAGAAGGTTCTAATAATGCCTAAAGGTAAAGAATTGACTATTTCACAAAAACAACACATTTTGTCTCTTTGGAAAGATGGGAACAGATACAGAACGATTTCTAACAACCTGAATATTCTTTTTATTGCAATTGCTTCGTTCATTGCAAGGTTTAAAACTTGTAACAGCGTCGAAAACCAAAGACGAACAGATGCTATAAGATCAGCAAGAATATTAGGACGCCAGATCCAACAAAATCCACAGGTTACCCGAGAAGAGCTGCAGGAACATTTGCGTGCATTAGGGATTAAAGTAACCAAGCTTACAATAAGTAATGAACTACACAAAAACAGTCTGAAATCACGCATCCCAAGGAAAAGTCCACTCCTCTTGAAACGACACATAGATGCTAGACTAAAATTCGTTAGATAGCATAAGGGTAAAGAATATTCGTTTTGGGAAAAAGAACTATGGACAGATGAAACTAAAATAGAGTTGTTTGGTCATAATTATCGAAATTATGTGTGGAGGAAGGACGGTGAAGCCTACTTACCAAAGAACACGTTGCCAACTGTAAAATTTGGTGGTGGCAGTATCATGATCTGGGGCTGTTTTTCAGCAAAAGATGTTGGCAGAATATCAATAATAGATGGCAAGATGAATGCCGAAAGCTACCAGAAAATCCTGCAAGACAATTTAATGCGTTCTGTTGAGAGACTTCGGCTACCTCCTGATTGGGTTTTCCAACTGGATAATGATCCTAAGCATACCGCTAGATCTACAAGGAAATGGTTAGCGGAAAGTAACGTTGATGTCTTGCAATGGCCAAGTCAGTTCCCAGACTTGAACCCAATCGAGAATTTATGGCGATATTTGAAAATTCAAATTGAGAAAAGAATGCCAACAAATATCAAGAATTTGAAGACAATATGCCAAGAAGAATGGAACAAAATACCACTCTATGTGTGCAAATTATTAGTTGAGACGTACAGGAATAGACTGGTAACTGTTGAACTCAATAAAGGATATTCCACAAAGTATTAAATTAAGTTAATATGCTTTTTTTTGTTTTGTACGAATACTTTTTTCATCAGTTAAAATGAAAAAATGCATTAATTTCTGTTAAAATAAGAATTAAGTTTATTACTATTTTTTAATAAAATGTATCTTTACACATAAAATGTATCAAAATTTGTTTTGTTTAAAGCTTTTA
>OZ010602.1:35000-47500 GCA_963932145.1 Acanthosepion lycidas | reverse complement strand
TGTGTATATATATATATATATGTATATTTATGTATATATATAAATATATATATATATATATATATATATATGTGTGTGTGTGTGTGTGTGTGAAAATATAGTAGAAAATAGGAAAGAAACTGGTTTGGTAAATAATCCAAAGTTCCTTAGTATTTTTGTTATTATTTTTAAAAAATAGTGCTCGATACGAAAGTAGAGCATAAATATAATTATTTATTTAAAAATATGATTCCAACTCGCTGTTGGAATCATATTTTTAAATAAATAATTATATATATATATATATATATATATATATATATATATATATATATATATATATATATATATATATATACCATGGCTTAAAAAATAACTTATTTATAATAATTTCCATCATTTGTGAATAGTTTTTTAAAACTGGCATGATGGTCTCTAAATAAAAGTGAACAAAACAATATTGTCTAAATAATAATAATTTTACAGATTTTAAATAAAACTTAAAAGCCCCCATGTCGAGCATTAAGTAGAATAAAAAAAATGAGTTACAAACTGAAATTTTAAATTTAATAAACTGTATTCACAATGTATTATGTTCTCATTATTTTTCAAATTCAATTTATTTTGTAATTTTTCTTCATAATATTTATTCAATTATTTCAATAATTTGCACTTTGCTGTATTTCTAATTTATTTTGATTTGCCAATTGTTTACTTTTGAAAATTTTTTTGTTTTTTTTTGTAAATCAAAAGTTAGAATGTTCTAAAAAGGTAGAAAAAATTTTTTAAAATAATTAAAAAATACTTTGTTCTTTCCTCTTAATAGTAACATAAATATTTTAACGATAAAATTTTGTTTTCATCAAGAATAATGCCGTTTTTATCATGCTATGCTCATTTTCCGGCGATCTCAAGGAGGTTGCAGTAAGTTCTTTCTTTATCATATCCTGAAAATTTCAAACATCGGATGATTAAATATCAAATTTATTGTGAAAAAACTTAGATTTGTAATAAAGTCTATATCAGAGTTTCTCAATCGGTGCAAAAATACGCCCGGGTGCACTAATGGGCCTGGGTTCAATAATGCGCCCGGGCGCAAAAATGCTCCTTGAAAGATAGCCAGGTGCGCCACAAGTTAACAGAAGAGTAATTTATTAGTTATTTTTATATTTTAAAAAATCTTTATTTTTAAAGAGCTCGAGTCACAAAACAATGAATTTAAAAAAAAAAATGCTTATTTCAGGAGACTTCTTGATTATTTATCTAATTTCAAATTTCAGGACTTATTTTTTTCCTTATTAAAATTTAAAGTGTGCCCCAGACTTTTAGTTATTTGACAAGTGTGCTCAAAAGTAAAAAAAAAAAAAAAAAAAAAAAACGTTGAGAAACATTGGTCTACAATATACCAATCACTTCATCTATCTAAGATAGATAGATAGATAGATAGATAGATAGATAGACAGACAGATATTAAAAGGACTGAGATAGATAGATAGATAGATAGATAGATAGATAGATAGATAGATAGATAGATAGATAGATAGATAGATAGAAAAAAGGAAGGAAGTAGTAGCAGATAGATATAAAGGAAGGAAGCCGATCGATCGATCGATAGATAGATAGGAAGGGAGGAAGGAGCAGATAGATAAAGGAAGATAGATAGATAGATAGATAGATAGATAGATAGATAGATAGATAGATAGATAGATGCGACTAAATGTGTTGTCCAAACACACCCTCCAAGCCAGACCCGACAGACCCGACAGACCCGACAGACCCAGGCACCCATACCACTCACCCCTTTTCCTGTCGGTCGTTCGGCCTGTATACATCAAGGTTAAACAAGCGACATTGCAAAGTGATTGGTTAACAGCTGCTTTTCTCTTTCTTTTTTTATTTTTATATTTTATATTATTTATTTTTCCATCTACGCTTTCCATTAATGGCGTTTGGGTCTGAATCGTTTTTTTTTTAGGAGCGGGGGGGGGGTTATTGGCTCTTATCCATTCCTCCCTCCCTCCTCCTCCTCTTCCTCTGCTTTCTTTTTCTTTGCTTTACGTCAATTCTTCTCCATTCAGTAAACATTAACAATCAACGGAGATGAGAAACGAAAACAGAAAATTAAGAATTAAACGACATGATCCGTATGGTCAAGACAGCAGCGATTCGGGTCCCTATCGACCCCCACACCCCAAACAATATTTTCTTTTTTTTCTTTTTCTTTTTTACTGCAGTCTTGTTTAGAACTCACTCCAGAACGTAAATTTCTAGTCCTTTTTCACTTCAAAGCATCTCACATCCCCACCTCTCTCTTTCTCGTTCTCTCTCCCTCTCTCTACCTCTTCTTCTCCCCTCTTTCTCCTTCTTCCACTCTCCCTCTCACTCTATCTCCCCCTCACTCTATCTCCCCCTCTCCCTCTCTTATGTTGCTGTTCTCTCTTTCTTTCCTCTTAATTTTGGTCATTGCCATATTTATTCGATTTTCGTTACATCTCCTCTGACAACCACCACCACTAACACCACCACCAAGTAAATTCGTTTATGAAAGATCTGGACCCTTTTCTCACTCCTTTGGGCAATATTCGGCAACCTTCCCCGAACGAACTTTACACCCACACCCCGACTATCACTGTTAAAATGTGACAGATAAAAATACGTAATAAGTTAATGTAAAAGATGAAAGATCGACAGATTCATTTTTTTGCCTGTTAACGTTTGTCGATCGGTTAGTCTGTCAGTTGGCCGGCTTTTCGCGCCCCAAAACGACTGTTTGTCTGCTTCGCCTTCTCTCTCTCTCTCTGTGCGTGCATGCATGTGTGTGTATGTATGTGTCTATTTGTCAGTGTGTCCAGACTTTCACACATGTATATTTACGTTCATGGCGTGTGTTTTACGTACATGCGGGTGTATAAAAATGCAACTCATAATGTGACGAATAGGATTTTTTGGAATATTAAATATCCTTCATTTATTACTAACTTCTGGCTGAGAGAAGAAATGAAGTAATAATTGCTGTTATATTTTAACGTTGACTCCATTTGAACCCGGCATGAAATTGATAAGATTTCGTCAATTCGCAATCGCTGTCCACTGCTTTTCTATGCTAATAAAAAAAATAAATATTTCCGGTGTTAATGGGAAAAAAATAAGGAAGGAGTTTCGCTACTTCTGACTTCCATTCGTTTTAACAAATTACATCTCTCAAATGCGTACACTGTGGTTTTTTTAAGGTAAATGGTATTGTCCAAATTAATGGTTGCCTTAATTCGGACAATAGCAGTTACCCTAAAAATCAGACACAGACTTCAATAAGATAGATAGATAGATAGATAGATAGATAGATAGACATAACCTGCCTGATAGATAAATTGTGAACATATAAACAAACATTGTATGATGACTGCCAGTGCGTTCTTCAGACAAAGTGCCACTAATCCATTTGCAGACTGCGTATATTGTGGGCTTTGTATATAAAGTTCACAGGAGGATTAAAGGAAATGGGAGAATACGAAACCGGCCCTTCCCAATGACTTTTAGTGCTAAGGGTTATTTATTTATGGTCATGAATTTTTCATTGGTTTTTTATGCTGTCTGGGTGGTTGGAGAGAGTGTGTATAGAGACAGGTTTCTAGATTGCTTATTTATATATACACTATATATTTATTATTTCATTTATATTTTTCATTAATTTATTTGTTTTGTATATTTTTATTAATTGTATATAATTGGTCTATGTATTGTATATATTTTTCGTGTATAATTATTTGGTTCTAACTTTTTTTAATAAAGTGCATTAGCTTTAGATTATGGAGTTTTATTTAGTCTTTGTGATCACGAGGCGGTTGAAGGTGGCGTAGAAAGAATTTGTTTTCGTTTCTGCATTTGGAAATGAATATGTGCTTTTGTTTTAGAGTTTATCAAAACAAAGTCTATCATGAAGTCTAGAAAGTTTATCAAAGCAAAGTTTATCATAAAGTCTAGAAAATTTATCAAAGCAAAGTCTATCATAAAGTCTAGAAAGTTTATCAAAGCAAAGTCTATCATAAAGTCTAGAAAGTTTATCAAAGCAAAGTCTATCATAAAGTCTAGAAAGTTTATCAAAGCAAAGTCTATCAAAGTCTAGAAAGTTTATCAAAGCAAAGTCTATCATAAAGTCTAGAAAGTTTATCAAAGCAAAGTCTATCATAAAGTCTAGAAAGTTTAACAAAGCAAAGTCTATCATAAAGTCTAGAAAGTTTATCAAAGCAAAGTCTATCATAAAGTCTAGAAAGTTTATCAAAGCAAAGTCTATCATAAAGTCTAGAAAGTTTATCAAAGCAAAGTCACTATCTTCTTTAGGTGTCTAGGCGCAGTTTTGCTTATTCTCCATGTTATTTTTGCTTTGTGTTTTTAAGTTGCTATTTATGCTTTGAGAGGTTTTTGTTGTTTGCATATTTCCTGTTGTTAAATGATAAAATATAATGTGAATAACTTCCTACACTTCTGTTATTCATATATATATTATTATATGGCTTATTATTTTCATTTTTGTCGTAACACAGCATTTTCCATTGATTTTAGAATTTGAATTTTAAACACCAGAGGATGCAACTTGCACTTAGACCAAAGAATGAACTCGTCGCAAAAATACACGAAAAAAATAATATGGATGTTTCATTGCAGTCCATTAAACAGGGTGCTCTCAATCTACAAATTCGAAAAACAAAGCCAGGGAACCAAGATCGGTTCCTTGTTGAAACTGTTCATGTTATTTTTCTTGGGAATTGCATGAATCTAATTCACTCTACCCACTGACAAGACACGTATCCCCCCGCCCTCGCCAAAAAAAAAAAAAAAAAATGATGTGAGGATATATGGGAAAATTGGTCTCATACTATCTGTCAAGGTAATTACAGCAAATCGGCTTTTAACTACTTTGGCAGATGAAGGCCAGTGAAGTGCACATATATGTATTAAGATTGAAAGTGCGCACATATTTATTAAGGTTGAAAGCAAGAGGAAAGATCTTTCTCCAGTTTCGATGATTAAGAATCCTATTCATTTCTTGCTTTTTTTTATTTTCATTTTTTTAGACTCGACTACAATTATCAATAACACCGATGCATTATGATAACGTCTACTGTACTTATTAATGACACCAAACACTGCAATTAGACTCTGCTATACTTACTAATAAAATCAGTGCACTACAATTAAACTATACTACAATAACTAATGCTACCAAAGGGTAACAGTTAAACTCTACTGCCTGTACTAATAACACCAATGCACTCCAGTTTAAACTCTACTACAATTACTAGAAAGGCATCTTTCGCTAATCCATCCTCCGGTGTTTGTTGCTGCACATTTTTACAATAATGTTCACCCTATACAAGGTTCGAGAGCCATTCGAGGTAGAGGTTTACAGATTAAGAGGCACAGTTTATGAGGATATGTGAAGAAGATAACGGTTAACCCAAGGCTTGAACAGGCTAAGATTATGGTGATCGGGGAAGCATCCTCTTGGGAGTTGGTTCCACAAAGTAGCAGTTCATGGGAAGAAGCTGTTCGAGTGGAACTTACGTCTCAGTAATAGAATACAAAATGAATGAGGATGGTTCGCTACAATATGGGTGGCATGGCGTTTTTTTTGTTTCTTGTCTTTTTTTTTTTTTTTTTTTGCATTTCTTTTTTTTAGTTGTGAATGTGGAACTAACCGAACACTTTCCATGGAAATGCAATATCCAGATATAGTTAAATGTGAGTTCATGCCTTCATTTTGACGTCCCCAATCTGTAGATCCCACCCTGTAGTTAGCTCCCTTTTGCTGACGAACATACATTCTGTTTTTTGGGTTTTTTTTACATTTAATACCCCACTTTTTTTTCTCTTTCCTATATTATCTTGTCTAAGCGTTCATTCAGTTTTCCTTTTGCGTCTGCCATCAACACAATGACATCCGCCTATCTTATATTGTTAAGATTATTTCTGCCGATAATAAATGCTGTTATGTCTTCACAATCTCACAGGACTCTTTTGCTGTCGTGGTTAAATAAGTGCTGTGAGAAAACGCCTCCTTGTATCACGCCTCTTTCTATTTTTGTACACAACTCGTTTTTTTTATACGAATTGATGTACTATATTCCCATTAAATACTACGGCTTATTCTAATATTTGCTCATATACAGTCGGCTATGATAAGTTTTTAGCCACCTTTGTTTACAGCAATTTTGGCTTGTGTAATAGCGTCTCTTTTTTTTCAGACAATACCGTGTTAGTATCAAGCTACTCTCATCTGTGAACAATAGTTGACTTATATCTGAAAGTTCACAGAAGTAAGGAAATTGGTGAATTTCAACGAGGGCAAATAATAGGATGACATCAGTGTGGCAAGTCAAATAGAGTAATTGATAGGTTTTTCCAGGTTAATTATCAAACGGTTAATAATATTGTCAAGAAATTTAATGAAGAAGACCATTGTCCTGTAGAATAACGTTCAGGAAGACCAAACATCGTGCCTGAGCAAAGGAAAGGGGCACTGAAGAGGGAAGTCATTTGAAACCGTCATCAGAGCGTCAAAGATGTCGCCAACAGCATAGATATGTCGCCATATGCGGTGAGAAAGACTCTGAAAGAGCTAGGCTATCAAAGAAGAGTTGCAAGAAAGAAGCTCTTGATTTCATAGGTTAACAGTAACAGGCGTACGGACTGAAGAAGAGAATTCGGGAGCAAATATGAATTTTGGCAGTCTGTAATTTGGTCAGATGAAAGTAAATTCTGCCAATATTCGAATTTGAGACATGTTTATGTTTGAAGAAATCAGAATGAGACTTGGAACATTGAATGTTTGCAGGCGACTGTGAAACATGAAGGGATTGGCGTAATTGTGTGGGGCGCTGTCTGGTTTGGAGGGAAATCTGAGCTGATTCTTGTTGACGAGTGGTTGAATGGTCTAAAATACTGTCAAACATTAAAAAAGGATTACTCCCACTATTTGAACCCAGTCATATTGACAAGTATGTCTACTTTTTTTCAGGAAGCTGGAGGGCCATATGATATGAGCAAAGTAGCAAAGGCCTGGAAGAAATCGCAAGGAATCTAATCATTGCCATGGTAACTCAAATTCCTGACATGAATCCAATAGAGCACGTTTGGGATCACCTTGACTGAAAACTTCGAGGGCATGCAACTAAAATCACGTCAGTGGCAACCCTTAAAGAAACATTGTTAAAGGAGTGGCAAAATATGAATCAGACGATTGTTGATAACTTGATCAAATCTATGAAAAATCGAATACAAGCACTGAAACTAGCAAATGTAGGACCTACTCTATACTAGTTCCAAATACTGTATATTTATGTTGAGTTGGGATTACGTAATTAAATTTTGAAATTGGATGTAGTTTATTTCTCCTGGCTAAAATCTTTTCTTAAGCCAAACATCTTAACTGTTCAAGTAGACTTTTGTATCTTATCAGATGCGGTCTTTAATCTATGAATCATAGGTATAAGTTTTTTGGCATTTTTAATGTTTGCTCTAATAAATTTCTGATCATAAAAATAGCATTTCTTGTCTAAGTGTCTTGAACAAAGCCACACAATTCTTGCTCTCTTTCTGGTTTACGAGCCCTAATCATTAGAATCCTAATTATATGTTTAGTTACGTGGATCATTAAGCTGATCGTCCGATGGAGTTTGCATTGATTCACTCCCGATTTCGTTGCCTTCATTATGAAGATATTCCACTATTTTGCCACTGTCATATATTTAATTTCTACTTTTGGTAATTTTATCGGCCCCTAAATTGTCTAAGACTGCCAACAACTCTATTATAATTTCGTCTGTTCCTGCCACTTCATTTTCTGTTTATCTTGACTCGTACTGATCTTACTTCAGATTTTAATACTACAGGTCTTTCCATGCTTTTATATATGGTAGGCTTCACTTGTATGCTCCATTTCTAAGTGTCTTTTCTTTTTCTATTATGATCGCTCCCTTTTTATATTTAATACATCCTCTTGAATAGAATGTCTTCTATCCTGTGATTTCATTGGTCACTTTAAGAATGCCTGCTATGTTTATGTTCCACAGTGTTTCTATCTCTATACTTTCTTCCTTGAGCTGTTCAACTTTTGTCTGCATTCAAGGAGGTCATTGCTACTTTAGAAAGTTTTGTCTTCACTGAGTGTCTCACTATCGTAATCTTGTGCCAGACTAAGATAAGCTTAGTCAATATCTGTATCACTTCTCAGACAATAAAATCCTTTATAACAACTTTATAAAAACAGCCAGGGAATATTAGACCAGAAACGAACGAAAGCAAATCAAAGTTCTACGCGATTATTCGTAGATGAAAACAAAATCTCCACAGTATCTGTCTATATGTCTGACATGAGGTATTATGTACGTAATTTACATTATTCGGACTATTGTCCTCATCTTTTTCGCCATATTTATTACAACGTTTCGGCCGTTGTACGCTCCGGCCTTCTTCAGGTGGTTGGAATGTCGAACTGAACCCTTTATTTCGCTCACTGGAGTAGGCTGCTCTAGTTCCTCAAGGACACATGCCACAGTAGATAAAGGCGTTAGATCCAGTGACAGGACCCAAAGAGTGTGAGTTCAATGCCCGGTTAAGGCAGTGGAGAACTTTCAGAGGGAAATTAACAGGAGATAACTGATAACTGACATTTTCGTTAGTAGCAAAGAAAAACGTGATGACCTACTATACAATATCAGTCGGCCTATACAGCCGTGAATGTTGTACAATTTGCACATGGATGAAGAGGGAACTTGAGACAACAGAGATGTACTTCTACAGAAGGATATTGAGAATACCGTGGTCAGGGCATGTAAACAATGGGGAAGTTTTAAGGAAAAAGGGAAATAAAAATGGCACATATACTTGGAATCAGAAAAGAAACTGTTGAAATTTCTGGGAGATACAATGAGGAAAATGGTCTTGGAGAATTTGAGACTGACATTGAAGGCAAGAGAAATAGAGGAAGGCAACGAGTAACCTACATAACGAACTTGTGTAAATAGAAGAAGAAGAAGAAGAAGTAGAAGAAGAAAAAGCAGAAGGAGTAGAAAGAAGAAGTAGAAAGAAGAAGAAAAAGAAGAAAACGAAAAAGAAGGGGAAGAAAAATCAGAAAGAAGAAGAAGAAAAAACAGGAAGAAGAAGAACAAAAACAGAAAAAAGAAGAAGAAGAAGAAGAAGAAACAGAAAGAAGAAGAAGAAGCAGAAAGGCTAAGTAGAAAGAAGAAGAAGAAGAAAGAAGGAGAAGAAAGAAGAAGAAAAAAAACAAAAAGAAGAAGCAGAAAGAAGAAGAAGCAGAAACACTAAGCAGAAAGAAGAAGTAAAAAAAGAAGGAGAAGAAAGAAAGAGAAGCAGAAAGAAGAAGAAGAAGAAGTCCAAAATGCAGTACAACTTTAGAATAAAGCTGAAGTGAGAAGTTGCAAAAATATCTTCATCTTAAATGATTTCATTTTTGCAAAATGATTATAATTGTTATCGTGCAACAAAATGACACTTTTTCTAATCAATAAACTGGGCATACCTAAGTTTTGAATATACGATTTGAAGCTATGAAATGTAGTAAAACAATTATTATTACTTTTGTTCCTCCAATGACTACTTAATATGTTAACGTGGATTGACATTTCAGCTTCTCATTAAAAACTCAACTTCAGTTTATTATAAAAAATCGATTTTCAATTCCGGATAAAAATGTTCATTGCAGAATCCTATTTGTTTCAACTCAACTCAACTGCAATTTATCGAACTTTTCAGGCTAATCATCCTAAAACAATTCGAAATGTTATGGGTTTTCGTCGACATTACTTGAGGATTTTAAGTTGAAATATCCACTTGTAAATATTATAGTCTTAGATAGAATAGTTCTTTTCTACAGCATTGTCTCCAAATATTAAATTTCTTTTATAGTTCAATTTGAACTTCATGAAATTATATCGTGGAAATCTGAAATAAGTGACAAATATAAAGGACCCAGTAAAATTACACACGTATATGAACAGACTGAGATAGATAGATAGATAGATAGATAGATAGATAGATAGATGAACAGATTGAGATAGATAGATAGATAGATAGATAGATAGATAGATAGATAGATAGATAGATAGATAGATAGAGACTTTGTCATTTTGATAATTTATATATTTTGAGTATTGAAGAAATTCTTTGCAAAGATAGACAATAACTAAAAAGAACGACATCGCTAAAGAAAGAATAACAATGATTTCATTGTGACACAAGCCTGGCCACAAAGGCACTTTCTGGACAATTTCAAAGAAAAATTCAAACACAAAAATGTAAAAAAGAAAAACAAAAGAAGAATTCTAAGCTTTAAACCTTCAGAAAATGTAAAATAGATAACTGTGATTGTAACATTAAAGGGACCTTTCTCGTTTCTACATAAAAGTCTAGACTATAACAACGGAACTGTACCAGGAAGTGTATTATCAACAGATTTAGGTGAGTAGGGTGGATAGACAAGAATAGGCGGGACGTTCCTCGTATCGATGGTCTAATCAAGGGGATCATACTCCACCAGCCACTCCCACAATAACCACAAACCTTCCCACCCTTACGTGATATGTACACGCCCACCAGATCTCCAGTTTCTCTTCATGTTGCAACTCTTTTCGTTTGTTCGTTCGTTCTTCTTCTTCATCTTCTTCTTCTTCTTCTTCTTCTTCTTCTTCTTCTTATTATTATTATTATTATTATTATTATTATTATTATTATTATTATTATTATTATTCCTGTCCGTATTTTCTTAATGCTATTATTGATTGATTAATCATCATCATCATCAACAACAACAACAACAACAACAACAACAACAACATCCTCACCCTCCTCTTCCTCCCCTCCTCTTCTCCAGGCTGCTTTCCCTTTCCATTATAAACTAATGTCAGCTTCTGCTTCGTTTCCTTTTGTTTGTTTGTTTTTGATTTTTTTTTCTTCTCGTGATTGGACTACTCCCCCCTCTCTTTCTTATCTCACTTAAAACCATCACCCTATTTTCTTTACTCCGCCTCCTTTTTCTGAAACCCAATACTCCCGTTTAATTATTGTCTGTACCTCTTACTCTTTCCCCTCCTCCTACTCCTCCTCCTCCGCTATGTTTTACCTTCTTTCCTCTTTCCCTTATACATCTTTCTTTTCTCGCTGCTTCCCCCCCCCCGGCTTCCTCACTTTCTTTTACTCAACCTTTGTTCAGGCCGACTTCAATGTGGAATTGCAGTTTTTATAGTCCTTAATGAAACCACAATTTACTCATGTGTTTTCAAGTTTTTTTCTTCCTTTTTCTTTCTTCATTTATTGAATTACTGGGTTGACTTTTATCTTCCTTTTAATTAGCCACAAATTTTTAACTTCCATCTCCATTCGTTTTGTATTTGAAGAAAATGAGTTGTTTTTTTTTTTTTTGTGTGTTTTTTTTTTGTTTGTTTGTTTTTTTTCTAAAACTTCGACATAAGTTTAGAAATACAAATATATCACCTTCTCAACAGAATCATTTATGGTAGTCAGTTTCCTTCCTTTTATTTTCCGAAAGAGACGGATGTTAAATACAAATTACTATCAACAGAGTAGGGGTCATATTTTCAGCATTCGTTTATTTTACACATTTGATATTTAGTTTTGATGAGGTTTGTCATCATTTATTGCGTTTATAAACACCATTTCTTTTTTGTAAAAAAATGACCAAGAAATTTGTCAGAGCTAAGAATAACTCATATATAATTAAATATAATTAAAATGCTTGATTTCGTAATCTTAGTTAAAGACTTTCTGTTGAGAAGAAAATTATCCAGTTGTAGTTAAGATTTATTATACATAAAATACAATTGTGGCTCAAAGCTGAAAATGGGGGCGCGAAATGGGCTGAGGGTGGTCATCACTATCTTATACCCAGCTAATCAGATTCATGACCCATTTACTCATTACAATTCGCACATCCACCAAAAGAACTTATCCATCATCATTCATCTATATACCACAATACCACAATACTCTCAGGGGACTTACAAAAAAAGACCTATGACATAAAAATTAACGATTATAAAATTCTATATATAAAAATTTGTCGATGATAAGTAATGAAGGTTGGGGGGAATGGACCCTAAAACAAACTAAAATATCAAAATAAATACACAAAATAAAAGGATAACTGATGTTATTTGGATTCGTCAAACCCTCAAAAGAAAAGCCGCTGTATTATGTCTTTAGACAAAATTCAGTAGCTCTCGTGCTAAGGGAGAGGTAACGATAAAATAAATCCAGTTGTAGTCATTCAAATTTTCTTACTAGATAATTTAACGTCGCGGAAATAAATAAAAGCAATTTGATTTATTCATGTTTTTTTTTCTTATGATTCCCTTTTATAGTCTTTTCCTATTGTCTAGTTCTGCAAGTTTATAGAAGGTCATTTTTAATAGATTATTTGTTTTGTCTAATCAACCTTTGACGAAAAAAAAGTAAATAAAAATGTATATTTTTACTGATTCTCTCAA
>OZ010602.1:10000-30000 GCA_963932145.1 Acanthosepion lycidas | reverse complement strand
TCCCTCCCTTCCCTTCCTTCCTTCCTTCCTTACTTCTTCCATCACTTCTTCCCTTCTTTCTTTTCTCCCTTCCACCCTCCCCTCCTTCCTTCCTTCCTTATTCCTTCTTTTCTTCTTCTTTCCTTCCTTATTCCTTCCTTCCATCCTCCCTCCCTTCTTTCCTTCCTTCCTTTCTTTCTTTCTTTTCTTCCTTCCTTCCTTCCACCTTCCCTTCCTTCCTTCTTCCTTCTTTTCTTCTTCTTTCCTTCCTTATTCCCTCCTTCCATCCTCCCTCCCTTCCTTCCTTCCTTCTTTCCTTCTTTCCTTCCTTCCTTTCTTCTTTTTTCTTTCTTTCTTTCTTCTTTTCCCTCCTTCATGCCTTTCCTTCCTTTCTTCCTTATATTTCTCTCCTTCTTTTCTTTCTTTCTTTCTTTCTTCCTTCCTTCCTTCCTTCCTTACTTCCTTCCTTCCTTTTTTTCTTTCTTCTTTTCCCTCCTTCATCCCTTTCCCTCCTTCCTTCCTTATATTTCTTTCTCTTTCTTTTTCTCCCTTCCGTTCTTCCTTACTTCCTTCTTTCCTTCCACCCATCTTTCTTTCGTCCTTCCTTCCTTCTTTCTTCTCTTCCATCCTTCCCGCCTTCCTTTCTCCTTTCTTTCCTTCCTTCATTCCTTCCACCCTTCCTTCCTTCCTTCCTTCCTTTGGTATTTCTTTCTTTCTTTTATTCCCTCACTGCTTCTCTTCTTCGCTCTTTCCTTCTTTCCACTTTTCTTTCTAGCCCTTCCTTTATTCTTTACTCCTCTTTTCATTTCTTCCCTCTGTCTTGTCGTTGTGCAAAACCAAATTCAGAACGATTACCAAATGACTGAGATAGTTTTGTATTCTAACTTAAACCAGTGATTGGTTTTCCAGCCCAGATAAATAAATCTCTGTTCACTTTAAAGATTGATGCGCAACATAATCTTCTTATTCCCAAATCAAATAAGATAAGGAAAACTGCAAATATTAAATACTCCCTCTCAGTATTTATTCTTAATTGGCCCGATAGCCACAAAACTGACAAGATCGCTCATAGAGTAGGGTTGATATATAAAGTATGAATGCTTCGAAAATTTTGGAAGTACATAAAATTACTGCTAGATCAATTTGAGTAGGTCTCCCTCTTTTGAAAAATCAGGATTCAAAACTCCATGTTTTACATAGATTGGAATGTCAACAGCAGGGTCAAGAGACAACTCTCTCTGCCACAAGCCGATCTACACAGGACAAAAGAGTTTGAAAGACATTTAGCCACTGTATGTGGTTAAAACGCAGTATGAAATAAAAATTCCTTGCAGTGATTTCACTGCTCATAACATTGGTCTCCGTGATGACGCCATACTAAGCATGTATTAATGTACTAAAGTTTGCATTTTTCCCGAATAGGCCAGCCGAGTGTTTCGTTTCACAAAGATGAAGATACTCATCATATATACGCTAGGTAGACAAGTGTTTGTTTATGTTGCTCAGTTCATAAAATAATGTTTGAAATCATTTCTGTTCCTTTAATATTTTTATAAGAGTTATTTTATATTAGCGAGGATATTCAAGTTTGTAATTGAGAAAACAGACCTTTTTTTTAAATTGTGCTTATCTTATACATTGAATTAGTAAAATTGTATGTATTAGCGCCTCTGCTAAAACTTCAATTTTATGTTAATTCTAATGCTGTTTTTATTTATTCATTTATTTTGCCTCTTATTCACTCGTATAAATATATCATTGATATATCGGAAATAAATCATAGATTTGCCAGAATTATTAAATTTTGTTTTATCGTGAATTATGCAAAAATTAGATAAAGTAGGGACATTTTTTTTTTAGTTCGGAGAAGGTTTATGTTAGTTCTTTTGATAAAGGCTGTGTTCGTTTTCTGTGGTTATGATCATTTTCTAAGCATAGCTTAGATGTGGCACAAGGCCGAAAGTATGGGGCACCTAGTGAGGATCGAACTCACCTTTCAGTCGTAACTGATCTAGCGAGACAAGCTTGCTGACAATTACACCACGCCATGGTGCCCTAGTGATTTTCCAATCGTAGCTTAGATGTGGCACAAGGCCGAAGATAGGGGGCACTCAGTGAGGATCGAACTCACTATTCAGTCGTAATTTTTCTAGCAAGACAAGCTTGCTAACCATTACACCGCCTCGAGGTGGCCCTTTCTGTGGTTATGTCTACTTATTATGGCTTCAGCTTTAATTAATGTTCGTAATCCAGACTGAGTTTTGATGCACTTTTCCTCTTGTAGTTGTTGAGATTTTTGCTAGATAAAATTTCAATTTCCCTTTTTTTATATGTTAGTCAATATTAGAGTAGAGACGGGAGTTCAGTCCTAAGTTAAGGAATTCCTTTTCTTGCTCGGTAAGTTGGTGGTTGGAGAGATTAATGGAATTATTTAGTGTATTTGGAAGATATATATATATATGCAAAGAAATGGGTTTTGGAAAGATGTGGAATAGTATCCTAACAAAAAATAGAGATAATGAGACAAAGTGGAAAACTATTTACATACAACACGTTTAATATATTATCATAATGTAATATATTATTACATTATCTGATATTTTCAGATATTACGGTCAGTAAGTAGTTCTTTGTATTGAAGCCGTTAAGATCTGGATTTGAAATTAACCCACGTTGAGTATTTCCATTATTTACATTATTCGGACTATTGTCCTCATCTTTGTCGCCATATTTATTACAACGTTTCGGCCGTTGTACGCTCCGGACTTCTTCAGGTTGTTGGACACAAGGACACATGGCACAGTAGATAAAGGCGTTGGTTAGATCCAGTGACAGAACCCAAAGAGTATGAGTTCAATACCCGGTTAAAGCAGTGGAGAACTTTCAGGGGGAAATTAACAGGAGATAACTGATAACTGACATCCATTAAACATGGCACGTGGAACTAGAACAGTCTATCCCAGTGAGCGAAATAAAGGGTTCAGTTCGACATTCCAACCACCTGAAGAAGGCCGGAGCGTACAACGGCCGAAACGTTGGAATAAATATGATGACAAAGATGAGGACAATAGTCCAAATAATGTAAATAATGTACATGATAGCTCATCTCAGAAATACAGACAGATATCCGAGTATTTCTCTTTTTATTTCACATTGTGTCGCTCTATTGCTTTTGAGATGTTAATCGTTAATATTCTGTATGAGCCTGGTCTTAGGTTGCCAGCGGAGAGGCGTGAAATTTTAGATGACTGTGTGGGTTTGAGTGTTGTTAAATTAGGAACACGTGCTGTTTATTCCTGCTAGAAGAAGGTCCAACCACAAGAACAATGCCGGACTCAATTTGAGTCTAACTGAAGATGTAAAGAAGACAAACAAGACCGATATATATATATATATATATATATATATATATATATATATATATATATATATATATATGTCAACAAATATATGTATTAAACAACAAATTTACAAGTGACAAAGACATTAACATTTGTGTTTAATGGCCTTTATCCCATAAGTGGGCAAAAACGTTGATTTCTACGAGAGATTACATTTTTAAACGTGTCCGCTGAAATGCAAAGTAGAAAAGAGAACGAGGCAATAAATTGCCCAATATTTATAGTGTAGGCAGAGCGACTCCTAGTGAACAGTTAGGGAATTAAGGAGGAGCTAACTCCGACAAAATAAGTGAGCTTTTAATGCAATTCTTCTTAGTGAATTATTTTCTCTTCTGATCAAATTGGTATCTATTAGATCAAGATCCTTCTCAGACATGTTACAATGAACTCCCATTGTGTTCCCAGTTTTGTTATGCAGTAGGTCCTGATCTGGCGTCTAGTCTACAATCTCTATCCCACAGACATGCCGTGGCCTCCCTCTGTCTCTTCTACAAGAATTTTCACGGCAACTGTTCCGACGAGCTACTTTCGCAGACTATATGAATTTAAACGTGCTACCAGCTGGCATCACCCTTTCACTGTCAAAACGGTTAAATGTAACCGTCTCTTCTTCTCAAACAGCTTCTTCTCCGGCACTTCCCGTCTGTGAAACTCCCTTCCCCTTAATTGCTTCCTCGATGACTATAATCTTCAAATATTCAAGTGTAATGTCAATCGACATCTGACACCCTGAGCTTGTTCCCCGTCCATCTCTGTATCCTTTCCTCAAACACGCCTCTTTACTCTTGTTCCCAATCTCCTGTAGCCACTTGCGTGCTAGTGGCACTCACACCTTGCTTGGGGTGAATTGTTTTTAAAAAACATATATATCCCAGCGATGTTATTATAGTCCTTTTTCTTTTTTTAGATTTCTCGATGTTATATATCAGATAGATAGATAGATAGATAGATATGAAAGGAGTGAGACTGATATGTACACATTGAGATAGATAGATAGATAGAGAGAGAGAGACATATGAAAAGAGTGAAATAGATGTGTACACATTGAGATAGATAAGTAAAAACTGATAGATAGATAGATAGATAGATAGATAGATAGATAGATAGATAGATAATCTTAGTTACTTTGAAATGTATAAGGGAGGGAATGAGAAGATACAGGTAAAGGGTAGTAGAAGAGCAGAGGCATGTGACAAGGGATAATCTTCGAAATGATATGGGATATATTGAGAAGATACAGGTAAATGGTAGAATAGCAGAGGCATGTGACAATGAATAATCTTAGAAAGGATAAGGGAGAGAATGAGAAGATACAGGTAAAGGGTAGTAGAATAGCAGAGGCATGTGACAATGAATTATCTTAGAAAGGAAAAGGGAGAGAATGAGAAGATACAGATAAAGGGTGGTAGAAGAGTAGAGGCATTTGACAATGGATAATCTTAGAAAGGATAAGGGAAAGAATATGAAGAAAGGTAACGAGTGAAAGAAAAATAGAAGACTGCGTAAAGGAAAATATTATTTTCAATCCATACTGAATTTATAATGTTAAATTATATTATTTTCCTATTCACACTACATTGCGTGCCAAATTATTATCGAGATAACTTTTTTCTAATATTTCAAAAAACCCTCCAATCAATTCACACAAAATTTTCACACAATGTTGGCAACACAGACCTGCGCAATCCCTGAAATTTTCGTACTGATCTGCACAATGTAAGCAAACTGGCGCCAAATTTGTTATCAACACGGTGATTTGAGCGTGCCAAATTATTAGAAAAGTGTAAGAATTTAGTGAAAAGATGAGCCGTAAAAGCAGTTTAAGTGATGCTGAAAAGAAAACTATCACCTCAGAACTCTCAAAAGGTAAATCTACCCTATAAATTTCTAAAATGATAGGGAGGTGTCATCAAACAGTGAAAAAGTTCACCACCGACCCTACATAATTACGCAAAAGGGCAGATAAAGGCAAGCCGAGGGTTATTTCACGTCGTCTCATGTGACGACTTAAACGAGAGGCCACGAATAACCCTGGACTTACCAGTCAAGAGGTTTTCAGTTGCATTGGGGATCCTACTGTGTCTATAAGTACTCGGTGTCGGTATCTGAGGGAAATAGCAACAACAGTCAAACCTGTATCGAAGCCTCCGCTGACGAGAAATCACATTCAAAATTGATTGAAATGGCCGAGGACAATATGAAAATTGACTTCTCTAAAGTTTTGTTCACAGACGAAACTCGAGCAACACTTGATGGGCCAGATAGATGGTGCAAAGGGTAGGTAATGAATGGACAGAATCGCCATCATCGTTTGAGACGCCAATAAAGCAGTGGAGGCATAATGATCTGGGGTGGTATCATTGGAAAAACATTAGTGGGGCCCATGGAGAGTACCAGATGGCGTAAAAATGAATGCTGATGCATACATAGCGTTTATGAAGGGGCATCTTGAACCGTGGATGAAAAGGTAATGAGTTGCCTTCAGAAGGGCCATTGTTTTTATGCAAGATAATGCTCTCTCACATGCTGCTCACAAGACTACTGAATATTTGAAACAGTTAGGCTTCGATAGACCTCGAAAAATGAAGTGGCCAGCAAATTCTCCGGATTTTAACCTAATCGAAAACCTTTGGAGCATCATGAAGCGAAGACTGTACACCAACGGATGACAATTCAGTTGTGGGAAGCAATTCTTGACATATCACACGGCATTATAGCAGATGACCTCCTACAATTAACAAATTCTATGGATCATAGACTTCTTCAAGTAATTTCAAAACTGGGAAAGCACATTCCCTATTAACTTGTTTAAAACTGTGCCTTTGTTTGTATCTGTTATTATTTGTTTGATTATCTTATTTATTAGGTTCTTTTGATCATAAACATTCATGTGCAACATTAATAAACGTTTTGTTTGCTCAATTCTGGGAATTTTACTAAACCTTTCTAATAATTTGGCACTATGAAATCACCGTGCTGATAACAAATATTGCGCCAGTTTGTTTACATTGCGCAGATCAGTACGAAAAATTCAGAGATTGCGCAGGTCAGTATTGCTAACGTTGTGTGAAAATTTTCTGTGAATTGATTGGACGGTTTTTGAAATATTAGAAAAAAAGTTATCTCGATAATAATTGGGCACGCAGTGTAAATGCCTAGTGCTTCTTGTTACGATCGGACAAGACTCCTAAAATTTTAATCACTGTCCACAGTCCTACTGACCACCCCATATTTCTGTGGTCTGAAGAGACTTGACACTTTCTCGAATTTCTTGTCCGCTGACTCCATGAGACGCGATTCCAAGTAAATAAATCATTTAAATCATTATTGGCACGCACGACTCTAAGTTTTATACTTCAAATGTATTTCCCTTCTCTTGTAATGTCCTTGTCTGATTATCTTTTTAATTGTATTTATTTTCACCAAATGGTCTACTCAGACTAAGACGAAAACACACTGATAGAATATCTTTCCATTTTATAATGTTTTTTATTAGTTTCCAGAAGTCGTTTGTGGTTTAATTGGAAATCAAGTGACGGTAAGTTTCTTCACACATTTTCTTACGTTTTCTTGCTGTTTCTAATAATTGCTGTCGTTTGGATAGCTTTGTTTTCAGATTTCCCAAGTTGTATTATTTTTACAAAATTCTTTGGAGCCATATCAAGTTATTCAAGTATCAAATTTACAGTTTTCAGCCACGTTCTTTCAATTTAACTCTGCAGTCTCTTGCAATGGCCGCATCTACGATTTGACAGCTTTTCTTATTACCGTTTTCGATGCATCAATCTAGTCTCGTAACTTGCATTTGGTCATACATTTGAATATGCCTTTTTCTTTTCGCTACGGCAGTTTTTGGTTTAGTCATATACCATTGATTGCATATTCAAAAGCCAGCTGTTTGCGCAATTCTTAATAGATCACCTTTCCAAGCCTATCATGTCGATTTTTGTTGCCCTTTTGAGATAATTTGCCGCGTTTATTTATATTGACTATTTCATCTCTGATATGATATTGACTATTTTGATGCGTCCTGTCTACTCAGTCAGTTAGTTGTTTATCATGCGTGATACATGACTGACGAGGCATTTTTCCCGCAGTAGGTTACCATTTCTTTCTGTGGTAGACCAATTATCACCCAAGGCTTAACGGACATTCTTTGTAAAACCCGGTTTGTCCTGCTATTTATAATTACCATAATAATCTTTATAAATATAAGAAATAAGAAAAGAATATATAAATAATCAGTTCTTCTTCTTCCTCTTCTTCTATTGCTGTTTTTTGCAGTTTTCTGCTTAATAATGATAGGTTTTGTAACTATCAACAATAAAATGTAAGTAACGATGTCTCCAAAACCTCACACACGTATCTTCACGATTTTACAAACTGCGATGGGTAAATTGCCGTCATTCTATATATTTAATTTCGCGCGTGCGCGTTGTTTGTTTTTATTTTGTCGCCTGCACAGTATAGTAGGAGCAGTTGGGCACCGCCTTTGAGAAAAAAAAAACACCATGACGCAATTTACTCCTCCAGAAAATTGGGAACTGCATCCTGTACTACTTGGCATTCAATACGAACATTTCAGAATGTTTGGGTGTCAATCTGAGGACAGATGGCTGATCATTCTGATGAGAAAAGAAGTTTTCGGTGAGGGCCTCAGACACAATAAGGAGGCCTACATCAGGTACGTTGAGGAGGTAGTACCGCCATGGGTCAAGAGAGTGGCTGCTGGAAGACCCCATGTCTGGCAACAGGACTTTGCACCATGTCACACAAGCAGGAGAACCCAGTCATGGCTGTCAGACAATTTCTGCGACCACATCACCCCTTACTTCTGGACACCTAACTCCCCAGACTGCAATCCCCTTGATTATCATGTGTGGGGCGTAGTTGATTAAGTGAACAACAAAACTCCTTGTAACAAAAAAGATGAACTGAAAGCAAGGATTATAGTAACATTCACGAAGTTAAACAAGTAGATCGTCCAGAAGAATTTCAGGAGATTCCGAAATAGTCTGGAGGCCATGGTTGAAGCAAATGGCAATTTTATTGAATGAATTTACTTTTTAGTATTTCAAGATATTTTTGTGTAATTTTGTTAAATATAGCTGTTAAAATGACGTCAGTGTTATTTTCGTTTTTGCGTAATTTCAACACAGTCTTGATATAATTTTTTCTTACACAAAAATTAGAAAGTAAATATAGAATAGATAGATGGATTACACTATGAGAGATAAGATCAAAAGTCCGCAGTTAAAACTGAGGAACTTAAAGAAAAGGTACATGAAAAAAAAAGGTCATATGGTGATATTGTTAGCGTAAATTAGATGTGGCACAAGACCGAAAAAGGCACTCTCTCGCATTTTACATCTCTGTAGAAATACAAAAGAAAATATTTCAAACAAACAGGAAGTGATGTAATTATAGATATGAACATGCGCACTGAGTAGTAAATGGAGCCATTTTAATGCAATGTTTTTTTTTATAATCTTTATCGGATTTCATATTTTGTATTTGCTGCACATTTTCTTTCGATAAACTTTGGTGCATTGTTACCGAAAAAATGTAAGTATACACTCGTGGTCTCTATCTCTGAAAGTTTAAAAAAATGATATATCATTTCGTTGTTTAAGACATTTAAAGGTAAATATACAAAGAGCTAATGCCGTTGATTATGTAATATAAATACCTATGTGTCATTAACGTATTTTGCTATTAACAAGTTTTTCTACCTGAGAACAATTATAATTAATGCTTGGAGTAATTTTAGAGTAAAGAATGTAGTATGTCACTTTATTGCGACTTCATAGTTGTGGACAATTCTATAAAATTTCTTTGACCAATGTTAGAGTTCAAAACTGGAAGAAACAAAATTAGTTATGAAAAAGATTCTGTTTAACGATTCTACATTACGTTCGATTTCTTCGTTTGGTATGATTTACATAAATTCTACAATTGCTAAAAATATCGACATTGGGAAGGTGAAACTATACGTTCACTGTTTTGTTTTTCTCTACAACTTTGAATTTTTTTCCTTTTTTTTAAATGAAGCTGATATTGCAAAAAATAGTAAATTTTCTGGTGCTTGACAAAAAAGAACTTGTAAATCCAAAGCTGTTGTTTGTATTGGAATTTGTTATAAAATTTTCGTTCAATATGTATTTCTGCTAGAAACCGTAATGCTTGAGTCGTTACGGATTTTAATTGGTTTTGCTAATGATAAATTCCTTCATTTGGTCACAAATAACCGATTCACCGAAAAATGTGTAGATTTGTTATTATTTCATATTAAAGGCATGAGATCAACAACAGAATGAAAGAAGAATTTTTAAATATTTCTAATTTCTTTAAAATTTACTTTATTACAAAATTAAACAGTAAGATTCAGTTCATCAAATCAGTGCAAAAGAGATCAAGGAAAATCTGAATATATCGTGCGTATTTTTATGCACTTAGAATGTCTATGATCTTCATGTCTTGCAGAAAAAGTCATTTTTTATTTTTTAAGTGGATGGTCACTGGGGAACAGGTATGTTATTGAATAACTAACGCATGATTCTAGGTAATTTGAGTGCATGGAAAACATATTTCAACTCTATCAGGTCCTGGTTGTTGTCAAAAGCCTTTGTGCCATTTTCCAGATTTTTCAAATTAGGGCGAAAAAATTAAGTCGTGCGTTAATTCTTTTTCAAGTTTCGTGAATACAAGCAGTATACGACTTTATTTACTACAGTAAAATTACATTATAACAATAGAAATGGCATTAAAAAAAGACAGATATGAAGCTTTCACTTTCAAAAATTTTCATTTACAAGACTGCCAAGCGTATTTGTTTGCTAGTGGCGGGTACTAGCAGCAAGCAGCATGAAATGGGCAACATTGTTATAATGTTACTAAATCTGATTGGATAATTGATAGATAGTCAACCTGTAACCAAAATTCAATCAGGCGTCGTTGAAACCAGAGGAAGGATTATATCAGAAGTGTTTAGCACGTTTTCCCCCTTCATGAACTGAATTAATATTTTTAGAATTCTTCGAGAATAATAATTATTGTCCGTTATCAAATAATACTTAACCTTTTTATATTTTTATGTCATTAAATTTGATAGAATCTAAATTTTATTACTTAATAAAATAATGGTTAGCTGATATTTTTAACATTCTAAAACTGAATACTAATCAGAATTCAAATGGTCGAAGTTCTAAAACGAAGTATTATTCGAAGGAGTGACGTCAACTTTTACTTTTTTTTTTTTTTGTCTCGTCTCGGTCGATACGTTCTCTGTCTTTCATTGTGTAAAGTTCTTATCCGTATTTGGTTTATCTTCAGTTCCCTGAGAGATCCTTTGTGAATGAATAAGCTCTGCCTGTTGGCTAAGATGGCTGCGTACTTCCTATTGTCATCAATGGTCAGTTTTCGCTCCTAAATAAAAGTAAGGATTTATAACGCTTATATTTTTTTTAATTAAAACCCTTTCTACCTAAAGGATTTGAACATGTTAATCTATTCGCTAGTTTTTTGACTTTGTGTTATACTAGACAAAAATTAGCTAATCCATTTAGCGTGAGACTAGCAACTACATTCTTTGATTTCAGAATTAGTATAGATAACTATTTGTTATTAAGATTATTACATGTACAATTGTATATTTATTGCTAATTATTCGTATTGGCAAGAATGTATAACGCAGCATTGCATTTCAAAAGTTTTTTTGTTTTTTTCTGAACTGCATTCTTTGTATCTGTCTATATTTCTGGGATGAGGTATTATGTACACTATTTACATTATTCAGACTATTGTCCTCATCTTTGTCGCCATATTTATGACATCGTTTCGGCTGTTGTACGCTTCGGCCTTCTTCAGGTTGGAATGTCGAACTGAACTCTTTATTTCGCTCAAAATAAAAATAAAGGGTTCGACATTCCAACCACCTGAAGAAGACCGGAGCGTACAACGGCCGAAACGTTGTAATAAATATGACGACGAAGATGAGGACAATAGTCCGAATAATGTAAATAGTGTGCATTCTTTGTAATTCAAGCAAGAACAAGCCTTACCACAGGGACAAAACGCTTCTATGTCAAAGAGATTACCATATTCTTTGATCTATAGTTGCTAGCGATAAGCACTCTCAGATGAAAATAAAGAAAAGGAAAAAAAAAAAAAAAAAAAAACACCGCTAAGCTAACTGTTTTATTAAAAATACTATAACATTTACGGTCTTTCTGTTCTATCGTAGGTTTAATATTATTTAGTATCTCCCAATCGGTAGTAAGGATTGTTGGTTTCTGAACAAATTGATGGGAATTCCCATTGCCTGCCATTCAAGAAAATCATTTTTCTAAATCATCATTTTTTTTTTAACTTTCTTTTCTTGCCATGTTTTTTTAAGTTTGTTTGTTTTTATCTTTAAAGATTATTTTTAAAATAATCTCAAACTAAATGCCAAACACAGTAAAATCATTTTTTCACAAATAAATTTTCTGGGGTAAATTAATTTTTCGTTTTTTTTTTTTTTTTTTTTTTTTTTTTTTTTTTCTTAAATGATGTAAAATAAATTAAAAGGGGAAAATGAAGAGAAAGCGGAAGTCTCCACCCTTAAGCCACTCCGTGATTTAAATCTTAAACATTACGGAAGCCATCGGGGAAGATTAAGAATAAAAAAACAAACAAAATATAGTGGCCCCTTCCCCTTTCTTAATTCTCAAATTCGTGCCCAGAATATGTCTATGCGCCCCTGCCATCTAAAATCGAACCCGGTGACCTTACCTTATCAATTTAAGCTTAATTTCACCTCCCCTTAGTAACTATGAAACGTCATCATTGTTGTTGTTGTTGGCAGTACGAGCGTAGTGTTTGTGATAATCGAACTTAAGTCATTTTTTTTTTTTTTTTTAATATTTGAAATTGCCTTTGTTTAAACTTCAATCGGTGACGTCACATCCGTCGTGTGCGTATGAGAGAGAGTTGTTGCCTTTATTCATTTTATGGCTACAGTTGAAGTTGATAAGAGGAGTGGATTCGGTAGTCAAATGGCGAACTCTGGAGTACAAATCATGAAACAAATGATCTTCTTAATGAAATTTAAAATCTGTAGCCATAACTTTATTGTTCAGTATTTGTTTTTAATCTTTTAATTGACGTAAGCTTTCTGCTTATTTCACAACAATTCGAGTTATTTACACTATTTACATTCTATTTTTCTCATCTTTGATGTTATCACAACGTTTCGACCTTTATCAGGTGTATGTCGATGAAGGCTAGAGAGCACAACGGCCAAAACGTTGTAATAAGAACAAGATGAGGACAATAACCCTAATGTAAATTGTGTAAATAACGATAGCTCATCATTCCAGAGATTCAGAAGGTGATCAGGTGATAAGGACAACAAGATGAAGACAAGGGAAGTAAATGTCTTCTTTTTTTTTTTTTTTTTTTTCAAATCTTTTGGCAAAAAACAAAAAACAAACAAATAGTATCTCTGCTGACTCACTCACCGCTTTTAGTATATATCAGTTTAGCAGCATTTGAAACGATTTTAGAGTGACGAAAATTATATATCGAAAAAAAAAAGTGTTGTTATTCTCTGAGAAAATTGTTATTCTGCAGCAAACCACAAATAAAATAAAAAGAACAGACACCAAGAAAAGTCAAAACCATTTTGTTCATTGAACTTTTAAATAAGAATATTGAGAAAATGATGAGAGCGACTGGCTAACTAGGAAGTAATGTGCTTTGTAAAACATTACGACGTTGTTTTTTATGCAATTAGGTAATGAAGCCAGTCAGTTAGCTTCTTACCTGAGCTGATTGGATTCATATACATTTTCTTAAAAGTTTAATGTACCTGTGCTGTCAAAAATGAATGCAATTATTAGAAAAACTTTGAGCCTGATGCAATGAAACAAAAATCTTAAAACAATGTATCAAGATTCATTAAATAGACAAAGAATTCACAACTAAAATAGAGATTAATGAAACGTTCCCTTTATATATATTTTTAGGTACTCAAGGGTATCTAAGATTCATTGATTACTCTTGGTATTATATAAAGCTCTTTTTGCTCAATATCTTTTCATGTTTAAAACTTTTATGTATAATAGTGAAATAGAAATATGAAAAAAAAGCCTATTTCAAAACCAAGCTGAAGCAATATGATCACTTAATAGACAAAGGTATCTGAGTGCCTCACGTAAAAGGCTTGAACAAATAAGACTGCGATCTAAGAAACGTAGGAATAAAGGAACTGATTAATTAAACGGTTCGTTTTATTCGGGAACCAATTTTGTCTAAATGTAGATAAATATTTTATTTGCATAGAACAGTAGTTCTCAACCCTTTTTTTTTTTTTTTTACCCATGGACCGCTTTTCCCATTTTTTTTCTTACTGGACCCCTTAATAACTATTTGACATAAGACAATATTTTTCGCTAATAAAAATATTGAGGTTTTAATAATCAAAGAAATATTATATAATTAAGCTTTATTTTTTAAATGAAAACTAATTTAATGCAAATAAATTATTCTACAATTATAATAATAGTAATAATTATAGTAATAATAATTTTTATTGACCACTATCTATTGTATTACAATATTACAATGGTTCTTCCATGGTCAAGGCCATGGGGAGCTGAGCTCTTCAGGAAATTGAATTCACTGCAATATTTATTTATGCACACTGGTTAAAAAATTTAATAAACCAATTTAAGTTAAGTGTGTGATTAGAAAAAAGAAAGACATATTTATTCAATGAGATTCCTGTGGTTGATGCTGCTCAGAGAGTTTTTTTTATATCTGATTCCATCGATGTTAAGGAGAGTCGAAGATCACCTCTTTTCATAATGTCAAACCTATTTAATTATTTAGTTTTCAATTGAAGCTAAAAATGAAATCTTCAATAATGATTTTTTCATTTTTTTTAAAATTAATTTTAAACTTTAGGTGTCGAAAATTTAGTGGAGGTACATATATAAAAGAAATAAAGAATCATTCATATATATATTTTTTTCAATATAGTGTAAATTACAGTAGAAATCTAATTTTTAATGATAAAAACTGTTCTGAGTTGGCTTTCTTCATGGTCCACCAAAATATCATTATGGACCCCCCCCCAATTAGTTATTTTTTGCCTGTGGACCCCCAGAAATATTACATGGACCCCGGTTGAGAATCCCTGGTATAGATATAGATTATTAAAACTACTAAGATAAGTAATCACTCATAAATTTACTAACTTCAGTTGATTTACCTCCCTTTCAACTACAGATGAGTCAGGAAACATGAATACGCCTGAAATATAAAGAAATATATATTGATAATTGTAGTTTGATAATTATGGCAACGTACGTAATATTCAAATAAGAATTTAAGAATTGCTGTCGTTCTGTTTGTTGTTGCTAGATATTAAAAAAATGTGACGATTGTCTAAAACTTTTCGATCTTTCTTTTTTAACTGATTAAACTTGAAAAAAAAAACATCTTTCTTCTTTATCATACCTACTTTATACTAAAACAAAACAAATACGTGGATCACATGACCAGAACAGCCGCCTAATTAGGCCAAATTGCTCTATTCTCGTGTACCAATTAACTAGAATCCACTTTCGCTATTGTTCTTTAATACAACTGTTAACACAAAATATGGGTTCCTTTGTGGTAATACGCTAGGCTTTAGAGAGAATAACAAGGTAGTTTATTTTTAACGAATGAAGAAAGAGAGTGGATAGAATCTAAGCAGGAAGGAAAGCGTAAGTCCGGGTTGATTAGTAAATGAGATCGCCTGAAAACCTTGCTTCAAGCAATAGACAATCTGCTTTAAAAACACCTATTTTTCTTTTAAATGATACAAATTATACCGAATAGAAACACTTTCTTTTAATATTGGAACGCATAAAAAAAAAAAAAACCTTCACAGCAAAATAAAATAAAATAACATGCGATGCCCCAAAATTTCGGAGTGGGGAGCAAGTTTTAAGCCCACGTTCGTTTGACTACAAGACATTCATTTTAAAACCTACCACCTAATGTAGTTTCAGCCAAACTGGTTTTGTCTTTGCTTTTAATAAAATTTATGTGAAATGCTGAATAGGAAAAAATAAATTGCAATCAGATTTGCTTATTCTCACGAGTTTTGAAAGCTTTCAAAAAAACAAATTAATTCGGATGTTAATCGTGTCAATTTTTTTATAAGATGCCTTCTAATACAAATCTGAGCAAATTTTTGTCTGATAAAGAATAAAATATACACAAATGTCTCTTATAATCATTTAAAAACACTTTAAATTAATTCACCAAAATGTCAATACTCAATAAAACATTCCATAAACTTGGGTTTCCTACGTTGACTGAAATAATTGTATATTTCGTTCTAACGCCAGTGATTAGCGTTCAAATCTTTGTAAAAACCAAGATGTTCAATAATTATTTTTTAAGCAAACAAGTATTCTCGACAACATATCTTGCTACCCTCAATTCCTTATTCGGCATTGTGTCAGACTATCAATCTTAGCGAATGTCTTGCGAGTACTGAACTAACAACCAACGATCTTTGAGAAACACCAAACGAAAAACCAAAAAAACAATCGAAATTTATTTCTCATTAAAGATATTAATTAAGAATAAATATCTGAATCAGGTAAAAGTCTATTGCTGTCTTCACTACGAAAATAAATGACTACTTTGGATAGAAAACCTAGGAATATTTTTGAAAGACCACTTTTCATTAACTCGGGAAACTGTTAACTAATCAGCGATGATAATATTGGTGCTTTTTAAATGCGAATCTGCAGGGAAAACTGTTCAAGCTCGTCGTTTAATTGTCGGGTCGACATTTTTGATCATCACAAAAGAAAGTCTAAACATTAAAAAGCTATAAATTATTTTCCTGTTAGATGATATTTTAGTGCTAGGAAAGGTCAACGGGGTGGGGGGGTGGCACGGAAGTAAAGAAGAATTTTTCTTTGCTTGCACCACTATTCTTTCTTTTTATATACCGTTTCCCTTCAGGACGTAGGCGATCTTGGGCCTCCACTTCCTCTTATCCCTTGTAGATTTTGTCCCTTTGCTACTTCCCCCAGGTCATGTTCTGTCATCCACTTGCTTAAGCCCGCTAGGTATGTCGTGTGTTGCTTTCCCTTGTCTCTCTTTCCCTCTATTCGAACCTGTGTGTATCAGATTCTCCAAGCCCTCCTGTCTCATTACAATTAATTATGTTTCTATTTTGTTTGCATGCTCCCCAAGACCTCATCGTTGCTCACACGCTCCGTCCATGATATCATTAGCATCCTTCTATAGAACCATACTTCCGCTTCCTCATCTTGAGGAGACCGTCCAACATTCGCTGCCGTAAAGGAGGACAGATGTCACGTAGCAGCTCAGTATTCTTTTCTTTGTTACAAAAGAAATCCTGTCTCGTAATACTCTGACTAGCTTACTAAACAAAATGCAGATTTCTATCATAAATTTCCAGAAGGGTACCCCTATACCAGTTGAAAGGGTAGAAACGGACTAAAATGATATGATTAAAAAAAAGAAGAAAAAAAACAAAAACAAATGAAAGAAACAAAGGATGTAAATTTGGACAAATAATTATTGATCAGTAAAAATTATTCTTATAGGAGATTTCCACAATTTTTAATTAAAGTCGTTGTATCGAAAGCTGACATTGTCTGACAAATGTTTCTAGTATTTGGATTTTCTTTCAGTAATTATTATTGAAATCAATCAGTACAAGTTTTGTTTCGATGAATTTTTGATACTGAATAGTTAAGATTCATCAAATTATTTTAAGCCGAGAAATTTCCGTTTTTATTAATAAAAAAAGTTTTAAAAGTTAGAATGACGTTTGCTGGGTTTATTTACTTTACGAATTTAATTACGATTTGTGGGTTGGGAGTAGAAATGAACTTTGCCGAGATGTGGCATCGATTTGTACTTCATTACATTATGCTACTTACTTTCATAAGAAAATAAAAATAATTATTTAAATCCTTCAGGATTACTTCAGAATATCAATAATAAGCTGAAATACTAAAATTTTGATTGATACCAATTCTTAGAATAATTAACATAAAATAGAAAAAAAAATACTTCTGGATAAAAAAACAAACAAACAAACAAAAACCCCGAAAAACTGCCTCTGGACTTGATTCTGTTTAAAACTTTCTCCAAGTGGAAATTTAAATGAAAATCTCGCAATAATGTCTGCACATTACAAGTGAGAACGCCAACTTTTCTGCAATTATTTTAGCCACAAAGCAGATTCAGATAAAAGCGGATAGGTTTTCGTTTTCTGAATGTTAAATAATCTGGTACAATGCTTAATTGAAGAAAATCGGAATTAGGAAGATTGTATTTCGACAGGAGGCACAATGGAGTGATGCTCGGATTGAGGAATCGGAGAGCCGAGTTCGAATTCCAGTCGAATCCATTGCATTCACTTACGTGCTAATACTCTTGGGAAAGGTATGAATCCTCTTCTTCTCCCCACCCCCACCATCAGCCATGGGTAAATAGCAGAACAGACCGGGTTCTGTAGCCTTGGATGGCAACTACCCCAGAAAGAAATGGCAACCTACAGCGGGAAAAAAATCTGCTTCGTCAGTCATTTATTTAAAGATACATGATCCCCTAAGCGTGTATCACGCATGTCACATAACTGACTGACTGTATTTCGATAATCATGCATTGAAAATCTATATTCGGAGTCCTGCATTTGGGTTTGAACTTCAACCATTGGCAGTGATAAAGAAATACGCAAAATTGTTAGCCACAAAATAGTTACGTACTTTATAAATTAAAGGTTAAGAAAATGGTTTCGTTCTTTTTCAAGAAATAAGTCAATTATAATTATATTACGAGATTTGTCTCACTGGAATGACGTTTCAAATTGTTCCCTTTCTTTCTTAATAGGATTTTTAGCAATGCCTACTGTTCTGTTATGAATGATTTAATTTTTAAGAACTCGATATGTCTGCACAACCCCTGCCCGCAAGCCCGCCCTACCATATCTTCCCTTTTCTTTCCCACTGATTTGTTCATCTTTCTTCCTCCCTCCTCATATAATTAAGCTACCGCATATAATTCCATCTCGCTGGTCTTGCAATCAACAACCAAACGCATGCTTGTACACCACCTTCCTATTCCAGTATCAATATTTATTCTTCACTGGTTTGTGTCCACTTCCGTTCCGTTTCATTTCTCCCTCTTTTAACAATTCCTGTTTTTAAATAATCCCCATTCATCTCTCCTCTAATTTGTTTATTAATTTTTTAACTTCTGAAACCCATTCGTCCGTTAATTCATTCAGTATCTCTATTTTTCTTTTATTCCTTCATTTTCTTTATAACCGCTTCTCTTTTTAACTATCTTCGTCTTCATCTTGTCTTTCCTTTGTGCATTAAACAGTTATTATTTTCTTGTCTCTTTTGATAAAGTCTTTGTGCGTCTTGTCTCTTTTTTGGGGGATTGTATTTTTACTCAATTTTCGTTCTGTATTTTATTTTTTTTTATTTATTATTTTTATTTTTTTTGTGAAACCGGTTTTTATTTTTTATTTATTTTTGTTTTTTTTTAAACCGGTTTTTAATGTCGTTTCTTTATTTCGTACGTGCCATTTCGGAAATCTTGACGCTTCGTCGAATTTTCTTTTCGTCCATTCTTTCAAACAACTTTTTACCACCGAGATCTTTTCAAACATCTATACCGTCCTGGGTAAGACGATAAACTAGATCCGAAAACAAGGCATATATATATATATAAGATCAGGAGGTTTTGAGAAGCATGGAACCACCACTTAATGGCTGGTATTCCCATGTCCACCCTGACCAAGGGTGGTAGCACCTGTTAGGGTCCCAGCTATGGGCAAATAGTATGTGTATGTGTATATATCTGTGTGTATGTATCTATGTGTATGTATATATCAAGGCTCCATCCTAGGCGTCACTGTATTCCTTATCTACATAAATGAGATTCCTGACGCCATAAATTCGCAAGATGGCATCTACACTACAATTTACTGCTGCCTCAAAAACAAATCTAGTGTCGCTGACAAAACTAACCTGGCCGTGCATCTCGAAAATGACCTCCAATCGGTTGCGAACTGGGGTAGAAATTGGCTGGTTAACTTTAATGCCTCCAAAACAAAACTGTTCTCTATTAATCACTACAGAGATCCTTCCCTGCCCTCCATTAGAATGTCTGACGCTCAACTTCTCGAGAGCACCTCGCTGCGGCTGCTCGGTTTCACCTTGCCTGCTGACCTGAGATGGAACAAATACATTGAGTCAATTGCTTCGTCCACCGCAAGGAAAGCTGGCTCCCTGTGCCGCGCCAGGGAATTTTTCTCCCCGGAATCGGTCCTTCAAATATACAAATCAACCATTCGCCCTTGCATGGAGTATTGCTGCCATATATGGTCTGGTGCATCTTCTGTTTACCTCAGAGTTCTTGACAAGATCCAGTGGCGGATATGTAATATAATTGGCCCTGATCTGGCATCTCGTCTACAGTTGCTCTCTCACAGACGCGCCGTAGCCTCCCTCTGTCTATTTTACAAGTACTTTCATGGTAATTGCTCCGATGAGCTGCTTTCACTGGTTCCCAGACTTCATGAAT
>OZ010601.1:97375233-97595527 GCA_963932145.1 Acanthosepion lycidas | reverse complement strand
GCATCTAATAGGCTAATAAAATCACTACCAAAAATGACAAATCTTAATCGACTTTTTTTTTCGATACCCAAATAACGTGAACTGGGAACCCAAAGTTGAAGCTTCAAACGGCAATTTAAGGCATTTCTCTTGCAGCTAGGCTACCGGAAGTGGGGTTTATCAGATTCTCCAACTCATTGTGCATCTAATAAGCTAATAAAATCACTACCAAAAATAAAAAATCTTAATCGACTTTTTTTTTTGTTACCCAAATAACGTGAACTGGGAACCCAAAGTTGAAGCTTCAAACGGCAATTTAAGGCATTTCTCTTGCAGCTAGGCTACCGGAAGTGGGGTTTATCTGATTCTCCAACTCATTGTGCATCTAATAAGCTAATAAAATCACTACCAAAAATGACAAATCTTAATCGACTTTTTTTTTTCGATACCCAAATAACGTGAACTGGGAACCCAAAGTTGGAGCTTCAAACGGCAATTTAAGGCATTTCTCTTGCAGCTAGACTACCGGAAGTGGGGTTTATCAGATTCTCCAACTCATTGTGCATCTAATAGGCTAATAAAATCACTACCAAAAATGACAAATCTTAATCGACTTTTTTTTTTCGATACCCAAATAACGTGAACTGGGAACCCAAAGTTGGAGCTTCAAACGGCAATTTAAGGCATTTCTCTTGCAGCTAGACTACCGGAAGTGGGGTTTATCAGATTCTCCAACTCATTGTGCATCTAATAGGCTAATAAAATCACTACCAAAAATGACAAATCTTAATCGACTTTTTTTTTCGATACCCAAATAACGTGAACTGGGAACCCAAAGTTGAAGCTTCAAACGGCAATTTAAGGCATTTCTCTTGCAGCTAGGCTACCGGAAGTGGGGTTTATCAGATTCTCCAACTCATTGTGCATCTAATAAGCTAATAAAATCACTACCAAAAATAAAAAATCTTAATCGACTTTTTTTTTTGTTACCCAAATAACGTGAACTGGGAACCCAAAGTTGAAGCTTCAAACGGCAATTTAAGGCATTTCTCTTGCAGCTAGGCTCCCGGAAGTGGGGTTTATCTGATACTCCAACTCATTGTGCATCTAATAAGCTAATAAAATCACTACCAAAAATGATAAATCTTAATTGACTTTTTTTTTCGATACCCAAATAACGTGAACTGGGAACCCAAAGTTGAAGCTTCAAACGGCAATTTAAGGCATTTCCCTTGCAGCTAGACTACCGCAAGTGGGGTTTATCAGATTCTCCAACTCATTGTGCATCTAATAGGCTAATAAAATCACTACCAAAAATGACAAATCTTAATCGACTTTTTTTTTCGATACCCAAATAACGTGAACTGGGAACCCAAAGTTGAAGCTTCAAACGGCAATTTAAGGCATTTCTCTTGCAGCTAGACTACCGGAAGTGGGGTTTATCAGATTCTCCAACTAATTGTGCATCTAATAGGCTAATAAAATCACTACCAAAAATGACAAATCTTAATCGACTTTTTTTTTCGATACCCAAATAACGTGAACTGGGAACCCAAAGTTGAAGCTTCAAACGGCAATTTAAGGCATTTCTCTTGCAGCTAGACTACCGGAAGTGGGGTTTATCAGATTCTCCAACTCATTGTGCATCTAATAGGCTAATAAAATCACTACCAAAAATGACAAATCTTAATCGACTTTTTTTTTCGATACCCAAATAACGTGAACTGGGAACCCAAAGTTGAAGCTTCAAACGGCAATTTAAGGCATTTCTCTTGCAGCTAGACTACCGGAAGTGTGGTTTATCAGATTCTCCAACTCATTGTGCATCTAATAAGCTAATAAAATCACTACCAAAAATGACAAATCTTAAACGACTTTTTTTTTCGATACCCAAATAACGTGAACTGGGAACCCAAAGTTGAAGCTTCAAACGGCAATTTAAGGCATTTCTCTTGCAGCTAGACTACCGGAAGTGGGGTTTATCAGATTCTCCAACTCATTGTGCATCTAATAGGCTAATAAAATCACTACCGAAAATGACAAATCTTAATCGACTTTTTTTTACGATACCCAAATAACGTGAACTGGGAACCCAAAGTTGGAGCTTCAAACGGCAATTTAAGTCATTTCTCTTGCAGCTAGACTACCGGAAGTGGGGTTTATCAGATTCTCCAACTCATTGTGCATCTAATAGGCTAATAAAATCACTACCAAAAATGACAAATCTTAATCGACTTTTTTTTTCGATACCCAAATAACGTGAACTGGGAACCCAAAGTTGAAGCTTCAAACGGCAATTTAAGGCATTTCTCTTGCAGCTAGACTACCGGAAGTGGGGTTTATCAGATTCTCCAACTCATTGTGCATCTAATAGGCTAATAAAATCACTACCAAAAATGACAAATCTTAATCGACTTTTTTTTTCGATACCCAAATTACGTGAACTGGGAACCCAATGTTGAAGCTTCAAACGGAAATTTAAGGCATTTCTCTTGCAGCTAGGCTACCGGAAGTGGGGTTTATCAGATTCTCCAACTCATTGTGCATCTAATAAGCTAATAAAATCACTACCAGAAATAAAAAATCGTAATCGACTTTTTTTTTCGATACCCAAATAACGCAAACTGGGAACCCAAAGTTGAAGCTTCAAACGGCGATTTAAAGCATTTCTCTTGCAGCTAGGCTACCGGCAATGGGGTTTATCTGATTCTCCAAAAAATTGTGCATTTAATAAGCCAACAAAATCACTACCAAAAATGACAAATCGAAATCGACTTTTTTTTTCGATACGCAAATAACGTGAACTGGTAACCCAAAGTTGAAGCTTCAAACGGCGATTTAAGGCATTTCACTTGCATCTAGGCTACCGGAAGTGGGGTTTATCTGATTCTCAAACTCATTGTGCATCTAATAAGCCAATAAAATCACTACCAAAAATGACAAATTGTAATCGAATTTTTTTTTTCGATACCCGAATAACGTGAACTGGGAACCCAATGTTGAAGCTTCAAACGGCGATTTAAGGCATTTCACTTGCATCTAGGCTACCGGAAGTGCGGTTTATCCGATTCTCCAACTCATTGTGCATCTAATAAGCCAATAAAATCAGTACCAAATATGACAAATCGAAATCGTCTTTTTTTTTCGATACCCAAATAACGTGAACTGTGAACCCAAAGTTGAAGCTTCAAACGGCGATTTAAGGCATTTCTCTTGCAGCTAGACTACCGGAAGTGGGGTTTATCAGATTCTCCAACTCATTGTGCATCTAATAGGCTAATAAAATCACTACCGAAAATGACAAATCTTAATCGACTTTTTTTTACGATACCCAAATAACGTGAACTGCGAACCCAAAGTTGGAGCTTCAAACGGCAATTTAAGTCATTTCTCTTGCAGCTAGACTACCGGAAGTGGGGTTTATCAGATTCTCCAACTCATTGTGCATCTAATAGGCTAATAAAATCACTACCAAAAATGACAAATCTTAATCGACTTTTTTTTTCGATACCCAAATAACGTGAACTGGGAACCCAAAGTTGAAGCTTCAAACGGCAATTTAAGGCATTTCTCTTGCAGCTAGACTACCGGAAGTGGGGTTTATCAGATTCTCCAACTCATTGTGCATCTAATAGGCTAATAAAATCACTACCAAAAATGACAAATCTTAATCGACTTTTTTTTTCGATACCCAAATAACGTGAACTGGGAACCCAATGTTGAAGCTTCAAACGGAAATTTAAGGCATTTCTCTTGCAGCTAGGCTACCGGAAGTGGGGTTTATCAGATTCTCCAACTCATTGTGCATCTAATAAGCTAATAAAATCACTACCAAAAATAAAAAATCGTAATCGACTTTTTTTTTCGATACCCAAATAACGCAAACTGGGAACCCAAAGTTAAAGCTTCAAACGGCGATTTAAAGCATTTCTCTTGCAGCTAGGCTACCGGCAATGGGGTTTATCTGATTCTCCAAAAAATTGTGCATTTAATAAGCCAACAAAATCACTACCAAAAATGACAAATCGAAATCGACTTTTTTTTTCGATACGCAAATAACTTGAACTGGTAACCCAAAGTTGAAGCTTCAAACGGCGATTTAAGGCATTTCACTTGCATCTAGGCTACCGGAAGTGGGGTTTATCTGATTCTCAAACTCATTGTGCATCTAATAAGCCAATAAAATCACTACCAAAAATGACAAATTGTAATCGAATTTTTTTTTTCGATACCCGAATAACGTGAACTGGGAACCCAATGTTGAAGCTTCAAACGGCGATTTAAGGCATTTCACTTGCATCTAGGCTACCGGAAGTGCGGTTTATCCGATTCTCCAACTCATTGTGCATCTAATAAGCCAATAAAATCAGTACCAAATATGACAAATCGAAATCGTCTTTTTTTTTCGATACCCAAATAACGTGAACTGTGAACCCAAAGTTGAAGCTTCAAACGGCGATTTAAGGCATTTCTCTTGCAGCTTGGCTACCGGAAGTGGGGTTTAACTGATTCTCCAACTCATTGTGCATCTAATAAGCCTATAAAATGCCTACCAAAAATGACAAATCGAAATCGACTTTTTTTTTCGATACCCAAATAACGTGAACTGGGAACCCAAAGTTGAAGCTTCAAACGGCGATTTAAGGCATTTCTCTTGCAGCTAGGCTACCGTAAGTGGGGTTTATCTGATTCTCCAACTCATTGTGCATTTTATAAGCCAATAAAATGCCTACCAAAAATGACAAATCTTAATCGACTTTTTTTTTCGATACCCAAATAACGTGAACTGGGAACCCAAAGTTGAAGCTTCAAACGGCGATTTAAGGCATTTCTCCTGCAACTAGGCTACCGGAAATGGGGTTTATCTGATTCTCCAAATCATTGTGCATCTAATAAGCCATTAAAATGCCTACCAAAAATGACAATTTTAAATCAACTTTTTTTTTACGATACCCAAATAACGGGAACTGGGATCCCAAATTTGAAGATTCAAACGGCGATTTAAGGCATTTCTCTTGCAGCTAAGCTACCGAATGTGAGGAATATCTGATTCACCAACTCATACTGCGTCTAATAAGCCAATAAAATTCCTACCAAAAATGACAATTTTAAATCGACTTTTTTTTTCGATACCCAAATAACGCGAACTCCGAATCCAAAGTTGTAGCTTCAAACGGCGATTTAAGGCATTTCTCTGCAAATATTCTACCGAATGTGGGGTTTCTCTGATTCACCAACTCATACTGCATCTAATAAGCCAATAAAATGCCTACCAAAAATGACAATCTTAAATCGACTTTTTTTAACGATACCGAAATAACGCGAACTGGGAACCCAAAGTTGAACCTTCAAACGGCGATTTAAGGCATTTCTCTTGCAGCTAGGCTACCGAATGTGGGGTTTATCTGATTCACCAACTCATACTGCATCTAATAAACCAATAAAATGCCTACGAAAAATTACAATTTTAAAGATGCCTAAATAAGGGGAACTGGGGTCCCAAAGTTGAAGCTTCAAACGATGATTTAAGGCATTTCTCTTGCAGCTTGGCTACCGGAAGTGGGGTTTATCTTATTCTCCAACTCATACTGCATCTAATAAGCCAATAAAATGCCTACCAAAAGTGATAATTTTAAATTGACTTTTTTTTTCGATACCCAAATGACGCGAAATGGGGACCCAAAGTTGAAGCTTCAAACGACGATTTAAGGCATTACTCTTGCAGCTAGGCTACCGGAAGTGATGTTTATCTGATTCTACAACTCATCTTACATGGAATAAGCTAAAAATATACCTATCAAAAATTACAAATTTAAATCTACTTTTTTTTTCGATACCCAAATAACGCGAACTGGGGACCCAAAGTTGAAGCTTCAAACGGCGATTTAAGGCATTTCTCTTTCAACTAGGCTACCGGAAGTGGGTTTATCTGATTCTTCAACTCATACTGCATTTAATAAGCCAATAAATTGCCTACCAAAAAATACAATTTTAAATCCACTTTTTTTTTCTATACCCAAATAACGCCAACTGGGGACCGAAAGCTGAAGCTTCAAACGACGATTTAAGGCACTTCACTTGCAGCTAGGCTACCGGAAGTAGTTTTATCTGTTTCTCCAACTCATCTTATGTCGAAAAAGCTAAAAATATACCTATCACAAATTACAATTTTAAATCGACTTTTTTTTTTCGATACCCAAATAACGCGAACTGGGGACCGAAAGCTGAAGCTTCAAACGACGATTTAAGGCATTTCTCTTGCAGCTAGGCTAGCGGAAGTGGGGTTTATCTGATTCTCCAACTCATTGTGCATCTAATAAGCTAATAAAATCCCTACCAAAAATGACAAATCTTAATCGACTTTTTTTTTTGATACCGTAATAACGTGAACTGGGAACCCAAAGTTGAAGCTTCAAACGGCGATTTAAGGCATTTCTCTTGCAGCTAAGCTACCGGAAGTGGGGTTTATCAGATTCTCCAACTCATTGTGCATCTAATAAGCTAATAAAATCACTACCAAAAATGACAAATCTTAATCGACTTTTTTTTTCGATACCCAAATAACGTGAACTCGGAAACCAAAGTTGAAGCTTCAAAAGGCGATTTAAGGCATTTCTCTTGCAGCTAGGCTACCGGAAGTGGGGTTTATCTGATTCTCCAACTCATTGTGCATCTAATAAGCTAATAAAATCACTACCAAAAATGACAAATCTTAAACGACTTTTTTTTTTGATACCCAAATAACGTGAACTGGGAACCCAAAGTTGAAGCTTCAAACGGCGATTTAAGGCATTTCTCTTGCAGCTAGGCTACCGGAAGTGGGGTTTATCTGATTCTCCAACTCATTGTGCATCTAATAAGCTAATAAAATCACTACCAAAAATGACAAATCTTAATCGACTTTTTTTTTCGATACCCAAATAACGTGAACTGGGAACCCAAAGTTGATGCTTCAAACGGCAATTTAAGGCATTTCTCTTGCAGCTAGGCTACCGGAAGTGGGGTTTATCAGATTCTCCAACTCATTGTGCATCTAATAAGCTAATAAAATCACTACCAAAAATGACAAATCTTAATCGACTTTTTTTTTCGATACCCAAATAACGTGAACTGGGAACCCAAAGTTGAAGCTTCAAACGGCGATTTAATGCATTTCTCTTGCAGCTAGACTACCAGAAGTGGGATTTATCTGATTCTCCAACTCATTGTGCATCTAATAAGCTAAAAAAATCACTACCAAAAATGACAAATCTTAATCGACTTTTTTTTTCGATACCCAAATAACGTGAACTGGGAACCCAAAGTTGAAGCTTCAAACGGCAATTTAAGGCATTTCTCTTGCAGCTAGACTACCGGAAGTGTGGATTATCAGATTCTCCAACTCATTGTGCATCTAATAGGCTAATAAAATCACTACCAAAAATGACAAATCTTAATCGACTTTTTTTTTCGATACCCAAATAACGTGAACTGGGAACCCAAAGTTGAAGCTTCAAACGGCAATTTAAGGCATTTCTCTTGCAGCTAGACTACCGGAAGTGGGGTTTATCAGATTCTCCAACTCATTGTGCATCTAATAGGCTAATAAAATCACTACCAAAAATGACAAATCTTAATCGACTTTTTTTTTCGATACCCAAATAACGTGAACTGGGAACCCAAAGTTGAAGCTTCAAACGGCAATTTAAGGCATTTCTCTTGCAGCTAGACTACCGGAAGTGTGGTTTATCAGATTCTCCAACTCATTGTGCATCTAATAGGCTAATAAAATCACTACCAAAAATGACAAATCTTAATCGACTTTTTTTTTCGATACCCAAATAACGTGAACTGGGAACCCAAAGTTGAAGCTTCAAACGGCAATTTAAGGCATTTCTCTTGCAGCTATACTAACGGAAGTGGGGTTTATCAGATTGTCCAACTCATTGTGCATCGAATAGGCTAATAAAATCACTACCAAAAATGACAAAACTTAATCGACTTTTTTTTTCAATACCCAAATAACGTGAACTGGGAACCCAAAGTTGAAACTTCAAACGGCGATTTAAGGCATTTCTCCTGCAGCTAGTCTACCGGAAATGGGGTTTATCTGATTCTCCAAATCATTGTGCATCTAATAAGCCATTAAAATGCCTACCAAAAATGACAATTTTAAATCAACTTTTTTTTTACGATACCCAAATAACGGGAACTGGGATCCCAAATTTGAAGCTTCAAACGGCGATTTAAGGCATTTCCCTTGCAGCTAAGCTACCGAATGTGAGGAATATCTGATTCACCAACTCATACTGCGTCTAATAAGCCAATAAAATTCCTACCAAAAATGACAATTTTAAATCGACTATTTTTTTCGATACCCAAATAACGCGAACTCCGAAACCAAAGTTGTAGCTTCAAACGGCGATTTAAGGCATTTCTCTGCAAATATTCTACCGAATGTGGGGTTTCTCTGATTCACCAACTCATACTGCATCTAATAAGCCAATAAAATGCCTACCAAAAATGACAATCTTAAATCGACTTTTTTTAACGATACCGAAATAACGCGAACTGGGAACCCAAAGTTGAACCTTCAAACGGCGATTTAAGGCATTTCTCTTGCAGCTAGACTACCGGAAGTGGGGTTTATCAGATTCTCCAACTCATTGTGCATCTAATAAGCCAATAAAATCACTACCAAAAATGACAAATCGTAATCGACTTTTTTTTTCTATACCCAAATAACGCGAACTGGGAACCCAAAGTTGAAGCTTCAAACGGCGCTTTAAGGCATTTCTCTTGCAGCTAGGCTACCGGAAGTGGGGTTTATCAGATTCTCAAACTCATTGTGCATCTAATAAGCCAATAAAATCACTACCAAAAATGACAAATCGTAATCGACTTTTTTTTTCGATACCCAAATAACGCAAACTGGGAACCCAAAGTTGAAGCTTCAAACGGCGATTTAAAGCTTTTCTCTTGCAGCTAGGCTACCGGCAATGGGGTTTATCTGATTCTCCAAAAAATTGTGCATTTAATAAGCCAACAAAATCACTACCAAAAATGACAAATCGAAATCGACTTTTTTTTTCGATACGCAAATAACGTGAACTGGTAACCCAAAGTTGAAGCTTCAAACGGCGATTTAAGGCATTTCACTTGCATCTAGGCTACCGGAAGTGAGGTTTATCTGATTCTCAAACTCATTGTGCATCTAATAAGCCAATAAAATCACTACCAAAAATGACAAATTGTAATCGAAATTTTTTTCGATACCCAAATAACGTGAACTGGGAACCCAATGTTGAAGCTTCAAACGGCGATTTAAGGCATTTCACTTGCATCTAGGCTACCGGAAGTGCAGTTTATCTGATTCTCCAACTCATTGTGCATCTAATAAGCCAATAAAATCAGTACCAAATATGACAAATCGAAATCGTCTTTTTTTTTCGATACCCAAATAACGTGAACTGTGAACCCAAAGTTGAAGCTTCAAACGGCGATTTAAGGCATTTCTCTTGCAGCTTGGCTACCGGAAGTGGGGTTTAACTGATTCTCCAACTCATTGTGGATCTAATAAGCCTATAAAATGCCTACCAAAAATGACAAATCGAAATCGACTTTTTTTTTCGATACCCAAATAACGTGAACTGGGAACCCAAAGTTGAAGCTTCAAACGGCGATTTAAGGCATTTCTCTTGCAGCTAGGCTACCGTAAGTGGGGTTTATCTGATTCTCCAACTCATTGTGCATTTTATAAGCCAATAAAATGCCTACCAAAAATGACAAATCGAAATCTACTTTTTTTTTCGATACCCAAATAACGTGAACTGGGAACCCAAAGTTGAAGCTTCAAACGGCGATTTAAGGCATTTCTCTTGCAGCTAGGCTACCGTAAGTGGGGTTTATCTGATTCTCCAACTCATTGTGCATTTTATAAGCCAATAAAATGCCTACCAAAAATGACAAATCGAAATCGACTTTTTTTTTCGATACCCAAATTACGCGAACTGGGAACCCAAAGTTGAAACTTCAAACGGCGATTTAAGGCATTTCTCCTGCAGCTAGGCTACCGGAAATGGGGTTTTAAATCAACTTTTTTTTTACGATACCCAAATAACGGGAACTGGGATCCCAAATTTGAAGCTTCAAACGGTGATTTAAGCTACCGAATGTGAGGAATATCTGATTCACCAACTCATACTGCGTCTAATAAGCCAATAAAATTCCTACCAAAAATGACAATTTTAAATCGACTTTTTTTTTCGATACCCAAATAACGCGAACTCCGAATCCAAAGTTGTAGCTTCAAACGGCGATTTAAGGCATTTCTCTGCAAATATTCTACCGAATGTGGGGTTTCTCTGATTCACCAACTCATACTGCATCTAATAAGCCAATAAAATGCCTACCAAAAATGACAATCTTAAATCGACTTTTTTTAACGATACCGAAATAACGCGAACTGGGAACCCAAAGTTGAACCTTCAAACGGCGATTTAAGGCATTTCTCTTGCAGCTAGGCTACCGAATGTGGGGTTTATCTGATTCACCAACTCATACTGCATCTAATAAGCCAATAAAATGCCTACGAAAAATTACAATTTTAAAGATGCCTAAATAAGGGGAACTGGGGTCCCAAAGTTGAAGCTTCAAACGATGATTTAAGGCATTTCTCTTGCAGCTTGGCTACCGGAAGTGGGGTTTATCTTATTCTCTAACTCATACTGCATCTAATAAGCCAATAAAATGCCTACCAAAAGTGATAATTTTAAATTGACTTTTTTTTTCGATACCCAAATGACGCGAAATGGGGACCCAAATTTGAAGCTTCAAACGACGATTTAAGGCATTACTCTTGCAGCTAGGCTACCGGAAGTGATGTTTATCTGATTCTACAACTCATCTTACATGGAATAAGCTAAAAATATACCTATCAAAAATTACAAATTTAAATCTACTTTTTTTTTCGATACCCAAATAACGCGAACTGGGGACCCAAAGTTGAAGCTTCAAACGGCGATTTAAGGCATTTCTCTTTCAACTAGGCTACCGGAAGTGGGTTTATCTGATTCTTCAACTCATACTGCATTTAATAAGCCAATAAATTGCCTACCAAAAAATACAATTTTAAATCCACTTTTTTTTTCGATACCCAAATAACGCCAACTGGGGACCGAAAGCTGAAGCTTCAAACGACGATTTAAGGCACTTCACTTGCAGCTAGGCTACCGGAAGTAGTTTTATCTGTTTCTCCAACTCATCTTATGTCGAAAAAGCTAAAAATATACCTATCACAAATTACAATTTTAAATCGACTTTTTTTTTTCGATACCCAAATAACGCGAACTGGGGACCGAAAGCTGAAGCTTCAAACGACGATTTAAGGCATTTCTCTTGCAGCTAGGCTAGCGGAAGTGGGGTTTATCTGATTCTCCAACTCATCTTACGTCGAATAAGCTAAAAATATACCTATCAAAAATTACAATTTTAAATCGACTTTTGTTTTTTTTTTTTTTTCTTATGCATCTAACTTCATAAAAATCAATAATAAAAAGAGTACAAATAAAAAATTTTGGAAATCAGCATTTTTGAGTCTTCTATTACTACTCGGGGCTAAAACTGCAATCTTCAATGTCTGATTTAAGGCATATATCTTGTATGAAAATTATTGTAAATGTTTTTTTCTTTTTATACTCATCTAACTATATAAATCAATATTAAAATCAATATGAATAAAAAATGTTGGAAATTGACATTTTTGAGACGTCTATTACTACTAGGGCCTAAAATTGCAATGTTCGATGTCTGATTTAAGGCATATGTCTTGTACGAAATGGACTGCAATTGCTTTTTTCTTTTCTCATGCATCTAACTTTATAAGAATCAATAATAAATTGAGTACAATTAAATCATTTTGGAAATTGGCATTTTTGAGACTTCTATTACTACTAGGGCCTAAGACTGCAATGTTCGATGTCTGATTTAAGGCATATATCTTGCATGAAAAGAATTGCAATTGTTTTTTTTTCTTTTCTTATTCATCTAACTACATTAGAATTAATAATAAAATCAATATGAATAAAAAATTTTGATCCCCCAGTTTTGGGCCTCATGAAAATCCCAACAAATCCACTAACACAAGTCGACGTATCATCAAACGCCACATTGTCTATACTTAAGCAACTGGAAAAATTCTTTTATACATGGATTAAGCAAGAAATTAAGAAATGCAGACCCATTGAGCGCACCGGTTTTCGGACACCTTCATTGTTAAAGAACACAACAGTGACATTGTCAAAGCTGCACTTTGCTCTATTCAACCAAATGAAAAATCCTTGTAGTCATGGATGTATTAATAAATTTCCTACAATACTAATTTTTAAATATTTTATTTAATGGAAAAAAAATAAAAAGAATTGAAATTTGACTGGTCCCCCAGTTTTGGGCCTTATTAAAATTGCAACAAATCCCTTATCAAAAGTCCTATTCAAACGACTGAAAAATTTTTTTCCAACATGGATTAAGCAAGTAATTACTTAACATTTGATATCAATTTGATAACTTTTCTATAGACGTAAAAAAGTTGAAATCCGGAGTCCTCAAGCAAACCGGTTTTTGGATGACGTAAATTTTCAAAGTGTATGCCAAAGACATGGTTGCACCTCCACTTTGCTCTATTCAACAAAATATATAATCTTTGTAGACATGGATTAATTAATAAATATTCTACAATTTAATACCAATTTTTAAAAAATTTATTCAATGTAAAAAAATTTAAAAAAAGTGAAATATGACTGATCCCCCAGTTTTGGGCTGCACTAAAAATTCCCACAAATCCCCTAACAAGTTGCCACTTCATCCAATCCCATGTTGTCCCTATTCAACTGACTGAAAAAAAATTTTAAACCTGGATTAAGGAAAAAAATCCATAACATTTGATATCAATTTTATAAGTATTCTATAGAAACGAAAAAGTGGTATTCCAGATTCATCAAGCAAAGCGTTTTTAGTATGCCTTTAATTTTCAAAGTAGACGACAGAGACATGTCTCGACATGGTCGAACCTCCACCCTGCTCTATTCAGCCAAATGAAAAACCCTTGTAGACATGGATTAATTAATAAATTTCCTACAGTTTGATACCTATTTTGAAAATATTTCGTTTAATGGAAAAAAATTAAAATGAAGTGGAATATGACTGATCCCCAGTTTTGGGCTGCACTAAATATTTCAATAAAACCCCTTAGTGAAGTTGCAACTTCATCGAACCCCATGTTTTCCCTATTCAAGCTACTGGAAAAAAATTTTAAACATTGATTAAGGAAGAAATGTCTTAACATTTGTTATCAATTTTATAATTATTCCATAGAAAACCAAAATTTGAAATCAAGTGGAATATAGCAACCCGGTTTTTGGACACTTTAAATTATGAAATCAAACCCCAAAACATGGCTCAACATCCTCATACCTGCAGTTCCCTCTATTCAACCAAATGAAAAATCCTGTTATATATGGAGTAATTGACAAATTTCCTACAATTTAAAACCAATTTTCGAAATATTTCATTCAATGGAAAATATTTAAAATGAAGCGAAATATGGCTGATCCCCCAGTTTTGGGCTGCACTAAAAATTTCAAGAAAACCCCTAAGAAGATGCGTCTTCATCACTTACCAAATTTTTCCTATTCATCCCACTGAAAAATAATTTTATACTTACAGAGTAAAATTCCATATCAATTTTCAGCTAATAGCGTACATATCACACTTCAGTTTTTTTGTACACCCTTTATATATATATATATATGTGTGTGTGTGTGTGTGTGTGTGCGTGTGTACCCAAAATCACTCTTTCCTTTATCACATTTTTATGTCCAACTAAGTTAGCAAATCATTCAATAAAATTACATCTTTACCCAAACCAAATCTCGTAATGTCATTACAGAACATTAAAATAATTACATTATAATGTTCAATTTTTTAATTAAATATTGATTGAAAATATCCCATTTCTAGATATTCTCATTTACTCTATGATAATTTCACTATATCTTGTAGCTTTGAAGTGGCACAAGCCCAAACACTACTTCTCTATATAAAACATCTACTAATTCTAACTCTTGTTTTATAAAGTATGATAGTGAGTGGCCTGAAAAATATCCATCTGCTGTCATTAATAACTGAATCCAAAGAGCTAAAATCATTTCTTTATCCAAAACAATATTCATTAAAAAAATTAAATAATATACAACTAACATTTATCAATAATGGGGGCCCCCAATTATGTAGTTGATAAACAAATCAAATTTCATTTAAACAACAATTTTAGGCAATAAAACCATAGTTATAAAAATAATGACAAAACAAATCAAATTTCATTTAAACAACAATTTTAGCCAATAAAACCATAGTTATAAAAATAATAATGACAATAATGCTATTAACATATATTATCAAAATCAAATGCACCATATTTACAAAAATCTCAAAACAGCAATTAAAAAGTTCATACATAGATATATAAAACCAGTCGATAAAATAAATACATTAGATTCATTATTTAATATAAAAAATCCAAAACTCTCAACTTATTCATTAAATGTAATATATCCTAAACTTCCAAGTCCTTAATAAGATTAATTTTGTGTATGAATATACTTACCCACTCAGCGAATGTTTCTCTGTAATTCAAAAGCATGAAACTTCTAATATAGGATATACCACATTCTCATGAGGACTTACCTGCCACCTACTGGAGCAGAGTACCATCAGATAACATTAATAAACAGCATCAGGATCTCATAGTAACATTAAACATCTACTCAAAAACAATGCCAAATACTAGTAAAATCAAATTCTTATCATTCTTGAAGCAATACTCATACAATGAAAACAATTATCGATAAATAAAAACAATTATAAGAGCTCACATCCTTAAATATACAGGGTGATTGAAATTTTGTCTTTGTCTGCAAAGGATTGTCCATAATTTGGAAAAGTTCATCATTAATCAACACAAAATGTTTATTTTAAAAATGGAAATTTAAGTGTAATTTGAATACAGTAGGATCGTGAAAACATTTACAATATTAAAATACTCTCTCACTCTCTCTCCCTACATGCTATGTCTCTTCAGAATGTGGGCAATTATGGCTCTCTACAACTTTCTTTGGTTGCTCAGAATAATACTTGCTCCTATATGCTTTCCTTTTCTCTTTGAAGTATTTGTTTCTCTATCCATTTGTCCAGACTCAAATGTCTGTCCAAAAGAATTGGAAATGGTCAAGAGACATGGTGCTAGTCTTTGACAGACCAATGTTTGCTGATCCAGATGAAGTAACTGAAGCTGTATTCTCAATAATGGTACCCTTGTGGGTTAACAACTCTAAAACTCTGTAGAATGCAGTGTGTATTATACAATGCACAGGCTGATAGGTTGAGTAGCACTGGCATTGAATTACATTGCCTTTCATTGTATCATTCTCATCATTTTCTGTTGCCAGCAGCCTCATTCATGCATTACATTTGAATAACAACAGTTGCATGATGTTTTTTCCCTTTTTTTTTTTTTTTTAGAATAACGTTAACCCTGTGCAAGGCTCAAAAGCCACTCAGTTTATGAGCATATATAGGAAAGATAACTGTTGACTCTAGACTCAAACAGGTTAAGATTGTTGGGATTGGATAAGCATTCTCTTGAGAGTCAGATCAACAAAGCAACATTTCATGGCATCTACAGCTAGACCTTTACATATTTTGTATTATGAGATATCTGACAGAGTCCTTTCCCACAAGTGCGCAAGGGTGAAATCATGCAGGGTACCGTTTATTCTAATGGTATTGGCAATTAATTATCACCATTATACTATTCTCACTCCCAAAGAAGGAAACCATCCACTATCCTATCCCAAATGTCTCAGTAATATCACGGTTTTATCTAATGGGTTACTAAGGAGTTTCTTGAATTAATCCAATATCCATGTGACTAATATAAATTAAGTTCTCTCTTATTGATATAGATTTGGTTAAAAGAGAATCCATTTTTCTGATGACGCTATTTCATTTTTTTCACTATTTTATCAAGTTCTTCCCATGCTAATGCTGGGGGTGGCTTCAGACTTTTGAACAATATATATATATATATATATATATATATATATTACAAGTAAATAAAATTCAATACCCCATAGGATAAAGAGCCATTTTACCCAGAACCAGCTTGTCAACACCAAGGAGTTAGATAAAGAAATAAATCAATGATTTTGTAAATACGAAGAAAGAGGAGGGAAATTCACAACTAAGAGTAAATGTATTTAAAAAGACAAGCCCATTCTGGGTGAAATGGCTATATATCATATGGGGTATTGAATTTTATCTACAGTAATTCATGTTTGCTCTATAAAAATATATTGAGCTCTCTTCTGTGGATCAGTTTTAATATTTTATACTAAGGGTTCACTTGGATTACTTACTATATATATATATATATATTTATTTAAAGTATGTTATATTTATGAGCTATAACTGCCTCAGCAAGTTGGCATAGTACTCACCATTGATGGTAACTCCTAAACCATATTTGTCTGCAAACTTTTATTGGTATTTTTTGAATAATCATGTACATTTACACCAGAATGGAAATTTTCATTACAATTGGTTTCTGGGGCTTAATATGCAAATTTACTGAAAAATGACCGTGGATCTTTACTGACTGAGCATAAAAACACAATAATATTTAACTAATTAATTAAATGAAATTACTTATTATTCAATATTCTAGTATTATCACTTAACAGACATTAAAGAATTTAACACTGAAAAATGATGAGACCTCAAAAAACGGAAACGTGATTCTACAGAAGGATACTGAGGATACCAAGGACTGAATATGTAAGTAACAAGTAAGAATAAAGTTTTAGAGAAAATGGAAACCAGAAGGAAACTTATTCTTAACACAAGTTGACTGTTGAAATTTCCTTGGCACATAATGAGTAAAGAAGGCAAGTGGGACAGAGGAAAACAATGTATAACCTATTTAGTAAGCTTGAGTAAATGGAACAAGGTTTAGGAGAAATAACAAAAAGAAGAATTATTAAGAGCTATGAAGGATAGGAAGTTGTGGAGAGCCATGATTGCCTACATCATGAAGAGAGGAAGTCAGCTTTTAAGCTTTTGCCATTAACTTCTTTCAAGGAATCTTTGAGTAGATTGTAACTTATAGCTTTATCATTTATTATTTCAGATCCTTGTTTATCAGTTGGTGCTTTCATTCACATCAATGTTCCCTGAAAGATATCAAGGTGTGCCCCACATTAACAGAACAGTAATTTATGGATCATTTTTATATTTAAAAAAAATCTTTCTTTTTAAAAGTTAAAGACACCAAGCAATGTAATGTCTAAAAAAAAAAAAAAAAAAAAAAAAAAAAAAGAAATTAATGCTTATTTCAGGAGACCTCTGTATTATTTTCCTATTTTCAAATTTCATGATTAATGATTTCCTTATTAAAATTTAAAGTATGCCCCAGAATTTCAGTTATTCTACAAGTGTGTCCTGAATTAAAAAAAAATGTTTGTGAAATACAAAGAGTTTAGATTGGATTAAAGCTAAAAGTAACAAGACCTCAACAGAATCCAGAGACGGAAATAGGATATGATGGGTCCTGATCTGGCATCTCATCTACAGTCACTTTCTCACACATGTACCTTTGCTTCCCTCTGCCTTTTCTACAAGTATTTTCACAGCAACTGCTCTGATGAACTACATTCTCTGGTTCCCAAACTGCATGAATTCAAGCATGCTACTAGGTTGAAATTATTAAATGTAGCTGTCTCTTCTACTCGAATACCTTCTTATCTTGCACTTCCCATCTGTGGAACTCCTTTCCTTTTAGTTGCTTCCCTAATAGCTACAATCTTCAAATATGCATATGTCAATAGAGATGTTCTAATGCTTTGATCTAGTTTCCTGTCCTTCTCTTTCTCCTTTCCTCAAACACACCACTTTACTCTTGCTCTCATTCACTGTACCACCTATGTGCTAGTAGGACTTCCGCCTTGCATGGGGTGAAATGCTTAAAAAAAAAACAAAAAAAAAAAAAAAACAACATACCCACCTTATAAGACACCAACATGCAGAGTCACCTGTCACTTTATTTTCTGATTCTATACACCAGCAAACATTTTGATGAAGAGGAGATGAGATGGTCGGATGAGCAAATCAAAACTGAAAATGCCATAAACAAAGGAAATTATTCAATTAATATTCTAGCATTAAAAAATCAAACTGCTGGATCAATATACATTCATCAAAATCAATAAATGGAACAGATCAATAAATAGTTATATATGGTATCAGACTATTGATAAATGCAGGGCTAATATCATTCTTCAGTCAAACAAATTGCTAACAAAAATTGATTTCAATTGCTTCATCAATTTAGTTTTTGATTTTGGATTATTTCTATAATTATTTCAATTACATAAGATTGTGTTTAATAAAATTCTAAATGTCAAATTTACCATTTATTTTTCATCTTGTAATTTAAATATGAATGTAATGACTGCTATTTTTTCTGTGACTTTCTTTATTTACAAAGTGTATTCCTTTTCCACAACTGTTCCTACGTGATTCTGGTAATGCTTTGCAATTGCAAAGACAAGTTTGTCAGATGAACGACTACTTATTTCTCTACATATTTAACTCTCCTGCTCAATTTCCCCCCCTTCCCATTGGTGGCACTCACAGAAGATCAGACAGGAAGAGTCTGATGCCTTGCTGTATGATTGCTACAAATTCATGGGTATGAATTGGATGCTAAAAATAAATGGTTATTATTCATTGAAAAATAGATATTTTTTTTTTAGTGATGTGTATATAGTCCAAAAGGATATTAATATGCATACAAAATTTGATTAACCAATGATTAGCTGAGACAGCTTCTCTGTTGACAAATCAGAGAACAGAATTATGTAACTTTATCTTATACATGAATGTCCAGGTGCTACGTTATCAGCAGAGAAAATAGAATTAAAAAGTCAATTTGGTTTGGTTGTTTTTTTATGAGTCAAATGGCTTGTTTAATATCAAAATCTAAGTATTAAAAATTCAAATCATGAAATAATATCATTCTTTTGAATTATTTATAAATTAAAGAGAATGATTTTATTTCATGGTTAAATTATAATTACGTATCTGCATTTTTGAAACAAATAACCTAAGAAAATCAAATGAGAAGTAAAAACTTGTTTTTCTTTTCAATAAATGAAATTAATCATACCAAATTGTTTTTTTTTTTTAATTTTAAAAATCTTTTTTGACAATCTGTGCCATGTTTTCAATTTTGCTATATGACCCGGAGGATAAATTTTTATTAATTTTACTATAAATATGTATCTTTCATATTTTTTTTTTTTTATGAAAATATATTGTTTGTGACCTTATGTATAAAGTACAGCTATACAGGGAGTTAACCATTTTTACCTATTCTTCTTACATGCCTCAACTTCAAACAGTAACCCTCTACCTTGAGTAGCTCTTGAGCCTTGTTTTAGGTGAACAATTAGTTAAAAAAAATAATGTTAACAAAAATTCAAATAAATTCAGTTCTTTCTTTAAATTATTTATGGAAGATTAAGCCATTTCATAAATACCAATGAAGGCAGCTAACATTTCTTCAGAAATATCAGTGTACATGTACCCTGGTTTTTTAAGCTCCATTAAATACCACATGGTTTATGATTGAGTTTTCTTTTCATTCAACAGCAAAAACAAATGCCAACTGAATGTTTTATGCAATTATTGTAGCACAAATCAATATTCTTTGCAAGAGTATATTGAGGAATATAACTGGAATTTGCTTTTTTATCAAATGAAGCATTGTCAACAATTAATTTCCAATCCATTTTGTTTAATTCTAATCAGAGACTAACATTCAAAATACTTGTTTTGAAAAGCAAGTCAAATTAAGATGAAACAAAAAGATGAAAACTATAATTTTCAATGCTTTTAAAACTAATACTACTTGATGAAAAACAATAGAAATTAAGTAAGTCAAAATTGACTAATGACTGTCGATGCTTCATCTTATAAAAATTCCAGATAATATTACTACAAATACTAAGAGAGAAAAAAGCTGACAGAAATACTGTGGAGAAATTAACTGTTGGTCAGACAGGAAAGGAGAAGAGTATTTACCTTGAGTTGTTCAAATGCTTACTAAACAAAAGCTTGTTATTTTCTGTACTAACCCTTTAGAGTTACAGTGGTCACGTGACAGGTTTACTATGTGATCCCTGAAGTTGCATAAAAAGAAGGGAAAAATCTTTTTTTATTGCTAAATTTACCTTCCATATTTATACATCACAGAGAAGTGGCAATATATTTTTCAACTTGAGATAAGTGCTATTGCTCCCCCACTCTCTGCTCAACCTGACTAGTCTCCATTCGTTTTGGGGATTGGGAGCATTTTCTCAACAATACTAATCAAAAATTAATATTGGTTGACAATATTTTATCTAATAAAGAATAAATCAGTATTACCACCACCACTATTAATACTAATAATAATAGTGGTAAAAATAATCGCAAGTATGGCATCAAACATCCAAGGGGAAAATGTAAAAGTTTAATGGTTAAACTGGGTCTTTTGCCAACCACAAAAGTCCCAGCAGCTTAATCTGTAGAGCAGCAGCTGAACATAGATTTCCTCAAGTAAAAAGGTTGAAAGTAATATCTCACCTGGAGTCTATTCCTTATTTCCAATCCGTATTGTTTACTGCTGTGGTGAAAAGTAACATCAGATATCTATCAAAAATTAATAAAAGATAACATTCCTAAACATAATGCTTGAACTGAAAGTTTGAAACATAAACGGCATCTACTGATTTCAAATTTATGAAAAATTTCAAATGAAAAGGAGCCACTTGGTTAGATGGGCTGTAGACAGTGCAGAAAACAACTATCAACCACTGAGACTCTAAAAGTAATGTTTTTCCCCAAATGTTGTTTTTCATATTCCATTGATGTTAATATCACAAATCAATAGCAATAATGGATCTTTGTTTCTACCAGAAAATATCATCAGATGTTTACCAAGAATTGTGCTAGCAAAGTTACTTTAATAGCTTCTGAAGAAATTTAAAATATTTGCTTCATTTATGACTTGTAAAGGATTTTTTATAGACGGTTTAAGAGCCATTCGAAGTAGAGGATTACTGAAGGGTTGAAGGGTGTTATCACTAACATTTTTTGTCAAGATTTACAAACTATGTTTCATTCAATTTTGCAAACTAACGTAATTCCCCACGTATAATATAAGTACCTTTTTTTTTTGAGACAGCAAAATTGGCCATTTTTTCCATTTAAAAAAAAACTAGAAATCTCACTTTGAAATTCTTTTAAATATCAATTATCATTTTTTCAAAACTTATTTTAAGAAAATCAGACATTATAATGTTTATTTAAAATATTTTCAACCAAACTTAACTTAGCTTTTGTGGCAAGAAGATGTAATTTGAAAATAAAACAAAGCAGGTCAAACTTTCGCGTCTCTTGACAGGTGATGAATGACACATTTACGAATTCCATGAGGCTAATTTGTTCTACGGAAGGAGAAAAGTGAAATAATTTACATTTAAGCGAACAAATTATTTACCTCGTTATTTTTAACGAAAACTTTCAGCGGTCTAATTTTTTTGTACTTAGCTTTCATCTTTACGTTTATGATGCTTTATGGAAAATATATTATAAAGAAATTAAAATAAGACTTAAGAGTGACATTAAATTTCATATTTCCTAAGAAATGTATCTAATTCATTTATAGGTACCTTTCTTATGAAATTTTATCAGAACTGTACATAAAATACTACAATTTTATGTACATTTATTACATTTTACTGTTATTTGTATTTGCATTCATTTTATTAATTTTGATATTTCATTTATGGAAAAATGTCATAACTGAGATTAATATAAAAATAAGATCATATAAATTTCATAAGATGATACTGATACTTGTAGGTACCCTTTTCAGTTGAAATTGTAAAATCCAATTAACTTCTCCACACGTGTTCCGCAAAAGTAAAGGCCTTAACAGCGGAGAACAATGCTTAACTCAAATAACGCAACTTAATTATATTCTGGTTGGTCTTCCGCACTTTATAATTACAGCCCGGTTATAAGCACATAATTACATTTCTTAATTACTGTGGATCTTCTGATTAGTCAAAATGATACAATTTACAACGCGCTAAAAAGATCTATCTCATAAGGACACTTAGGAAAACCGATGGGGCTTTTAACTAATTTTATAATATTTTAATGTAAAATCTATTATAATTAAAGAAATAAATAATTGTATTAAAAATTCATTTTTCATCGAAAAAAATTTTTGCTTTCAGGAAATATTGTCCATATTCATAAAAACAACTAAAAGCAAATAAAAGTATTTGAAATTAAATAATATCTTTGTTTTATTGAGTTTTGTATGTTACAATTCAGAGCTGATTTTCAGGTACGTTGGCTCCAATTAAAAACAAAAAAAAGACATGCTTTGCATTCCTCAAAGCCCTGTGCTTTTAATTTTTGTAATCACTAAACCCGATGCGATCGAATTTCTAGCGTTTTCATAAAATTAGTTTAATAAATATTTTAAAAAAATATTTCTACCATGACCTTAATAAAAAAAAACATTTATAATAATTTCGATCATCTGTGAATAGTTCCTGAAAGTTTCATTAACATCCGACAATTATTTCTATTTTTGCACGATTTTTCAAATTAATGTGTGTCATACCAAAAAAACGTGCTAAAAATTGTCTGTTATTTACTAGTTCCGCTGATACAAACAGAAACAAGGTTTTTTAATCAAAATTTAGTATGTTCTAAAAAGGAAAAATTTTTAAAAATAAAAAAAAACTTTGGTCTTTCCTCTTAATAACATAAGCATTTAGACAATAAAATTTTGTTTTCGGCAAGATTGGCGTCTTTTTCATCAAGCTATGCTCTTTTTTTTAGCGATTTCGTGGAGGTACATAGTATAATACGACTTCTTCCATAATACGCACCCCTAAAATTTTGGCTGAAAATGTGGGAAAAATGCTTCTACACACGTAGAATACGCACCCCTTGTTTGGTAATCAAACCCCATAAACTGTACCTCCCCAATTTCATTACGGCCAGTGTTTGCTACTCTTATTAACAAAATGGTTTTAAACATAGAATAATATTCTAATTTAGTTTTATAATAATTCTTATTTTATTTTACATTTCTAAGTATTGTATTTAACATCCTTATGCGGTCGCAATCGCCGAATGTTTCTGTCAAATTGACGTCTGTTTGTGGTGAATAGTCATTTCGTAACTAAAATCAACCTATGAAAGCGCAAATTTTAAAGATTTTTTTTGTTGCTGCGCATAATACGGACTCCTAATTTTGCTTAATTTTTTTTAGAAAAAAATGCGTATTATACATGGGGAAATTTGAATAAATTGATTTCTTTGGAAAAACCCTACTTTGTGGTTATATAATTTCTCTAATTTTAGGACTTCATGGCAAACAATTTTTAACAGCGACGAATAAATTCAACGCTGTTAATAACAAGAGGAACTAGATGATCAAATGTCTATGAAGTGTATTTAAAGTTTCAATTTTAAACAGTAATATTCAAAATTTAAAGAAAGGAAAAGAAGTTCGGTTACCTTTCATAGTTGAAATTAAGTCTTTTTTCTGATCTCTCTTTTACTTGTTTTGATTTCTTCGTCTTCTCTTTTCTCAGCAAATAAAAACACCAGTTGAGGTTTGTTTCTGGTTTGATTTTTTCGGGGTTTTTTTTTTTTGTTTTTGGTTTTTTAGTGGGGAGAGAGGGGGGGGGCTTATGACGAGTGACAAAGATTCCCCCGGCAACTCAAAAAAGTTTAACGAGAGAGGAAAAGTCTTGTCTTTTATACAGCTTCTATGGATGATCTTATTTCAGTCAACAGGGGTGACATTTGCACGAAGTCAGTAAGAGCTGACATCGCTAGCTCGTTAACTGAATGCTGTAAGTTCAATCCTTGCGCTAGGCAGTACATTTTATTATTTTTCTCTTCAACATCACATTCTATAATATTTCAAAATAAACAACATGTTCAGCAAGACATCAATTTTCTAAATTTCCTTTTACCATTATGAAAAGTCCATTTGAATTTCAAACTTTTAGACATTAATACATCGGAGTTACCATGTAAAAAAAAACTAATTAACTAATGTTTGTTATTTACTCCGAATTGTTATTTACTACAACAAATAATTTTATTTTTAAAATTTGCTGTTTTTCATCTGTTTAAAATAAATAATTCGGTACAGGCAGTTTTCACAGAATCTAATTAAGTACATTATTTTGATTTATTTAGATAATTCTGTAGAACTTTTTCGGTTTCGTTTGACTTTACTGTAGTAGTGTAGTAATGCCAGACGAGAACAATTGTTTTGAAGAAATATGAAATAAGTTCGTTAACTAATGATATCAGTCCTAAAATATAGAAATTTATAACAAAAATAATATTTCTAAATTATTTATAACCGCTTCTACAACATCGAGCAAAAGAAATAAGTGGTGATTCAGAGACATATGACCAAGAAATGGTCAGTATAAGCAGTACTCTACAACGTAACAACTAATCTAGGTACATGACAGCAGCTCCTACAAACTGGGATAGAAGGGTACAAGAGGATAACAATATTCAGAAAACAGCTTCGGTCAACTTATATGAAGGGATTATCGGAAAAAATACAAGAGATCTGTGATCTTTATAACATCTGGACACCTTCAAAAGTTAATGAAAACTTCGCAGACACCTCTTTCGATTAAGAAATAGAGGAGAACTTGATTGAGGACTATGTGTTCAACATCCCCTGCAGTTTTGGTAAGAAAGGAAAAACGGACTGCTCCCTTAAGACTGCAAGAACATCGTAAAACCATAACACGAGGGGAAATAGAAAAATCAGGCGGAGCTGACCACATATGAAGGGAAAAGTGAAATCACCGTCCCTTGTACTTTTTATCACAACATTTGTTGAGGCACAAGTAAGTTTTCATAGCAAAAATGCGGCCCCCGAAAAAGTTTGGGAACCACTGCTCTAGCGGAACAAAACTTGTTAACAAAAGAAGGAAAGGCCAGATAAATAGAATAAAGAAATATATATAAATATATATATATATAACAATCAAGAATGATCTTAAACTGCAAATTACCACCGTACCAATTTATTTTTTAATAATTCACAACTTACCAGATACATTTTTGGTTTCCTTATTTTTATCATATAGAAAAGAATGAAAGAATCTTTCTTGTTGGCCGTATTCAATATATATATATATATATATATATATATATATATATGTACACACACATACATACATATATATATATTATATTGTTCGGGCTGTTGTCCTGATCTTTATTGCTATATTCACGAGGTTTCGGACGTTGTACGCTCAGGCCTTCTTCAGGTGATATACGCTAGAATTTCGAGCCAAACCATTTATTTAATCCATGGGGGTATATTGTTCTAATTCCACGTGTCATGAGTTTGGATATTAATTCGCAAGCCTCCAACTTTGTTTTTATTTGTTTATTTATTTTTCCTCTTTTGGATCCCTTAAGCAACACTTTTATCCACACACAGGTGTCCTTAGAGACTTCAGTGAATTAATTTTGGGGACTTATAAACGTAATTGTACAGTAAATACATACACACACACAGACAGACGTATATATATATATATATATATATATATATACATTAGGTTGGTGCAAAAATAATTTCGTTTTCTAACATGTTACTATGTGAGAAAACGAAATTATTTTTGCACCAACCTAATATATTACCAGAGCGCATATACAATTTTGTTATTGCTGTTTTTTCACCAGCTCTCTGTATTACTGGTTCCCATATTTCATTCATGTTTATGCTTGGCCGAGATTTTTGTAGTCTGGCGCTGATTCCTTAAGTTTTTTGTATTTTCACTAATGTTCTCTATTATATCAACTTGATCCCACAGAGGCAGTGATTTTCCTTTTCCCTTCATATATGATCAGCCTTGCCTGATCTTCCTATTTTCCCTCGTGTTACGTCCTGACGGTGTTCCTGTAGTCTTATCTTCAAGCGACGGCCTGTTTGTCCTTCACATTTCTTGCCACAATTCCGCGGGATGATGTTGCGCACAGTCCTTAATCTTGTTCTCCTTTATAGGTGGTCTTACGCGAAAGAGGTGTTTACGTAGTGTTGAACCACACCGGAAGGGTGCTCTAATGATATACAGACCACAGATCCTTTATACCTTTCCCAATAAACCGTTCACATAGGGCGGGAAGACCGAGATTGTTTTCTGAGTGTTGTTATCATTTTGTATACTTCTTTCCCAGTTTATGAGGGATTTTATCATCTATCCATGGTAGTTATTACGCTTTAGGCTACTGTTTATACTGACCATTTCTTGTTCATATGTCTCTGGATCGCCACATGACTTTTACTCGATATTGTAGGTTACTTTGTTAGGAGTCGAAGTTGAGGTATAGTTCGGTGAATGTTGGCTTGCGATAAAGGGATATCTTGAACCCAGGTTCTGATAAAGATATTAGTACATCCATCAATGCTAGTCTTTTTTGTTGATTTCTCTCTCCATTGTAAATTATAGCAATGCATTTTTAGTCCACATGGCCAGCAGTATCTCTCTTGTCGACCTCTCTGCCTCCGAGCGAGAGAAACCCAGACGAGACTATGCCAAACGACAGAGTATCGTCTGGGGAGGTAGACAACTTCCCGACCCCGAGTATGCAGGGTCTACGAGTAATTTTTGCCCAAACATACCCTCTCGGAGAGTCCCATGTTAAAAACCGACTTTGTTCCACATCCCACCTCGTGGAGAAGTCTCGGATAAATGCTGAAGCAGTCGAATCGATCAGAGGATGGGTTTTCCCGTTGGAGGAGATACTGCTGTCGTAGTATCTATTCCGTGCTGGTGACTGTCCTCTCCCCACTGCCTAGACAGAATCCTCGGACTTGTTCCGTAAAATCTGTTCTGTAGTGGTGGGATAACCGACTATATCTAGCTCAGACCAGTTTTATCTAGTGGCCCGAGTGTTGACACACGAGTCCCCACGTTAAAACAAACTGACCTTGTGTCACATTTTGATTCAGTGGTGAGTCAAACGTAAATTCACACAGGACGGGTTTTCTCAAACTCTTAGAGTTTGTCGACCTCTCTATCTTCGGGCAGAATAGAACCTATGCCGAAGAGATAGAGAGCAACCCAAGCCCGTGTATACGGGGTCTATGAGTAATTTTTACCCGAGCCTATTGGTTCAGAAAACCCCATGTAAAAAAGGCCTTGAGCTGCATATATATATATATATATATATATATATATATATATTCTATTTTTGTAAATGTTTTAATAAAAATATTTTGTTTTAAATATATTTTTTCATAAAATAGTAAATGATAAATATCACATTGCACTTGGATCATATACTTTTATATTCTTATAAATAAACATTACTGAGTGAGTAGAAAGCGTATTCATTAATCGTGGCGTCAAAGGAATAACAGCTCTTTCGACCTCCCAGCAGCCACCATCTTGATTCAGGGCAGCACTACTTCTTAAAGTAGGCCTCCGTGTCGAGTCCGATGTTCTTTTCTTATCAGAACAATCAGAGTGACTTTTCTGAGCCGCTGGGCCTTTGTAATCACCATTAGATTCATCCAACTCTTTCGGAACCCTCTGCACTGTCTTCAGATTGACATCTAAACACTATGAAATGTTCGTACTGAAGCAATACATATTTCTGGCTGAGTGGATTGCGTCATGGTGCTGTTTTTTCTCACTGGAAGTAGACCTCATTAACATCGGGGAAAGCTAAAACAATATGCGAGTCCTTACGAAGTTGGTTCTTTATGTACGGTGCACCGGAGGAGATATCGTCGGATGGAGGAACACAATTTGACTCCCAAGAATACAATTCGTTCCTTAAGGATTAGGGATTAAAAAACACATATGATCAGTACATTACCCTCAAAGTAATGGACGAGAGCAGAAATGGCGATATTACCCGTCGTAGATATGCCAGACCACCGGACATCACAACCGCTGCCATCGATGACGAACCACCATACACCGCACTGGAAAGTATGGAAATAGAAGAGCCGGAATGCGACGACAGGGTCTTGAATAAAATGGAAGTGGACGGAAGACAACCCACAATCGTATAACTGCCAACAAATCAGGGTCTACGGCGTAGTACAAAGGTATCACAACCACCTAGATTATTAACCCAACAAATGCGAGGACCGGCACATGATTACCTGCCCTATGAACACAATTCATAGGCCTTGTTGTCATGGGAGGGAGAGCATGTCGGGAAGAGAGGCCCACCGAAAAGATGAAATGAATAAAGTGATCACTGGTAAGAAAACCGGTAAAGGAAAAACAATGTAAATAGCGGCCAAGCGGCACTTAGGAACATTCTGTTTGAACGACCGTCAAGAGAACAATACTCCTGCTACATAGCTTTAATGGTGGCATGGTCCACATGTACTCACGTCCAGGTCTCCATTTCCTTTGGCCAGAAGTGAATTTTAGTTTGCCTAAATTTCTTTATTTCTGCACACTTTGGGTTTTTTTTACCATGTTCTTCCACCCTCTTGAATAGCCTGGCCACCATGCTTACAATGTTAAACACATATGCGTAACCAATATACTTCCATGTATATCGTTGTGCACGGCTTTAATTAATTCTTTTCTCAGACACTGTGGAGGTACTAGGATAACCTTCATTACACATAATTTCTTTTCCTATCGTTGTGTCTTGATTCTTTAAAAGGTCTCTCGGTCATAGAGCAATTCTTCCATGTATTTCTCTTTATTTCTATTCAGAATTCTATTCAACACTGGTCCCTGTCTATTTCCCAGCCTAAGCCCTTTTAAGGATAATACATCCGTTTCTATCTAGTACAAAAAACTATCCGCAATATTTCCGATTACTTCAATATTTTTACTCCCAAACTTTAACCAAGATAATGCATCCACATACGGAATAGTATTTCCTTTAATATATAAAATGTCAAAGTCAAACAACATCAGCCTAATCGTCCATATTAATATCTTTGCAGATTTGACATTTGGGAACTCTCTTCTGGTGTTTAATATAAATTCCAAAGGCTTATGATCAGATTTCAATAGAAATGTCCTACCCAGCAAAAAAAAAAAAATTCTAGCTCTTTCTTTGCTCCACACAATCGCTATTGCCTCCTCCTTGTCAATATTTAAATAATTCGCCTCCGTCAATGTTAGTTTTCCGGATAAGTACATTACAAGGTGATACCCCCTGTGACAACACTGCGGCTATAGCACAGTCACTGACATCAGTAGTTAACGTCAATTTTTTCGCCGAGTCCCAAATTTTAACAACTGCTTTATTTACGAGTGTTTTATTTTTCAATTTCTCGAAAGCAACCTCCTGTCTTTTTGTCCATTGAAATTCGGTATTCTTCTTCCTTATTTTGTTAAATCGTTCCACAAGGTCACTATATCGCGGTAGATATCTATTATAGAAATTGGTTAATCACAAAAAAAGATTCTGAATCTTATTTCTGGGTGCAGCTATCTCTCAAATCTTACGAGTTTATCATCCAGCAATATACCATCTTTGGATATTTGATATCCTAAGTATGATTTTCCCAATTAAACTTGCATTTATCACGATTAATTGTCATACAGTCCTATTTAATTTTCTCAAACTTGCCCCGTTTTACTGTTTAGCGCTTCTTTACTGCAAGCACCAATGCCAATACTGTTCTCATATACAATTATATTTTTAATCACCTCTAAAACATTTTCGAAGGCTTTTTTGATTTTGTGTTTTGAATTTTTAACTCCAAACGTCCTTCTGTTTAATCCAATAAGATGTTCATTGTGGTGACTTCTTGAAACTTGCTATCAATTGTTATCTGATTATATGCTGACTTGAAGTTAACTTTAGCAAATTATTTAATACCAGCAAACTCATGGTACGTTATTTCAGTGTTTGGCAGTGGCAATGAATCAGAACAGTTTTGGTGATTCACGCCAATCTTATAATTGCCACAAATTCTTAAATCTTCATTGTACTTGCATATCAGCACAGTGGATGAATCCTAACTGCTACCATCCTGGCTGACTTTTTCTAATATTCCTTGTTCCAACACATTTTCAGCTTGGTAACAACCAAGGGTAACATATGAGCATGAACTTTTCGGGCTTGAAAATACATTGGTTGATTGCTTTCTTTAAACCAAATTCTTGTCTCGTATCACTTTAATAATCCAGTATCCGCTTCTAGAATTCATGGAATTTATCAGCTTCGATGTATCCACTCTTCAATTCCTAAAAGACCGTGACTTTTGATGTTTTCCACCCCTCAAAAAATACCCTTTGGTATGACAGGGAAGGTATTACGGAATAAAAAATGAGAAAGAGACTTAAAAAAGAAAAGAAAAAAAAAACTCATACAAAATTATTACATGTAGACACCATCCCTTCTTCCGACAGATTCCAAAGATTATGTTTGCAAATAATGTATCAATTTATATTTTCAAAAATATTCCTTTTTCAGGTCCGAACTTCTTTTTCTAAAGAGGGAAATAATTTTACCTTGCAAAATCAGTGTAGCCAGATAACTCATTTTTAAGACTTTCTTTTAATCTCTCATCTCTGGATATGATTAAAAATTAGAAAAGTTTTATACACAAAAATTAAATAAAATCCTTGCTGATAACTTTTATTTCGATTGTAGTTTTTGCAAGTAGGTAAAAATGAAGCATAATAAAAGATCTTAAATAATTTGTAAAAAAGGAATAATCTCATTACAGTCCAAATTGGGCCACAATTCCATTTATTATCTTTTTGAAGAATGCACAACTCCAAAGTATCTATTGTATCTGAACTATGTCTGGTTTTAGAGATCTGAACTGGCATCTCGGTATTCAGAAATAAGCTAAGCTCCCTATGCAATAATGGATCTGAAATTTTTTGAAGTCATTATAATTGCACATTTAAAGGAGATAAAAAATATTTGATTGCTATTTCAACTTTTCACATCATAAATGTTTAATTCATTTCAAATTTGTTTTCGTTTTCTTGATGTTCAACTGATGTTTTAAAAATACAAACAAAATACTAACGTATTTAAACTTATTGTTTTAAATATACATTTCTGACATGCTTTAAGTTTGGGCATCAAATATCTCGGAACATTGTTTACTGTGTAAGCCTAAGAATAACTTATCCTTGATGACTGACATCACATCACGTACATTTGAGGAGCGAAATTAAACCTCCTTTAACTTTTACAATTTAAAAAAGCATTGAAACTTATCCATCTAATCACGCAAGGGTTATTTAATGGAAACAATTGTTACCTGCCTTCCGCCAGACAACATGGCTGGGTCCAAAGACCTTGTTGGTATCCAGATAATTTCAACTCCAGATTACCTGATACATATTGCTGATCTCGATCTTCTTAAAAAACACGCCAGTCAGTTATGTGCCATGCATGATACACGTTTAGGCGATCATGTACCTATCGATACACTACTGATGAGGCAGATTTTTTCTTGCAGTAGGCTGTCATTTCTTTCTGCAGTAGATCAGATGCAATCCAAGGCTATAGAACCCGGTCTGTACTGATATTAACCCATAGCTTGGGAAGAAAAAGTGCATTCATACCTATCGCAAGGGAATTAACACGTAAGCGAATGTAATGGATTCAACTGGGAATTCGAGCTCGGCTCTCCGATTCAGTTAAGTGCCATGAGCGATACACGTTTAGTCTATAGAACTCAGTTTGTACTGCTATTTACCGATAGCTGGTGAGAAGAAGAGGATTCATATCTTTTCCAAGGGAATTCGAACATGGCGCCAAGCCGTTATCAAATACTCCACCGTGTCTCTAGACTTATTACCAATATGACTGTTTCATTATTTAATTTTTCTTTTCCTTTCATTTTCCGATTTTTATTTCAGAAAAAGTTCAAAAAATTATTTTTTATAAGAATTTTTGCCATCGTATGAAATGAAACAAAAAAAAAAAAATTTATTAACTGAAATGAAATTTTGATACTTTAAATCAGGTGAACAAATATTGGTACGGTCAGATTTTATTATCAAAGTCAATGTTTTCACAAACACGAGGTCCCGTATCATCGAACGTCACTCCCTCTCTACACAATCGACTGAAATAATTCTTTGACTCATGGATTAAGCAGGAAATTCCTCACAATCTGATATCAATTTCATGAGGGTGCCCTAGAGTGGAAAAAGTTGAAATGCGATCACTTCGTGGAAACAGCTTTTCTGACACCGTAAATTGCCAGCGGTGACAGCAGCGACACGATCGAAGCTAGACTTTGCCCTGTAAAAGCTACTGACAAATGCTTGCAGACATGGACAGATTGAGAGATTTCGCACAATTTAATACCAATTTTGAAGAGATTTCATCTGCTGGAAAAAAGTTATAAAGCAGTGAAATGGTGAGGGATCATCCAGTTTTGGTCCGCCTCAAAATTCCAACAAATTCACTAACATGAGGTCCCGTATCGTCGAACGTCACTCCCTCCCTAAACAATCGACTGAAATAATTCTTTGACTCATGGATTAAGCAGGAAATTCCTCACAATCTGACATCAATTTCATGAGGGTGCCCTAGAGAGGAAAAAGTTGAAATGCGATCTCTTCGAGCAAACCGCTTTTCGGACACCGTAAATTGCCAGCGGTGAGTGAGATTTCATCTGCTGGAAAAAAGTTATAAAGCAGTGAAATGGTGAGGGATCACCCAGTTTTGGTCCGCCTCAAAATTCCAACAAATTCACTAACATGAGGTCCCGTATCGTCTAACGTCACTCCCTCCCTAAACAATCGACTGAAATAATTCTTTGACTCATGGATTAAGCAGGAAATTCCTCACAATCTGATATCAATTTCATGAGGGTGCCTTAGAGAGGAAAAAGTTGAAATGCGATCTCTTCAAGCAAACCGCTTTTCGGACACCGTAAATTGTCAGCGGTGACTGAGATTTCATCTGCTGGAAAAAAGTTATAAAGTAGAGAAATAGTGAGAGATTCCCAAGTTTTCGTCCGCATCAAAATTCAAACAAATTCATTTCTCTTGCAGCTAGGCTACTGGAATTGGTTTTATCTGTTTCTACAACTCAAAATGCGTCGAATAAGCTAAAAAATGCCTATCAAAAAATATAATTTTAAATCGACTTTTTTTTTCGAAACCCAAATAACGCGAAATGGGGATTCAAAGTTGAACCTTCAAACGACGATTTAAGGCATTTCTCTTGCAGCTAGGCTACCGGAAGTGGTTTTATCTGTTTCTAAAACTCAAAATACGTCGAATAAGCTAATAAAATGCCTATCAAAAAATACAATTTTAAATCGACTATTTTTTTTCGATACCCAAATAACGCGAACTTGGGATTCAAAGCTGAACCTTCAAACGACAATTTAAGGAATTTCTTTTGCAGTTAGGCTACTGAAAGTGGTTTTATCTGCTTCTACAACTCAAAATACGACGATTAAGCTAATAAAATGCTTATCAAGAAATACAATTTTAAATCGACTATTTTTTTCGATACCCAAACCCATCTTACGTCGAATAAGGTAATAAAATACCTATCAAAAAATACAATTTTAAATCGACTTTTTTTTTCGATACCCAAATAACGCGAACAGGGGACCCAAAGTTGAAGCGTCAAACGACGATTTAAGGTATTTCTCTTGCAACTAGGCTACTGGAAGTGGTTTTATCTGTTTCTCCAAGTCAACTTACGTCGAATAAGCTAATAAAATGCCTATCAAAAAATACAATTTTAAAACGACTTTTTTTTTCGAAACCCAAATAACGCGAACTGGGGACCCAAAGTTGAAACTTCAAACGACGATTAAAGCATTTCTATTGCAGGAAGACTACTGGAAGTGGTTTTATCTGTTTCTCAAACTCAACTAACGTCGAATAAGCTAATAAAATGCCTATCAAATAATACAATTTGAAATCGACTTCTTTTTTCGATAAGAAATAACGCGAACTGGAGACCCTAAGTTGAAGCTTCAAACGACGATTAAAGCATTTCTATTGCAGCAAGGCTACTGGAAGTGGTTTTATTTTTTCTCCAACTGATCTTACGTCAAATAAGCTAATAAAATGCCTATCAAAAAATACAATTTTAAATCCAATTTTTTTTTCGATACGTAAACTCATCTTACGTCGAATAAGCTAATAAAATGCCTAACAAAAAATACAATTTTAAATCGACATTTTTCCGATACCCACATAACGGGAAGTGGGGACCCAAAGTTCAAGCTTCAAACGATGATTTAAGGCATTTCTCTTGCAGCTAGGCTACTGGAAGTGGTTTTATCTGTTTCTCCAAATCATCTTACGTCAAATAAGCTAATAAACTGCCTATCAAAAAATACAATTTTAAATCGACTTTTTTTTTCGATACCCAAATAACGCGAACTGGGGACCCAAAGTTGAAGCTTCAAACGACGATTTAAGGCATTTCATTTGCAGCTAAGCTACCGGAAGTGGGGTTTATCTGATTCTCCAACTCATACTGCATCTAATAAGCCAATAAAATGACTACGAAAAATGACAATTTTAAATCGACTTTTTTTTTCGATACCCAAATAACGCCAACTGGGGACCCAAAGTTGAAGATTCAAACGACGATTTAAGGCATTTCCCTTGCAGCGAGACTACCGGATGTGGGGTTTATCTGATTCTCCTACTCATACTGCATTTAATTAGCCCATAAAATGCCTACAAAAAATGACTATTTTAAATAGACTTTTTTTTTCGATACCCAAATAACGCGAACTGGGAACCCAAAGTTGAAGCTTCAAACGGCGATTTAAGGCATTTCACTTGCAGCTAAGCTACCGGAAGTGGGGTTTATCTGATTCTCCAACACATACTGCATTTAATAAGCCAATAAAATGCCTACCAAAAATAACAATTTTAAATGGTCTTTTTTTTTCGATACCCATATAAAGCGAACTTGGGACCCAAAGTTGTAGCTTCAAACGGCGATTTAAGGCATTTCTCTTGCGGCTAGGCTACCGGAAGTGGGTTTTATCTGATTCTCCAATTCATACTGCATCTAATAAGCCAATAAAATGCCTACCAAAAATGAAAATTTTTAATGGACTTTTTTTTCGATACCCAAATAACGCGAACTGGGGACCCAAAGTTGAAGCTTCAAACGGCGATTTAAGGCATTTCACTTGCAGCTAAGCTACCGGAAGTGGGGTTTATCTGATTCTCCAACTCATACTGCATCTAATAGGCCAATGAAATGTCTACCAAAAATGACAATTTTAAATCGACTTTTTTTTTCGATACCCAAATAACGTGAACTGGGGAACTAAAGTTGAAGATTCAAACGGCGATTTAAGGCATTTCTCTTGCAGCTAGGCTACCGGAAGTGGGTTTTATGTGATTCTCCAACTCATACTGCATCTAATAAGCCAATAAAATGCCTACCAAAAATGACTATTTTAAATCGACTTTTTTTTTCGATACCCAAATAACGCGAACTGGGCACCCAAAGTTGAAGCTTCAAACGGCGATTTAAGGCATTTCTCTTGAAGCTAGGCTACCGGATGTGGGGTTTATCTGATTCTCCAACTCATCTTGCGTAAAATAAGCTAAAAATATACCTATCAAAAATGACAATTTTATATCGACTTTTTTTTTTCGATACCCAAATAACGCGAACTGGGAACCCAAAGTTGAAGCTTCAAACGGCGATTTAAGGCATTTCACTTGCAGCTAGGCTACCGGAAGTGGGGTTTATCTGATTCTCCAACACATACTGCATTTAATAAGCCAATAAAATGCCTAGCAAAAATAACAATTTTAAATGGTCTTTTTTTTTCGATACCCATATAAAGCGTACTTGGGACCCAAAGCTGTAGCTTCAAACGGCGATTTAAGGCATTTCTCTTGCGGCTAGGCTACCGGAAGTGGGTTTTATCTGATTCTCCAATTCATACTGCATCTAATAAGCCAATAAAATGCCTACCAAAAATGACTATTTTAAATCGACTTTTTTTTTTCGATACCCAAATAACGCGAACTGGGCACCCAAAGTTGAAGCTTCAAACGGCGATTTAAGGCATTTTTCTTGAAGCTAAGCTACCGGATGTGGGGTTTATCGGATTCTCCAACTCATCTTGCGTAAAATAAGCTAAAAATATAACTATCAAAAATGACAATTTTATATCGACTTTTTTTTTCGATACCCAAATAACGTAAACTGGGAACCCAAAGTTGAAGCTTCAAACGGAGATTTAAGGCATTTCTCTTGCAGCTAGCCTACCGAAAGTGGAATTATCTGATACTCCAACTCATTATGCATCTAATAAGCCAATAAAATGCCTACCAAAAATGACAAATTGAAATCGACTTTTTTTTGAATACCCAAATAACGTGAACTGGGAACCGAAAGTTGAAGCTTCAAACGGCGATTTAAGGCATTTCTCTTGCAGCTAGGCTACCGGAAGTGGGGTTTATCAGATTCTCCAACTCATTGTGCATCTAATAAGCTAATAAAATCACTACCAAAAATGACAAATCTTAATCGACTTATTTTTTCGATACCCAAATAACGTGAACTGGGAACCCAAAGTTGAAGCTTCAAACGGCGATTTAAGGCATTTCTCTTGCAGCTAGGCTACCGGAAGTGGGGTTTATCAGATTCTCCAACTCAATGTGCATCTAATAAGCTAATAAAATCACTACCAAAAATGACAAATCTTAATCGACTTTGTTTTTCGATACCCAAATAACGTGAACTGGGAACCCAAAGTTGAAGCTTCAAACGGCAATTTAAGGCATTTCCCTTGCAGCTATACTAACGGAAGTGGGGTTTATCAGATTCTCCAACTCATTGTGCATCTAATAGGCTAATAAAATCACTACCAAAAATGACAAAACTTAATCGACTTTTTTTTTCAATACCCAAATAACGTGAACAGGGAACCCAAAGTTGAAGCTTCAAACGGCAATTTAAGGCATTTCTCTGGCAGCTAGCCTACCGGAAGTGCGGTTTATCTGATTCTCCAACTCATTGTGCATCTAATAGGCTAATAAAATCACTACCAAAAATGACAAATCTTAATCGACTTTTTTTTTCGATACCCAAATAACGTGAACTGGGAACCCAAAGTTGAAGCTTCAAACGGCAATTTAAGGCATTTCTCTGGCAGCTAGACTACCGGAAGTGGGGTTTATCAGATTCTCCAACTCATTGTGCATCTAATAGGCTAATAAAATCACTACCAAAAATGACAAATCTTAATCGACTTTTTTTTTCGATACCCAAATAACGTGAACTGGGAACCCAAAGTTGAAGCATCAAACGGCAATTTAAGGCATTTCTCTGGCAGCTAGACTACCGGAAGTGGGGTTTATCAGATTCTCAAACTCATTGTGCATCTAATAGGCTAATAAAATCACTACCAAAAATGACAAATCTTAATCGACTTTTTTTTTCGATACCCAAATAACGTGAACTGGGAACCCAAAGTTGGAGCTTCAAACGGCAATTTAAGGCATTTGTCTTGCAGCTAGACTACCGGAAGTGGGGTTTATCTGATTCTCCAACTCATTGTGCATCTAATAGGCTAATAAAATCACTACCAAAATGACAAATCTTTATCGACTTTTTTTTTCGATACCCAAATAACGTGAACTGGGAACCCAAAGTTGAAGCTTCAAACGGCAATTTAAGGCATTTCTCTGGCAGCTAGACTACCGGAAGTGGGGTTTATCAGATTCTCCAACTCATTGTGCATCTAATAGGCTAATAAAATCACTACCAAAAATGACAAAGCTTAATCGACTTTTTTTTTCGATACCCAAATAACGTGAACTGGGAACCCAAAGTTGAAGCTTCAAACGGCAATTTAAGGCATTTCTCTGGCAGCTAGACTACCGGAAGTGGGGTTTATCAGATTCTCAAACTCATTGTGCATATAATAGGCTAATAAAATCACTACCAAAAATGACAAATCTTTATCGACTTTTTTTTTCGATACCCAAATAACGTGAACTGGGAACACAAAGTTGAAGCTTCAAACGGCAATTTAAGGCATTTCACTGGCAGCTAGCCTACCGGAAGTGGGGTTTATCTGATTCTCCAACTCATTGTGCATCTAATAGTCTAATAAAATCACTACCGAAAATGACAAATCTTAATCGACTTTTTTTTTCGATACCCAAATAACGTGAACTGGGAACCCAAAGTGGAAGCTTCAAACGGCAATTTAAGGCATTTCACTGGCAGCTAGCCTACCAGAAGTGGGGTTTATCTGATTCTCCAACTCATTGTGCATCTAATAGTTTAATAAAATCACTACCAAAAATGACAAATCTTAATCGACTTTTTTTTTCGATACCCAAATAACGTGAACTGGGAACCCAAAGTTGAAGCTTCAAACGGCAATTTAAGGCATTTCTCTGGCAGCTAGCCTACCGGAAGTGGGGTTTATCTGATTCTCCAACTCATTGTGCATCTAATAGGCTAATAAAATCACTACCAAAAATGACAAATCTTAATCGACTTTTTTTTTCGATACCCAAATAACGTGAACTGGGAACCCAAAGTTGAAGCTTCAAACGGCAATTTAAGGCATTTCTCTGGCAGCTAGTCTACCGGAAGTGGGGTTTATCTGATTCTCCAACTCATTGTGCATCTAATAGGCTAATAAAATCACTACCAAAAATGACAAATCTTTATCGACTTTTTTTTTCGCTACCCAAATGACGTGAACTGGGAACCCAAAGTTGAAGCTTCAAACGGCAATTTAAGGCATTTCTCTGGCAGCTAGCCTACCGGAAGTTCGGTTTATCTGATTCTCCAACTCATTGTGCATCTAAGAGGCTAATAAAATCACTACCAAAAATGACAAATCTTTATCGACTTTTTTTTTCGATACCCAAATAACGTGAACTGGGAACCCAAAGTTGAAGCTTCAAACGGCAATTTAAGGCATTTCTCTGGCAGCTAGCCTACCGGAAGTGGGGTTTATCAGATTCTCAAACTCATTGTGCATCTAATAGGCTAATAAAATCACTACCAAAAATGACAAATCTTAATCGACTTTTTTTTTCGATACCCAAATAACTTGAACTGGGAACCCAAAGTTGAAGCTTCAAACGGCAATTTAAGGCATTTCTCTGGCAGTTAGCCTACCAGAAGTGGGGTTTATCAGATTCTCCAAATCATTGTGCATCTAATAGGCTAATAAAATCACTACCAAAAATGACAAATCTTTATCGACTTTTTTTTTCGATACCCAAATAACCTGAACTGGGAAACCAAAGTTGAAGCTTCAAACGGCAATTTAAGGCATTTCTCTGGCAGCTAGCCTACCGGAAGTGGGGTTTATCAGATTCTCCAACTCATTGTGCATCTAATAGGCTAATAAAATCACTACCAAAAATGACAAATCTTAATCGACTTTTTTTTTCGATACCCAAATAACGTGAACTGGGAACCCAAAGTTGAAGCTTCAAACGGCAATTTAAGGCATTTCTCTGGCAGCTAGACTACCGGAAGTGTGGTTTATCTGATTCCCCAACTCATTGTGCATCTAATAGGCTAAAAAATCACTACCAAAAATGACAAATATTTATCGACTTTTTTTTTCGATACCCAAATAACGTGAACTGGGAACCCAAAGTTGAAGCTTCAAACGGCAATTTAATGCATTTCTCTGGCAGCTAGCCTACCGGAAGTGGGGTTTATCAGATTCTCCAAGTCATTGTGCATCTAATAGGCTAATAAAATCACTTCCAAAAATGACAAATCTTAATCGACTTTTTTTTTTCGATACCCAAATAACGTGAACTGGCAACCCAAAGTTGAAGCTTCAAACGGCAAATTAAGGCATTTCTCTGGCAGCTAGACTACCGGAAGTGTGGTTTATCTGATTCTCCAACTCATTGTGCATCTAATAGGCTAATAAAATCACTACCAAAAATGACAAATCTTTATCGACTTTTTTTTTCGATACCCAAATAACGTGAACTGGGAACCCAAAGTTGAAGTTTCAAACGGCAATTTAAGGCATTTCTCTGGCAGCTAGCCTACCGGAAGTGGGGTTTATCAGATTCTCCAAGTCATTGTGCATCTAATAGGCTAATAAAATCACTACCAAAAATGACAAATCTTAATCGATTTTTTTTTTTTCGATACCCAAATAACGTGAACTGGGAACCCAAAGTTGAAGCTTCAAACGGCAATTTAAGGCATTTCTCTGGCAGCTAGACTACCGGAAGTGGGGTTTATTTGATTCTCCAACTCATTGTGCATCTAATAGGCTAATAAAATCACTACTAAAAATGACAAATCTTAATCGACTTTTTTTTTCGATACCCAAATAACGTGAACTGGGAACCCAAAGTTGAAGCTTCAAACGGCAATTTAAGGCATTTCTCTGGCAGCTAGCCTACCGGAAGTGGGGTTTATCAGATTCTCCAACTCATTGTGCATCTAGTAGGCTAATAAAAACACTACTAAAAATGACAAATCTTAATCGACTTTTTTTTTCGATACGCAAATAACGTGAACTGGGAACCCAAAGTTGAAGCTTCAAACGGCAATTTAAGGCATTTATCTTGCAGCTAAGCTACCGGAAGTGGGGTTTATCAGATTCTCCAACTCATTGTGCATCTAATAGGCTAATAAAATCGCTACCAAAAATGACAAATCTTAATAGACTTTTTTTTCGATACCCAAATAACGTGACCTGGGAACCCAAAGTTGAAGCTTCAAACGGCAATTTAAGGCATTTCTCTGGCAGCTAGACTACCGGAAGTGGGATTTATCTGATTCTCCAACTCATTGTGCATCTAATAGGCTAATAAAATCACTACCAAAAATGACAAATCTTAATCGACTTTTTTTTTCGATACCCAAATAACGTGAACTGGGAACCCAAAGTTGAAGCTTCAAACGGCAATTTAAGGCATTTCTCTGGCAGCTAGTCTACCGGAAGTGGGGTTTATCTGATTCTCCAACTCATTGTGCATCTAATAGGCTAATAAAATCACTACCAAAAATGACAAATCTTTATCGACTTTTTTTTTCGCTACCCAAATGACGTGAACTGGGAACCCAAAGTTGAAGCTTCAAACGGCAATTTAGGGCATTTCTCTGGCAGCTAGCCTACCGGAAGTTCGGTTTATCTGATTCTCCAACTCATTGTGCATCTAAGAGGCTAATAAAATCACTACCAAAAATGACAAATCTTTATCGACTTTTTTTTTCGATACCCAAATAACGTGAACTGGGAACCCAAAGTTGAAGCTTCAAACGGCAATTTAAGGCATTTCTCTGGCAGCTAGCCTACCGGAAGTGGGGTTTATCAGATTCTCCAACTCATTGTGCATCTAATAGGCTAATAAAATCACTACCAAAAATGACAAATCTTAATCGACTTTTTTTTTCGATACCCAAATAACGTGAACTGGGAACCCAAAGTTGAAGCTTCAAACGGCAATTTAAGGCATTTCTCTGGCAGTTAGCCTACCAGAAGTGGGGTTTATCAGATTCTCCAAATCATTGTGCATCTAATAGGCTAATAAAATCACTACCAAAAATGACAAATCTTTATCGACTTTTTTTTTCGATACCCAAATTACCTGAACTGGGAAACCAAAGTTGAAGCTTCAAACGGCAATTTAAGGCATTTCTCTGGCAGCTAGCCTACCGGAAGTGGGGTTTATCAGATTCTCCAACTCATTGTGCATCTAGTAGGCTAATAAAATCACTACTAAAAATGACAAATCTTAATCGACTTTTTTTTTCGATACCCAAATAACGTGAACTGGGAACCCAAAGTTGAAGCTTCAAACGCCAATTTAAGGCATTTATCTTGCAGCTAGCCTACCGGAGGTGGGGTTTATCAGATTCTCCAACTCATTGTGCATCTAATAGGCTAATAAAATCGCTACCAAAAATGACAAATCTTAATCGACTTTTTTTTCGATACCCAAATAACGTGACCTGTGAACCCAAAGTTGAAGCTTCAAACGGCAATTTAAGGCATTTCTCTGGCAGCTAGACTACCGGAAGTGGGGTTTATCTGATTCTCCAACTCATTGTGCATCTAATAGGCTAATAAAATCACTACCAAAAATGACAAATCTTAATCGACTTTTTTTTTCGATACCCAAATAACGTGACCTGGGAACCCAAAGTTGAAGCTTCAAACGACAATTTAAGGCATTTCTCTGGCAGCTAAACTACCGGAAGTGGGGTTTATCTGATTCTTCACCTCATTGTGCATCTAATAGGCTAATAAAATCACTACCAAAAATGACAAATCTTAATCGACTTTTTTTTTCGATACCCAAATAACGTGAACTGGGAACCCAAAGTTGAAGCTTCAAACGGCAATTTAAGGCATTTCTCTGGCAGTTAGCCTACCAGAAGTGGGGTTTATCAGATTCTCCAAATCATTGTGCATCTAATAGGCTAATAAAATCACTACCAAAAATGACAAATCTTTATCGACTTTTTTTTTCGATACCCAAATAACCTGAACTGGGAAACCAAAGTTGAAGCTTCAAACGGCAATTTAAGGCATTTCTCTGGCAGCTAGCCTACCGGAAGTGGGGTTTATCAGATTCTCCAACTCATTGTGCATCTAATAGGCTAATAAAATCACTACCAAAAATGACAAATCTTAATCGACTTTTTTTTTCGATACCCAAATAACGTGAACTGGGAACCCAAAGTTGAAGCTTCAAACGGCAATTTAAGGCATTTCTCTGGCAGCTAGACTACCGGAAGTGTGGTTTATCTGATTCCCCAACTCATTGTGCATCTAATAGGCTAAAAAATCACTACCAAAAATGACAAATATTTATCGACTTTTTTTTTCGATACCCAAATAACGTGAACTGGGAACCCAAAGTTGAAGCTTCAAACGGCAATTTAATGCATTTCTCTGGCAGCTAGCCTACCGGAAGTGGGGTTTATCAGATTCTCCAAGTCATTGTGCATCTAATAGGCTAATAAAATCACTTCCAAAAATGACAAATCTTAATCGACTTTTTTTTTTCGATACCCAAATAACGTGAACTGGCAACCCAAAGTTGAAGCTTCAAACGGCAAATTAAGGCATTTCTCTGGCAGCTAGACTACCGGAAGTGTGGTTTATCTGATTCTCCAACTCATTGTGCATCTAATAGGCTAATAAAATCACTACCAAAAATGACAAATCTTTATCGACTTTTTTTTTCGATACCCAAATAACGTTAACTGGGAACCCAAAGTTGAAGTTTCAAACGGCAATTTAAGGCATTTCTCTGGCAGCTAGCCTACCGGAAGTGGGGTTTATCAGATTCTCCAAGTCATTGTGCATCTAATAGGCTAATAAAATCACTACCAAAAATGACAAATCTTAATCGATTTTTTTTTTTTCGATACCCAAATAACGTGAACTGGGAACCCAAAGTTGAAGCTTCAAACGGCAATTTAAGGCATTTCTCTGGCAGCTAGACTACCGGAAGTGGGGTTTATTTGATTCTCCAACTCATTGTGCATCTAATAGGCTAATAAAATCACTACTAAAAATGACAAATCTTAATCGACTTTTTTTTTCGATACCCAAATAACGTGAACTGGGAACCCAAAGTTGAAGCTTCAAACGGCAATTTAAGGCATTTCTCTGGCAGCTAGCCTACCGGAAGTGGGGTTTATCAGATTCTCCAACTCATTGTGCATCTAGTAGGCTAATAAAAACACTACTAAAAATGACAAATCTTAATCGACTTTTTTTTTCGATACCCAAATAACGTGAACTGGGAACCCAAAGTTGAAGCTTCAAACGGCAATTTAAGGCATTTATCTTGCAGCTAAGCTACCGGAAGTGGGGTTTATCAGATTCTCCAACTCATTGTGCATCTAATAGGCTAATAAAATCGCTACCAAAAATGACAAATCTTAATAGACTTTTTTTTCGATACCCAAATAACGTGACCTGGGAACCCAAAGTTGAAGCTTCAAACGGCAATTTAAGGCATTTCTCTGGCAGCTAGACTACCGGAAGTGGGATTTATCTGATTCTCCAACTCATTGTGCATCTAATAGGCTAATAAAATCACTACCAAAAATGACAAATCTTAATCGACTTTTTTTTTCGATACCCAAATAACGTGAACTGGGAACCCAAAGTTGAAGCTTCAAACGGCAATTTAAGGCATTTCTCTGGCAGCTAGTCTACCGGAAGTGGGGTTTATCTGATTCTCCAACTCATTGTGCATCTAATAGGCTAATAAAATCACTACCAAAAATGACAAATCTTTATCGACTTTTTTTTTCGCTACCCAAATGACGTGAACTGGGAACCCAAAGTTGAAGCTTCAAACGGCAATTTAGGGCATTTCTCTGGCAGCTAGCCTACCGGAAGTTCGGTTTATCTGATTCTCCAACTCATTGTGCATCTAAGAGGCTAATAAAATCACTACCAAAAATGACAAATCTTTATCGACTTTTTTTTTCGATACCCAAATAACGTGAACTGGGAACCCAAAGTTGAAGCTTCAAACGGCAATTTAAGGCATTTCTCTGGCAGCTAGCCTACCGGAAGTGGGGTTTATCAGATTCTCCAACTCATTGTGCATCTAATAGGCTAATAAAATCACTACCAAAAATGACAAATCTTAATCGACTTTTTTTTTCGATACCCAAATAACGTGAACTGGGAACCCAAAGTTGAAGCTTCAAACGGCAATTTAAGGCATTTCTCTGGCAGTTAGCCTACCAGAAGTGGGGTTTATCAGATTCTCCAAATCATTGTGCATCTAATAGGCTAATAAAATCACTACCAAAAATGACAAATCTTTATCGACTTTTTTTTTCGATACCCAAATTACCTGAACTGGGAAACCAAAGTTGAAGCTTCAAACGGCAATTTAAGGCATTTCTCTGGCAGCTAGCCTACCGGAAGTGGGGTTTATCAGATTCTCCAACTCATTGTGCATCTAGTAGGCTAATAAAATCACTACTAAAAATGACAAATCTTAATCGACTTTTTTTTTCGATACCCAAATAACGTGAACTGGGAACCCAAAGTTGAAGCTTCAAACGCCAATTTAAGGCATTTATCTTGCAGCTAGCCTACCGGAGGTGGGGTTTATCAGATTCTCCAACTCATTGTGCATCTAATAGGCTAATAAAATCGCTACCAAAAATGACAAATCTTAATCGACTTTTTTTTCGATACCCAAATAACGTGACCTGTGAACCCAAAGTTGAAGCTTCAAACGGCAATTTAAGGCATTTCTCTGGCAGCTAGACTACCGGAAGTGGGGTTTATCTGATTCTCCAACTCATTGTGCATCTAATAGGCTAATAAAATCACTACCAAAAATGACAAATCTTAATCGACTTTTTTTTTCGATACCCAAATAACGTGACCTGGGAACCCAAAGTTGAAGCTTCAAACGACAATTTAAGGCATTTCTCTGGCAGCTAAACTACCGGAAGTGGGGTTTATCTGATTCTTCACCTCATTGTGCATCTAATAGGCTAATAAAATCACTACCAAAAATGACAAATCTTAATCGACTTTTTTTTTCGATACCCAAATAACGTGAACTGGGAACCCAAAGTTGAAGCTTCAAACGGCAATTTAAGGCATTTCTCTGGCAGTTAGCCTACCAGAAGTGGGGTTTATCAGATTCTCCAAATCATTGTGCATCTAATAGGCTAATAAAATCACTACCAAAAATGACAAATCTTTATCGACTTTTTTTTTCGATACCCAAATAACCTGAACTGGGAAACCAAAGTTGAAGCTTCAAACGGCAATTTAAGGCATTTCTCCGGCAGCTAGCCTACCGGAAGTGGGGTTTATCAGATTCTCCAACTCATTGTGCATCTAATAGGCTAATAAAATCACTACCAAAAATGACAAATCTTAATCGACTTTTTTTTTCGATACCCAAATAACGTGAACTGGGAACCCAAAGTTGAAGCTTCAAACGGCAATTTAAGGCATTTCTCTGGCAGCTAGACTACCGGAAGTGGGGTTTATCAGATTCTCCAACTCATTGTGCATCTAATAGGCTAATAAAATCACTTCCAAAAATGACAAATCTTAATCGACATTTTTTTTTCGATACCCAAATAACGTGAACTGGCAACCCAAAGTTGAAGCTTCAAACGGCAAATTAAGGCATTTCTCTGGCAGCTAGACTACCGGAAGTGTGGTTTATCTGATTCTCCAACTCATTGTGCATCTAATAGGCTAATAAAATCACTACCAAAAATGACAAATCTTTATCGACTTTTTTTTTCGATACCCAAATAACGTGAACTGGGAACCCAAAGTTGAAGTTTCAAACGGCAATTTAAGGCATTTCTCTGGCAGCTAGCCTACCGGAAGTGGGGTTTATCAGATTCTCCAAGTCATTGTGCATCTAATAGGCTAATAAAATCACTTCCAAAAATGACAAATCTTAATCGATTTTTTTTTTTTTCGATACCCAAATAACGTGAACTGGGAACCCAAAGTTGAAGCTTCAAACGGCAATTTAAGGCATTTCTCTGGCAGCTAGACTACCGGAAGTGGGGTTTATTTGATTCTCCAACTCATTGTGCATCTAATAGGCTAATAAAATCACTACTAAAAATGACAAATCTTAATCGACTTTTTTTTTCGATACCCAAATAACGTGAACTGGGAACCCAAAGTTGAAGCTTCAAACGGCAATTTAAGGCATTTCTCTTGCAGCTAGGCTACCGGAAGTGGGGTTTATCAGATTCTCCAACTCATTGTGCATCTAGTAGGCTAATAAAAACACTACTAAAAATGACAAATCTTAATCGACTTTTTTTTTCGATACCCAAATAACGTGAACTGGGAACCCAAAGTTGAAGCTTCAAACGCCAATTTAAGGCATTTATCTTGCAGCTAAGCTACCGGAAGTGGGGTTTATCAGATTCTCCAACTCATTGTGCATCTAATAGGCTAATAAAATCGCTACCAAAAATGACAAATCTTAATCGACTTTTTTTTCGATACCCAAATAACGTGACCTGGGAACCCAAAGTTGAAGCTTCAAACGGCAATTTAAGGCATTTCTCTGGCAGCTAGACTACCGGAAGTGGGATTTATCTGATTCTCCAACTCATTGTGCATCTAATAGGCTAATAAAATCACTACCAAAAATGACAAATCTTAATCGACTTTTTTTTTCGATACCCAAATAACGTGAACTGGGAACCCAAAGTTGAAGCTTCAAACGGCAATTTAAGGCATTTCTCTGGCAGCTAGCCTACCGGAAGTGGGGTTTATCTGATTCTCCAACTCATTGTGCATCTAATAGGCTAATAAAATCACTACCAAAAATGACACATCTTAATCGACTTTTTTTTTCGATACCCAAATAACGTGAACTGGGAACCCAAAGTTGAAGCTTCAAACGGCAATTTAAGGCATTTCTCTGGCAGCTAGTCTACCGGAAGTGGGGTTTATCTGATTCTCCAACTCATTGTGCATCTAATAGGCTAATAAAATCACTACCGAAAATGTCAAATCTTTATCGACTTTTTTTTTCGCTACCCAAATGACGTGAACTGGGAACCCAAAGTTGAAGCTTCAAACGGCAATTTAAGGCATTTCTCTGGCAGCTAGCCTACCGGAAGTTCGGTTTATCTGATTCTCCAACTCATTGTGCATCTAAGAGGCTAATAAAATCACTACCAAAAATGACAAATCTTTATCGACTTTTTTTTTCGATACCCAAATAACGTGAACTGGGAACCCAAAGTTGAAGCTTCAAACGGCAATTTAAGGCATTTCTCTGGCAGTTAGCCTACCAGAAGTGGGGTTTATCAGATTCTCCAAATCATTGTGCATCTAATAGGCTAATAAAATCACTACCAAAAATGACAAATCTTTATCGACTTTTTTTTTTGATACCCAAATAACCTGAACTGGGAAACCAAAGCTGAAGCTTCAAACGGCAATTTAAGGCATTTCTCTGGCAGCTAGCCTACCGGAAGTGGGGTTTATCAGATTCTCCAACTCATTGTGCATCTAGTAGGCTAATAAAATCACTACTAAAAATGACAAATCTTAATCGACTTTTTTTTTCGATACCCAAATAACGTGAACTGTGAACCCAAAGTTGAAGCTTCAAACGGCAATTTAAGGCATTTCTCTGGCAGCTAGACTACCGGAAGTGGGATTTATCTGATTCTCCAACTCATTGTGCATCTAATAGGCTAATAAAATCACTACCAAAAATGACAAATCTTAATCGACTTTTTTTTTCGATACCCAAATAACGTGAACTGGGAACCCAAAGTTGAAGCTTAAAAAGGCAATTTAAGGCATTTCTCTGGCAGCTAGACTACCGGAAGTGGGGTTTATCTGATTCTCCAACTCATTGTGCATCTAATAGGCTAATAAAATCACTACCAAAAATGACAAATCTTAATCGACTTTTTTTTTCGATACCCAAATAACGTGAACTGGGAACCCAGAGTTGAAGTTTCAAACGGCAATTTAAGGCATTTCTCTTGCAGCTAGACTACCGGAAGTGGGGTTTATCTGATTCTCCGACTCATTGTGCATCTAATAGGCTAATAAAATCACTACCAAAAATGACAAATCTTAATCGACTTCTTTTTTCGATACACAAATAACGTGAACTGGGAACCCAAAGTTGAAGCTTCAAACGGCAATTTAAGGCATTTCTCTGGCAGCTAGCCTACCGGAAGTGGGGTTTATCAGATTCTCCAACTCATTGTGCATCTATAGGCTAATAAAATCACTACTAAAAATGACAAAACTTAATCGACTTTTTTTTTCGATACCCAAATAACGTGAACTGGGAACCCAAAGTTGAAGCTTCAAACGGCAATTTAAGGCATTTCTCTTGCAGCTAGCCTACCGGAAGTGGGGTTTATCAGATTCTCCAACTCATTGTGCATCTAATAAGTTAATAAAATCGCTACCAAAAATGACAAATCTTAATCGACTTTTTTTTTCGATACCCAAATAACGTGACCTGGGAACCCAAAGTTGAAGCTTCAAACGACAATTTAAGGCATTTCTCTGGCAGCTAAACTACCGGAAGTGGGGTTTATCTGATTCTTCACCTCATTGTGCATCTAATAGGCTAATAAAATCACTACCAAAAATGACAAATGTTAATCGACTTTTTTTTTCGATACCCAAATAACGTGAACTGGGAACCCAAAGTTGAAGCTTCAAACGGCAATTTAAGGCATTTCTCTGGCAGCTAGACTACCGGAAGTGGGGTTTATCTGATTCTCCAACTCATTGTACATCTAATAGGCTAATAAAATCATTACCAAAAATAACAAATCTTAATCGACTTTTTTTTTCGATACCCAAATAACGTGAACTGGGAACCCAAAGTTGAAGCTTCAAACGGCAATTTAAGGCATTTCTCTGGCAGCTAGACTACCGGAAGTGGGGTTTATCAGATTCTCCAACTCATTGTGCATCTAATAGGCTAATAAAATCACTACCAAAAATGACAAATCTTAATCGACTTTTTTTTTCGATACCCAAATAACGTGAACTGGGGAACCCAAAGTTGAAGCTTCAAACGACAATTTAAGGCATTTCTCTGGCAGCTAGACTACCGGAAGTGGGGTTTATCTGATTCTTCAACTCATTGTGCATCTAATAGGCTAATAAAATCGCTACCAAAAATGACAAATCTTAATCGACTTTTTTTTTCGATACCCAAATAACGTGACCTGGGAACCCAAAGTTGAAGCTTCAAACGACAATTTAAGGCATTTCTCTGGCAGCTAAACTACCGGAAGTGGGGTTTATCTGATTCTTCACCTCATTGTGCATCTAATAGGCTAATAAAATCACTACCAAAAATGACAAATCTTAATCGACTTTTTTTTTTCGATACCCAAATAACGTGAACTGGGAACCCAAAGTTGAAGCTTCAAACGGCAATTTAAGGCATTTCTCTTGCAGCTAAACTACCGGAAGTGGGGTTTATCAGATTCTCCAACTCATTGTGCATCTAATAGGCGAATAAAATCACTACCAAAAATGACAAATCTTAATCGACTTTTTTTTACGATACCCAAATAACGTGAACTGGGAACCCAAAGTTGAAGCTTCAAACGGCAATTTAAGGCATTTCTCTTGCAGCTAGGCTACCGGAAGTGGGGTTTATCAGATTCTCCAACTCATTGTGCATCTAATAGGCGAATAAAATCACTACCAAAAATGACAAATCTTAATCGACTTTTTTTTACGATACCCAAATAACGTGAACTGGGAACCCAAAGTTGAAGCTTCAAACGGCAATTTAAGGCATTTCCCTTGCAGCTAGGCTACCGGAAGTGGGGTTTATCAGATTCTCCAACTCATTGTGCATCTAATAGGCGAATAAAATCACTACCAAAAATGACAAATCTTAATCGACTTTTTTTTACGATACCCAAATAACGTGAACTGGGAACCCAAAGTTGAAGCTTCAAACGGCAATTTAAGGCATTTCTCTTGCAGCTAGGCTACCGGAAGTCGGGTTTATCAGATTCTCCAACTCATTGTGCATCTAATAGGCTAATAAAATCACTACCAAAAATGACAAATCTTAATCGACTTTTTTTTTCGATACCCAAATAACGTGAACTGGGAACCCAAAGTTGAAGCTTCAAACGGCAATTTAAGGCATTTCCCTTGCAGCTGGGCTACCGGAAGTGGGGTTTATCAGATTCTCCAACTCATTGTGCATCTAAAAGGGTAATAAAATCACTACCAAAAATGACAAATCTTAATCGAGTTTTTTTTACGATACCCAAATAACGTGAACTGGGAACCCAAAGTTGAAGCTTCAAACGGCAATTTAAGGCATTTCTCATGCAGCTAGGCTACCGGAAGTGGGGTTTATCAGATTCTCCAACTCATTGTGCATCTAATAGGCTAATAAAATCACCACCAAAAATGACAAATCTTAATCGACTTTTTTTTAAGATACCCAAATAACGTGAACTGGGAACCCAAAGTTGAAGCTTCAAACGGCAATTTAAGGTATTTCTCTTGCAGCTAGACTACCGGAAGTGGGGTTTATCAGATTCTCCAACTCATTGTGCATCTAATAGGCGAATAAAATCACTACCAAAAATGACAAATCTTAATCGACTTTTTTTTACGATACCCAAATAACGTGAACTGGGAACCCAAAGTTGAAGCTTCAAACGGCAATTTAAGGCATTTCCCTTGCAGCTAGGCTACCGGAAGTGGGGTTTATCAGATTCTCCAACTCATTGTGCATCTAATAGGCGAATAAAATCACTACCAAAAATGACAAATCTTAATCGACTTTTTTTTACGATACCCAAATAACGTGAACTGGGAACCCAAAGTTGAAGCTTCAAACGGCAATTTAAGGCATTTCTCTTGCAGCTAGGCTACCGGAAGTGGGGTTTATCAGATTCTCCAACTCATTGTGCATCTAATAGGCGAATAAAATCACTACCAAAAATGACAAATCTTAATCGACTTTTTTTTACGATACCCAAATAACGTGAACTGGGAACCCAAAGTTGAAGCTTCAAACTGCAATTTAAGGCATTTCTCGTGCAGCTAGGCTACCGGAAGTGGGGTTTATCAGATTCTCCAACTCATTGTGCATCTAATAGGCGAATAAAATCACTACCAAAAATGACAAATCTTAATCGACTTTTTTTTACGATACCCAAATAACGTGAACTGGGAACCCAAAGTTGAAGCTTCAAACGGCAATTTAAGGTATTTCTCTTGCAGCTAGACTACCGGAAGTGGGGTTTATCAGATTCTCCAACTCATTGTGCATATAATAGGCAAATAAAATCACTACCAAAAATGACAAATCTTAATCGACTTTTTTTTACGATACCCAAATAACGTGAACTGGGAACCCAAAGTTGAAGCTTCAAACGGCAATTTAAGGCATTTCTCTTGCAGCTAGGCTACCGGAAGTGGGGTTTATCAGATTCTCCAACTCATTGTGCATCTAATAGGCGAATAAAATCACTACCAAAAATGACAAATCTTAATCGACTTTTTTTTACGATACCCAAATAACGTGAACTGGGAACCCAAAGTTGAAGCTTCAAACGGCAATTTAAGGCATTTCTCTTGCAGCTAGGCTACCGGAAGTGGGGTTTATCAGATTCTCCAACTCATTGTGCATCTAATAGGCTAATGAAATCACTACCATAAATGACAAATCTTAATTGACTTTTTTTTTCGATACCCAAATAACGTGAACTGGGAACCCAAAGTTGAAGCTTCAAACGGCAATTTAAGGCATTTCTCATGCAGCTAGGCTACCGGAAGTGGGGTTTATCAGATTCTCCAACTCATTGTGCATCTAATAGGCTAATAAAATCACCACCAAAAATGACAAATCTTAATCGACTTTTTTTTAAGATACCCAAATAACGTGAACTGGGAACCCAAAGTTGAAGCTTCAAACGGCAATTTAAGGTATTTCTCTTGCAGCTAGACTACCGGAAGTGGGTTTATCAGATTCTCCAACTCATTGTGCATCTAATAGGCAAATAAAATCACTACCAAAAATGACAAATCTTAATCGACTTTTTTTTACGATACCCAAATAACGTGAACTGGGAACCCAAAGTTGAAGCTTCAAACGGCAATTTAAGGCATTTCTCTTGCAGCTAGGCTACCGGAAGTGGGGTTTATCAGATTCTCCAACTCATTGTGCATCTAATAGGCGAATAAAATCACTACCAAAAATGACAAATCTTAATCGACTTTTTTTTACGATACCCAAATAACGTGAACTGGGAACCCAAAGTTGAAGCTTCAAACGGCAATTTAAGGCATTTCTCTTGCAGCTAGGCTACCGGAAGTGGGGTTTATCAGATTCTCCAACTCATTGTGCATCTAAAAGGCGAATAAAATCACTACCAAAAATGACTAATCTTAATCGACTTTTTTTTACGATACCCAAATAACGTGAACTGGGAACCCAAAGTTGAAGCTTCAAACGGCAATTTAACGCATTTCTCTTGCAGCTAGGCTACCGGAAGTGTGGTTTATCAGATTCTCCAACTCATTGTGCATCTAATAGGCGAATAAAATCACTACCAAAAATGACAAATCTTAATCGACTTTTTTTTACGATACCGAATTAACGTGAACTGGGAACCCAAAGTTGAAGCTTCAAACGGCAATTTAAGGCATTTCTCTTGCACCATACTACTGGAAGTGGGGTTTATCAGATTCTCCAACTCATTGTGCATCTAATAGGCGAATAAAATCACTACCAAAAATGACAAATCTTAATCGACTTTTTTTTACGATACCCAAATAACGTGAACTGGGAACCCAAAGTTGAAGCTTCAAACGGCAATTTAAGGCATTTCTCTTGCAGCTAGACTACCGGAAGTGGGGTTTATCAGATTCTCCAACTCATTGTGCATCTAATAGGCGAATAAAATCACTACCAAAAATGACAAATCTTAATCGACTTTTTTTTACGATACCCAAATAACGTGAACTGGGAACCCAAAGTTGAAGCTTCAAACGGCAATTTTAGGCATTTCTCTTGCAGCTAGACTACCGGAAGTGGGGTTTATCAGATTCTCCAATTCATTGTGCATCTAATAGGCGAATAAAATCACTACCAAAAATGACAAATCTTAATCGACTTTTTTTTACGATACCCAAATAACGTGAACTGGGAACCCAAAGTTGAAGCTTCAAACGGCAATTTAAGGCATTTCTCTTGCAGCTAGGCTACCGGAAGTGGGGTTTATCAGATTCTCCAACTCATTGTGCATCTAATAGGCGAATAAAATCACTACCAAAAATGACAAATCTTAATCGACTTTTTTTTACGATACCCAAATAACGTGAACTGGGAACCCAAAGTTGAAGCTTCAAACGGCAATTTAAGGCATTTCTCTTGCAGCTAGACTACCGGAAGTGGGGTTTATCAGATTCTCCAACTCATTGTGCATCTAATAGGCGAATAAAATCACTACCAAAAATGACAAATCTTAATCGACTTTTTTTTACGATACCCAAATAACGTGAACTGGGAACCCAAAGTTGAAGCTTCAAACGGCAATTTAAGGCATTTCTCTTGCAGCTAGGCTACCGGAAGTGGGGTTTATCAGATTCTCCAACTCATTGTGCATCTAATAGGCGAATAAAATCACTACCAAAAATGACAAATCTTAATCGACTTTTTTTTACGATACCCAAATAACGTGAACTGGGAACCCAAAGTTGAAGCTTCAAACGGCAATTTAAGGCATTTCTCTTGCAGCTAGGCTACCGGAAGTGGGGTTTATCAGATTCTCCAACTCATTGTGCATCTAATAGGCGAATAAAATCACTACCAAAAATGACAAATCTTAATCGACTTTTTTTTACGATACCCAAATAACGTGAACTGGGAACCCAAAGTTGAAGCTTCAAACGGCAATTTAAGGCATTTCTCTTGCAGCTAGGCTACCGGAAGTGGGGTTTATCAGATTCTCCAACTCATTGTGCATCTAATAGGCGAATAAAATCACTACCAAAAATGACAAATCTTAATCGACTTTTTTTTACGATACCCAAATAACGTGAACTGGGAACCCAAAGTTGAAGCTTCAAACGACAATTTAAGGCATTTCTCTTGCAGCTAGGCTACCGGAAGTGGGGTTTATCAGATTCTCCAACTCATTGTGCATCTAATAGGCGAATAAAATCACTACCAAAAATGACAAATCTTAATCGACTTTTTTTTACGATACCCAAATAACGTGAACTGGGAACCCAAAGTTGAAGCTTCAAACGGCAATTTAAGGCATTTCCCTTGCAGCTAGGCTACCGGAAGTGGGGTTTATCAGATTCTCCAACTCATTGTGCATCTAATAGGCGAATAAAATCACTACCAAAAATGACAAATCTTAATCGACTTTTTTTTACGATACCCAAATAACGTGAACTGGGAACCCAAAGTTAAAGCTTCAAACGGCAATTTAAGGCATTTCCCTTGCAGCTAGGCTACCGGAAGTGGGGTTTATCAGATTCTCCAACTCATTGTGCATCTAATAGGCGAATAAAATCACTACCAAAAATGACAAATCTTAATCGACTTTTTTTTACGATACCCAAATAACGTGAACTGGGAACCCAAAGTTGAAGCTTCAAACGGCAATTTAAGGCATTTCTCTTGCAGCTAGGCTACCGGAAGTGGGGTTTATCAGATTCTCCAACTCATTGTGCATCTAATAGGCGAATAAAATCACTACCAAAAATGACAAATCTTAATCGACTTTTTTTTACGATACCCAAATAACGTGAACTAGGAACCCAAAGTTGAAGCTTCAAACGGCAATTTAAGGCATTTCTCTTGCAGCTAGGCTACCGGAAGTGGGGTTTATCAGATTCTCCAACTCATTGTGCATCTAATAGGCGAATAAAATCACTACCAAAAATGACAAATCTTAATCGACTTTTTTTTACGATACCCAAATAACGTGAACTGGGAACCCAAAGTTGAAGCTTCAAACGGCGATTTAAGGCATTTCCCTCGCAGCTAGGCTACCGGAAGTGGGGTTTATCAGATTCTCCAACTCATTGTGCATCTAATAGGCGAATAAAATCACTACCAAAAATGACAAATCTTAATCGACTTTTTTTTACGATACCCAAATGACGTGAACTGGGAACCCAAAGTTGAAGCTTCAAACGGCAATTTAAGGCATTTCTCTTGCAGCTAGGCTACCGGAAGTGGGGTTTATCAGATTCTCCAACTCATTGTGCATCTAATAGGCGAATAAAATCACTACCAAAAATGACAAATCTTAATCGACTTTTTTTTACGATACCCAAATAACGTGAACTGGGAACCCAAAGTTGAACCTTCAAACGGCAATTTAAGGCATTTCACTTGCAGCTAGGCTACCGGAAGTGGGGTTTATCAGATTCTCCAACTCATTGTGCATCTAATAGGCGAATAAAATCACTACCAAAAATGACAAATCTTAATCGACTTTTTTTTACGATACCCAAATAACGTGAACTGGGAACCCAAAGTTGAAGCTTCAAACGGCAATTTAAGGCATTTCTCTTGCAGCTAGGCTACCGGAAGTGGGGTTTATCAGATTCTCCAACTCATTGTGCATCTAATAGGCGAATAAAATCACTACCAAAAATGACAAATCTTAATCGACTTTTTTTTACGATACCCAAATAACGTGAACTGGGAACCCAAAGTTGAAGCTTCAAACGGCAATTTAAGGCATTTCCCTTGCAGCTAGGCTACCGGAAGTGGGGTTTATCAGATTCTCCAACTCATTGTGCATCTAATAGGCGAATAAAATCACTACCAAAAATGACAAAGCTTAATCGACTTTTTTTTACGATACCCAAATAACGTGAACTGGGAACCCAAAGTTGAAGCTTCAAACGGCAATTTAAGGCATTTCACTTGCAGCTAGGCTACCGGAAGTGGGGTTTATCAGATTCTCCAACTCATTGTGCATCTAATAGGCGAATAAAATCACTACCAAAAATGACAAATCTTAATCGACTTTTTTTTACGATACCCAAATAACGTGAACTGGGAACCCAAAGTTGAAGCTTCAAACGGCAATTTAAGGCATTTCTCTTGCAGCTAGGCTACCGGAAGTGGGGTTTATCAGATTCTCCAACTCATTGTGCATCTAATAGGCGAATAAAATCACTACCAAAAATGACAAATCTTAATCGACTTTTTTTTACGATACCCAAATAACGTGAACTGGGAACCCAAAGTTGAAGCTTCAAACGGCAATTTAAGGCATTTCTCTTGCAGCTAGGCTACCGGAAGTGGGGTTTATCAGATTCTCCAACTCATTGTGCATCTAATAGGCGAATAAAATCACTACCAAAAATGACAAATCTTAATCGACTTTTTTTTACGATACCCAAATAACGTGAACTGGGAACCCAAAGTTGAAGCTTCAAACGGCAATTTAAGGCATTTCACTTGCAGCTAGGCTACCGGAAGTGGGGTTTATCAGATTCTCCAACTCATTGTGCATCTAATAGGCGAATAAAATCACTACCAAAAATGACAAATCTTAATCGACTTTTTTTTACGATACCCAAATAACGTGAACTGGGAACCCAAAGTTGAAGCTTCAAACGGCAATTTAAGGCATTTCTCTTGCAGCTAGGCTACCGGAAGTGGGGTTTATCAGATTCTCCAACTCATTGTGCATCTAATAGGCGAATAAAATCACTACCAAAAATGACAAATCTTAATCGACTTTTTTTTACGATACCCAAATAACGTGAACTGGGAACCCAAAGTTGAAGCTTCAAACGGCAATTTAAGGCATTTCTCTTGCAGCTAGGCTACCGGAAGTGGGGTTTATCAGATTCTCCAACTCATTGTGCATCTAGTAGGCGAATAAAATCACTACCAAAAATGACAAATCTTAATCGACTTTTTTTTACGATACCCATATAACGTGAACTGGGAATCCAAAGTTGAAGCTTCAAACGGCAATTTAAGGCATTTCCCTTGCAGCTAGGCTACCGGAAGTGGGGTTTATCAGATTCTCCAACTCATTGTGCATCTAATAGGCGAATAAAATCACTACCAAAAATGACAAATCTTAATCGACTTTTTTTTACGATACCCAAATAACGTGAACTGGGAACCCAAAGTTGAAGCTTCAAACGGCAATTTAAGGCATTTCTCTTGCAGCTAGGCTACCGGAAGTGGGGTTTATCAGATTCTCCAACTCATTGTGCATCTAATAGGCGAATAAAATCACTACCAAAAATGACAAATCTTAATCGACTTTTTTTTACGATACCCATATAACGTGAACTGGGAACCCAAAGTTGAAGCTTCAAACGGCAATTTAAGGCATTTCTATTGCAGCTAGGCTACCGGAAGTGGGGTTTATCAGATTCTCCAACTCATTGTGCATCTAATAGGCGAATAAAATCACTACCAAAAATGACAAATCTTAATCGACTTTTTTTTACGATACCCAAATAACGTAAACTGGGAACCCAAAGTTGAAGCTTCAAACGGCAATTTAAGGCATTTCTCTTGCAGCTAGGCTACCGGAAGTGGGGTTTATCAGATTCTCCAACTCATTGTGCATCTAATAGGCGAATAAAATCACTACCAAAAATGACAAATCTTAATCGACTTGTTTTTACGATACCCAAATAACGTGAACTGGGAACCCAAAGTTGAAGCTTCAAACGGCAATTTAAGGCATTTCTCTTGCAGCTAGGCTACCGGAAGTGGGGTTTATCAGATTCTCCAACTCATTGTGCATCTAATAGGCGAATAAAATCACTACCAAAAATGACAAATCTTAATCGACTTTTTTTTACGATACCCAAATAACGTGAACTGGGAACCCAAAGTTGAAGCTTCAAACGGCAATTTAAGGCATTTCCCTTGCAGCTAGGCTACCGGAAGTGGGGTTTATCAGATTCTCCAACTCATTGTGCATCTAATAGGCGAATAAAATCACTACCAAAAATGACAAATCTTAATCGACTTTTTTTTACGATACCCAAATAACGTGAACTGGGAACCCAAAGTTGAAGCTTCAAACGGCAATTTAAGGCATTTCCCTTGCAGCTAGGCTACCGGAAGTGGGGTTTATCAGATTCTCCAACTCATTGTGCATCTAATAGGCGAATAAAATCACTACCAAAAATGACAAATCTTAATCGACTTTTTTTTACGATACCCAAATAACGTGAACTGGGAACCCAAAGTTGAAGCTTCAAACGGCAATTTAAGGCATTTCTCTTGCAGCTAGGCTACCGGAAGTGGGGTTTATCAGATTCTCCAACTCATTGTGCATCTAATAGGCGAATAAAATCACTACCAAAAATGACAAATCTTAATCGACTTTTTTTTACGATACCCAAATAACGTGAACTGGGAACCCAAAGTTGAAGCTTCAAACGGCAATTTAAGGCATTTCTCTTGCAGCTAGGCTACCGGAAGTGCGGTTTATCAGATTCTCCAACTCATTGTGCATCTAATAGGCGAATAAAATCACTACCAAAAATGACAAATCTTAATCGACTTTTTTTTACGATACCCAAATAACGTGAACTGGGAACCCAAAGTTGAAGCTTCAAACGGCAATTTAAGGCATTTCTCTTGCAGCTAGGCTACCGGAAGTGGGGTTTATCAGATTCTCCAACTCATTGTGCATCTAGTAGGCGAATAAAATCACTACCAAAAAAGAAAAATCTTAATCGACTTTTTTTTACGATACCCAAATAACGTGAACTGGGAACCCAAAGTTGAAGCTTCAAACGGCAATTTAAGGCATTTCCCTTGCAGCTAGGCTACCGGAAGTGGGGTTTATCAGATTCTCCAACTCATTGTGCATCTAATAGGCGAATAAAATCACTACCAAAAATGACAAATCTTAATCGACTTTTTTTTACGATACCCAAATAACGTGAACTGGGAACCCAAAGTTGAAGTTTCAAACGGCAATTTAAGGCATTTCTCTTGCAGCTAGGCTACCGGAAGTGGGGTTTATCAGATTCTCCAACTCATTGTGCATCTAATAGGCGAATAAAATCACTACCAAAAATGACAAATCTTAATCGACTTTTTTTTACGATACCCATATAACGTGAACTGGGAACCCAAAGTTGAAGCTTCAAACGGCAATTTAAGGCATTTCTATTGCAGCTAGGCTACCGGAAGTGGGGTTTATCAGATTCTCCAACTCATTGTGCATCTAATAGGCGAATAAAATCACTACCACAAATGACAAATCTTAATCGACTTTTTTTTACGATACCCAAATAACGTGAACTGGGAACCCAAAGTTGAAGTTTCAAACGGCAATTTAAGGCATTTCTCTTGCAGCTAGGCTACCGGAAGTGTGGTTTATCAGATTCTCCAACTCATTGTGCATCTAATAAGCTAATAAAATCACTACCAAAAATGACAAATCTTAATCGACTTTTTTTTTCGATACCCAAATAACGTGAACTGGGAACCCATAGTTGAAGCTTCAAACGGCGATTTAAGGCATTTCTCTTGCAGCTAGGCTACCGGAAGTGGGGTTTATCAGATTCTCCAACTCAGTGTGCATCTAATAATCTAATAAAATCACTGGCAAAAATGACAAATCTTAATCGACTTTTTTTTTCGATACCCAAATAACGTGAACTGGGAAACCAAAGTTGAAGCTTCAAACGGCGATTTAGGGCATTTCTCTTGCAGCTAGGCTACCGGAAGTGGGGTTTATCTGATTCTCCAACTCATTGTGCATCTAATAAGCTAATAAAATCACTACCAAAAATGACAAATCTTAATCGACTTTTTTTTTCGATACCCAAATAACGTGAACTCGGAAACCAAAGTTGAAGCTTCAAACGGCGATTTAGGGCATTTCACTTGCAGCTAGGCTACCGGAAGTGGGGTTTATCTGATTCTCCAACTCATTGTGCATCTAATAAGCTAATAAAATCACTACCAAAAATGACAAATCTTAAACGACTTTTTTTTTTGATACCCAAATAACGTGAACTGGGAACCCAAAGTTGAAGCTTCAAACGGCGATTTAAGGCATTTCTCTTGCAGCTAGGCTACCGGAAGTGGGGTTTATCTGATTCTCCAACTCATTGTGCATCTAATAGGCGAATAAAATCACTACCAAAAATGACAAATCTTAATCGACTTTTTTTTTCGTTACCCAAATAACGTGAACTGGGAACCCAAAGTTGTAGTTTCAAACCGCGATATAAGGCATTTCTCTTGCAGCTAGGCTACCAGAAGTGGGGTTTATCAGATTCTCCAACTCATTGTGCATCTAATAGGCTAATAAAATCACTACCAAAAATGACAAATCTTAATCGACTTTTTTTTTCGATACCCAAATAACGTGAACTGGGAACCCAAAGTTGAAGATTCAAACGGCAATTTAAGGCATTTCTCTTGCAGCTAGACTACCAGAAGTGGGATTTATCAGATTCTCCAACTCATTGTGCATCTAATAGGCTAATAAAATCACTACCAAAAATTACAAATCTTAATCGAATTTTTTTTTCGATACCCAAATAACGTGAACTGGGAACCCAAAGTTGAAGCTTCAAACGGCAATTTAAGGCATTTCTCATGCAGCTAGACTACCGGAAGTGGGGTTTATCAGATTCTCCAACTCATTGTGCATCTAATAGGCTAATAAAATCACTACCAAAAATGACAAATCTTAATCGACTTTTTTTTTCGTTACCCAAATAACGTGAACTGGGAACCCAAAGTTGAAGATTCAAACGGCAATTTAAGGCATTTCTCTTGCAGCTAGACTACCGGAAGTGGGGTTTATCAGATTCTCCAACTCATTGTGCATCGAATAAGCTAATAAAATCACTACCAAAAATAACAAATCTTAATCGATTTTTTTCTTCGATACCCAAATAACCTGAACTGGGAACCCAAAGTTGAAGCTTCAAACGGCGATTTAAGGCATTTCTCTTGCAGCTATGCTACCGGAAGTGGGGTTTATCTGATTCTCCAACTCATTGTGCATCTAATAAGCTAATAAAATCACTTCCAAAAATGACAAATCTTAATCGACTTTTTTTTTCGATACCCAAATAACGTGAACTGGGAACCCAAAGTTGAAGCTTCAAACGGCAATTTAAGAAATTTCTCTTGCAGCTAGGCTACCGGAAGTGGGGTTTATCAGATTCTCCAACTCATTGTGCATCTAATAGGCTAATAAAATTACTACGAAAAATGACAAATCTTAATCGACTTTTTTTTTCGATACCCAAATAACGTGAACTGGGAACCCAAAGTTGAAGCTTCAAAAGGCAATTTAAGGCATTTCTCTTGCAGCTAGGCTACCGGAAGTGGGGTTTATCAGATTCTCCAACTCATTGTGCATCTAATAGGCTAATAAAATCACTACCAAAAATGACAAATCTTAATCGACTTTTTTTTTCGTTACCCAAATAACGTGAACTGGGAACCCAAAGTTGAAGATTCAACCGGCAATTTAAGGCATTTCTCTTGCAGCTAGACTACCGGAAGTGGGTTTTATCAGATTCTCCAACTCATTGTGCATCGAATAAGCTAATAAAATCACTACCAAAAATAACAAATCTTAATCGATTTTTTTCTTCGATACCCAAATAACCTGAACTGGGAACCCAAAGTTGAAGCTTCAAACGGCGATTTAAGGCATTTCTCTTGCAGCTATGCTACCGGAAGTGGGGTTTATCTGATTCTCCAACTCATTGTGCATCTAATAAGCTAATAAAATCACTTCCAAAAATGACAAATCTTAATCGACTTTTTTTTTCGATACCCAAATAACGTGAACTGGGAACCCAAAGTTGAAGCTTCAAACGGCAATTTAAGAAATTTCTCTTGCAGCTAGGCTACCGGAAGTGGGGTTTATCAGATTCTCCAACTCATTGTGCATCTAATAGGCTAATAAAATTACTACGAAAAATGACAAATCTTAATCGACTTTTTTTTTCGATACCCAAATAACGTGAACTGGGAACCCAAAGTTGAAGCTTCAAAAGGCAATTTAAGGCATTTCTCTTGCAGCTAGGCTACCGGAAGTGGGGTTTATCAGATTCTCCAACTCATTGTGCATCTAATAGGCTAATAAAATCACTACCAAAAATGACATATCTTAATCGACTTTTTTTTTCGATACCCAAATAACGTGAACTGGAAACCCAAAGTTGAAGCTTCAAACGGCAATTTAAGGCATTTCTCTTGCAGCTAGGCTACCGGAAGTGGGGTTTATCAGATTCTCCAACTCATTGTGCATCTAATAAGCTAATAAAATCACTACCAAAAATGACAAATCTTAATCGACTTTTTTTTTCGATACCCAAATTACGTGAACTGGGAACCCAAAGTTGAAACTTCAAACGGCGATTTAAGGCATTTCTCTTGCAGCTAGGCTACCGGAAATGGGGTTTATCTGATTCTCCAAATCATTGTGCATCTAATAAGCCATTAAAATGCCTACCAAAAATGACAATTTTAAATCAACTTTTTTTTTACGATACCCAAATAACGGGAACTGGGATCCCAAATTTGAAGCTTCAAACGGCGATTTAAGGCATTTCTCTTGCAGCTAAGCTACCGAATGTGAGGAATATCTGATTCACCAACTCATACTGCGTCTAATAAGCCAATAAAATTCCTACCAAAAATGACAATTTTAAATCGACTTTTTTTTTCGATACCCAAATAACGCGAACTCCGAATCCAAAGTTGTAGCTTCAAACGGCGATTTAAGGCATTTCTCTGCAAATATTCTACCGAATGTGGGGTTTCTCTGATTCACCAACTCATACTGCATCTAATAAGCCAATAAAATGCCTACCAAAAATGACAATCTTAAATCGACTTTTTTTAACGATACCGAAATAACGCGAACTGGGAACCCAAAGTTGAACCTTCAAACGGCGATTTAAGGCATTTCTCTTGCAGCTAGACTACCGGAAGTGGGGTTTATCAGATTCTCCAACTCATTGTGCATCTAATAAGCCAATAAAATCACTACCAAAAATGACAAATCGTAATCGACTTTTTTTTTCTATACCCAAATAACGCGAACTGGGAACCCAAAGTTGAAGCTTCAAACGGCGCTTTAAGGCATTTCTCTTGCAGCTAGGCTACCGGAAGTGGGGTTTATCAGATTCTCAAACTCATTGTGCATCTAATAAGCCAATAAAATCACTACCAAAAATGACAAATCGTAATCGACTTTTTTTTTCGATACCCAAATAACGCAAACTGGGAACCCAAAGTTGAAGCTTCAAACGGCGATTTAAAGCATTTCTCTTGCAGCTAGGCTACCGGCAATGGGGTTTATCTGATTCTCCAAAAAATTGTGCATTTAATAAGCCAACAAAATCACTACCAAAAATGACAAATCGAAATCGACTTTTTTTTTCGATACGCAAATAACGTGAACTGGTAACCCAAAGTTGAAGCTTCAAACGGCGATTTAAGGCATTTCACTTGCATCTAGGCTACCGGAAGTGAGGTTTATCTGATTCTCGAACTCATTGTGCATCTAATAAGCCAATAAAATCACTACCAAAAATGACAAATTGTAATCGAATTTTTTTTTTCGATACCCAAATAACGTGAACTGGGAACCCAATGTTGAAGCTTCAAACGGCGATTTAAGGCTTTTCACTTGCATCTAGGCTACCGGAAGTGCGGTTTATCTGATTCTCCAACTCATTGTGCATCTAATAAGCCAATAAAATCACTACCAAATATGACAAATTGTAATCGAATTTTTTTTTTCGATACCCAAATAACGTGAACTGGGACACAATGTTGAAGCTTCAAACGGCGATTTAAGGCATTTCACTTGCATCTAGGCTACCGGAAGTGCAGTTTATCTGATTCTCCAACTCATTGTGCATCTAATAAGCCAATAAAATGAGTACCAAATATGACAAATCGAAATCGTCTTTTTTTTTCGATACCCAAATAACGTGAACTGTGAACCCAATGTTGAAGCTTCAAACGGCGATTTAAGGCATTTCTCTTGCAGCTTGGCTACCGGAAGTGGGGTTTAACTGATTCTCCAACTCATTGTGCATCTAATAAGCCTATAAAATGCCTACCAAAAATGACAAATCGAAATCGACTTTTTTTTTCGATACCCAAATAACGTGAACTGGGAACCCAAAGTTGAAGCTTCAAACGGCGATTTAAGGCATTTCTCTGGCAGCTAGGCTACCGGAAGTGGGGTTTATCAGATTCTCCAACTCATTGTGCATCTAATAGGCATATAAAATGCCTACCAAAAATGACAAATCGAAATCGACTTTTTTTTTCGATACCCAAATTACGCGAACTGGGAACCCAAAGTTGAAACTTCAAACGGCGATTTAAGGCATTTCTCCTGCAGCTAGGCTACCGGAAATGGTTTTTTAAATCAACTTTTTTTTTACGATACCCAAATAACGGGAACTGGGATCCCAAATTTGAAGCTTCAAACGGCGATTTAAGCTACCGAATGTGAGGAATATCTGATTCACCAACTCATACTGCGTCTAATAAGCCAATAAAATTCCTACCAAAAATGACAATTTTAAATCGACTTTTTTTTTCGATACCCAAATAACGCGAACTCCGAATCCAAAGTTGTAGCTTCAAACGGCGATTTAAGGCATTTCTCTGCAAATATTCTACCGAATGTGGGGTTTCTCTGATTCACCAACTCATACTGCATCTAATAAGCCAATAAAATGCCTACCAAAAATGACAATCTTAAATCGACTTTTTTTAACGATACCGAAATAACGTGAACTGGGAACCCAAAGTTGAAGCTTCAAACGGCGATTTAAGGCATTTCTCTTGCAGCTAAGCTACCGGAAGTGGGGTTTATCAGATTCTCCAACTCATTGTGCATCTAATAAGCTAATAAAATCACTACCAAAAATGACACATCTTAATCGACTTTTTTTTTCGATACTCAAATAACGTGAACTGGGAACCCAAAGTTGAAGCTTCAAAAGGCGATTTAAGGCATTTCTCTTGCAGCTAGGCTACCGGAAGTGGGGTTTATCTGATTCTCCAACTCATTGTGCATCTAATAAGCTAATAAAATCACTGCCAAAAATGACATATCTTAATCGACTTTTTTTTTCGATACCCAAATAACGTGAACTGGGAACCCAAAGTTGAACCTTCAAACGGCGATTTAAGGCATTTCTCTTGCAGCTAGGCTACCGAATGTGGGGTTTATCTGATTCACCAACTCATACTGCATCTAATAAGCCAATAAAATGCCTACGAAAAATTACAATTTTAAAGATGCCTAAATAAGGGGAACTGGGGTCCCAAAGTTGAAGCTTCAAACGATGATTTAAGGCATTTCTCTTGCAGCTTGGCTACCGGAAGTGGGGTTTATCTTATTCTCCAACTCATACTGCATCTAATAAGCCAATAAAATGCCTACCAAAAGTGATAATTTTAAATTGACTTTTTTTTTCGATACCCAAATGACGCGAAATGGGGACCCAAAGTTGAAGCTTCAAACGACGATTTAAGGCATTACTCTTGCAGCTAGGCTACCGGAAGTGATGTTTATCTGATTCTACAACTCATCTTACGTGGAATAAGCTAAAAATATACCTATCAAAAATTACAAATTTAAATCTACTTTTTTTTTCGATACCCAAATAACGCGAACTGGGGACCCAAAGTTGAAGCTTCAAACGGCGATTTAAGGCATTTCTCTTTCAACTAGGCTACCGGAAGTGGGTTTATCTGATTCTTCAACTCATACTGCATTTAATAAGCCAATAAATTGCCTACCAAAAAATACAATTTTAAATCCACTTTTTTTTTCGATACCCAAATAACGCCAACTGGGGACCGAAAGCTGAAGCTTCAAACGACGATTTAAGGCACTTCACTTGCAGCTAGGCTACCGGAAGTAGTTTTATCTGTTTCTCCAACTCATCTTATGTCGAAAAAGCTAAAAATATACCTATCACAAATTACAATTTTAAATCGACTTTTTTTTTTCGATACCCAAATAACGCGAACTGGGGACCGAAAGCTGAAGGTTCAAACGACGATTTAAGGCATTTCTCTTGCAGCTAGGCTAGCGGAAGTGGGGTTTATCTGATTCTCCAACTCATCTTACGTCGAATAAGCTAAAAATATACCTATCAAAAATTACAATTTTAAATCGACTTTTGTTTTTTTTTTTTTTTCTTATGCATCTAACTTCATAAAAATCAATAATAAAAAGAGTACAAATAAAAAATTTTGGAAATCAGCATTTTTGAGTCTTCTATTACTACTCGGGGCTAAAACTGCAATCTTCAATGTCTGATTTAAGGCATATATCTTGTATGAAAATTATTGTAAATGTTTTTTTCTTTTTATACTCATCTAACTATATAAATCAATATTAAAATCAATATGAATAAAAAATGTTGGAAATTGACATTTTTGAGACGTCTATTACTACTAGGGCCTAAAATTGCAATGTTCGATGTCTGATTTAAGGCATATGTCTTGTACGAAATGGACTGCAATTGCTTTTTTCTTTTCTTATGCATCTAACTTTATAAGAATCAATAATAAATTGAGTACAATTAAATCATTTTGGAAATTGGCATTTTTGAGACTTCTATTACTACTAGGGCCTAAGACTGCAATGTTCGATGTCTGATTTAAGGCATATATCTTGCATGAAAAGAATTGCAATTGTTTTTTTTTTCTTTTCTTATTCATCTAACTACATTAGAATTAATAATAAAATCAATATGAATAAAAAATTTTGATCCCCCAGTTTTGGGCCTCATGAAAATCCCAACAAATCCACTAACACAAGTCGACGTATCATCAAACGCCACATTGTCTATACTTAAGCAACTGGAAAAATTCTTTTATACATGGATTAAGCAAGAAATTAAGAAATGCAGACCCATTGAGCGCACCGGTTTTCGGACACCTTCATTGTTAAAGAACACAACAGTGACATTGTCAAAGCTGCACTTTGCTCTATTCAACCAAATGAAAAATCCTTGTAGTCATGGATGTATTAATAAATTTCCTACAATACTAATTTTTAAATATTTTATTTAATGGAAAAAAAATAAAAAGAATTGAAATTTGACTGGTCCCCCAGTTTTGGGCCTTATTAAAATTGCAACAAATCCCTTATCAAAAGTCCTATTCAAACGACTGAAAAAATTTTTTCCAACATGGATTAAGCAAGTAATTACTTAACATTTGATATCAATTTGATAACTTTTCTATAGACGTAAAAAAGTTGAAATCCGGAGTCCTCAAGCAAACCGGTTTTTGGATGACGTAAATTTTCAAAGTGTATGCCAAAGACATGGTTGCACCTCCACTTTGCTCTATTCAACAAAATATATAATCTTTGTAGACATGGATTAATTAATAAATATTCTACAATTTAATACCAATTTTTAAAAAATTTATTCAATGTAAAAAAATTTAAAAAAAGTGAAATATGACTGATCCCCCAGTTTTGGGCTGCACTAAAAATTCCCACAAATCCCCTAACAAGTTGCCACTTCATCCAATCCCATGTTGTCCCTATTCAACTGACTGAAAAAAAATTTTAAACCTGGATTAAGGAAAAAAATCCATAACATTTGATATCAATTTTATAAGTATTCTATAGAAACGAAAAAGTGGTATTCCAGATTCATCAAGCAAAGCGTTTTTAGTATGCCTTTAATTTTCAAAGTAGACGACAGAGACATGTCTCGACATGGTCGAACCTCCACCCTGCTCTATTCAGCCAAATGAAAAACCCTTGTAGACATGGATTAATTAATAAATTTCCTACAGTTTGATACCTATTTTGAAAATATTTCGTTTAATGGAAAAAAATTAAAATGAAGTGGAATATGACTGATCCCCAGTTTTGGGCTGCACTAAATATTTCAATAAAACCCCTTAGTGAAGTTGCAACTTCATCGAACCCCATGTTTTCCCTATTCAAGCTACTGGAAAAAAATTTTAAACATTGATTAAGGAAGAAATGTCTTAACATTTGTTATCAATTTTATAATTATTCCATAGAAAACCAAAATTTGAAATCAAGTGGAATATAGCAACCCGGTTTTTGGACACTTTAAATTATGAAATCAAACCCCAAAACATGGCTCAACATCCTCATACCTGCAGTTCCCTCTATTCAACCAAATGAAAAATCCTGTTATATATGGAGTAATTGACAAATTTCCTACAATTTAAAACCAATTTTCGAAATATTTCATTCAATGGAAAATATTTAAAATGAAGCGAAATATGGCTGATCCCCCAGTTTTGGGCTGCACTAAAAATTTCAAGAAAACCCCTAAGAAGATGCGTCTTCATCACTTACCAAATTTTTCCTATTCATCCCACTGAAAAATAATTTTATACTTACAGAGTAAAATTCCATATCAATTTTCAGCTAATAGCGTACATATCACACTTCAGTTTTTTTGTACACCCTTTATATATATATATATATATATGTGTGTGTGTGTGTGTGTGTGCGTGTGTACCCAAAATCACTCTTTCCTTTATCACATTTTTATGTCCAACTAAGTTAGCAAATCATTCAATAAAATTACATCTTTACCCAAACCAAATCTCGTAATGTCATTACAGAACATTAAAATAATTACATTATAATGTTCAATTTTTTAATTAAATATTGATTGAAAATATCCCATTTCTAGATATTCTCATTTACTCTATTATAATTTCACTATATCTTGTAGCTTTGAAGTGGCACAAGCCCAAACACTACTTCTCTATATAAAACATCTACTAATTCTAACTCTTGTTTTATAAAGTATGATAGTGAGTGGCCTGAAAAATATCCATCTGCTGTCATTAATAACTGAATCCAAAGAGCTAAAATCATTTCTTTATCCAAAACAATATTCATTAAAAAAATTAAATAATATACAACTAACATTTATCAATAATGGGGGCCCCCAATTATGTAGTTGATAAACAAATCAAATTTCATTTAAACAACAATTTTAGGCAATAAAACCATAGTTATAAAAATAATGACAAAACAAATCAAATTTCATTTAAACAACAATTTTAGCCAATAAAACCATAGTTATAAAAATAATAATGACAATAATGCTATTAACATATATTATCAAAATCAAATGCACCATATTTACAAAAATCTCAAAACAGCAATTAAAAAGTTCATACATAGATATATAAAACCAGTCGATAAAATAAATACATTAGATTCATTATTTAATATAAAAAATCCAAAACTCTCAACTTATTCATTAAATGTAATATATCCTAAACTTCCAAGTCCTTAATAAGATTAATTTTGTGTATGAATATACTTACCCACTCAGCGAATGTTTCTCTGTAATTCAAAAGCATGAAACTTCTAATATAGGATATACCACATTCTCATGAGGACTTACCTGCCACCTACTGGAGCAGAGTACCATCAGATAACATTAATAAACAGCATCAGGATCTCATAGTAACATTAAACATCTACTCAAAAACAATGCCAAATACTAGTAAAATCAAATTCTTATCATTCTTGAAGCAATACTCATACAATGAAAACAATTATCGATAAATAAAAACAATTATAAGAGCTCACATCCTTAAATATACAGGGTGATTGAAATTTTGTCTTTGTCTGCAAAGGATTGTCCATAATTTGGAAAAGTTCATCATTAATCAACACAAAATGTTTATTTTAAAAATGGAAATTTAAGTGTAATTTGAATACAGTAGGATCGTGAAAACATTTACAATATTAAAATACTCTCTCACTCTCTCTCCCTACATGCTATGTCTCTTCAGAATGTGGGCAATTATGGCTCTCTACAACTTTCTTTGGTTGCTCAGAATAATACTTGCTCCTATATGCTTTCCTTTTCTCTTTGAAGTATTTGTTTCTCTATCCATTTGTCCAGACTCAAATGTCTGTCCAAAAGAATTGGAAATGGTCAAGAGACATGGTGCTAGTCTTTGACAGACCAATGTTTGCTGATCCAGATGAAGTAACTGAAGCTGTATTCTCAATAATGGTACCCTTGTGGGTTAACAACTCTAAAACTCTGTAGAATGCAGTGTGTATTATACAATGCACAGGCTGATAGGTTGAGTAGCACTGGCATTGAATTACATTGCCTTTCATTGTATCATTCTCATCATTTTCTGTTGCCAGCAGCCTCATTCATGCATTACATTTGAATAACAACAGTTGCATGATGTTTTTTCCCTTTTTTTTTTTTTTTTAGAATAACGTTAACCCTGTGCAAGGCTCAAAAGCCACTCAGTTTATGAGCATATATAGGAAAGATAACTGTTGACTCTAGACTCAAACAGGTTAAGATTGTTGGGATTGGATAAGCATTCTCTTGAGAGTCAGATCAACAAAGCAACATTTCATGGCATCTACAGCTAGACCTTTACATATTTTGTATTATGAGATATCTGACAGAGTCCTTTCCCACAAGTGCGCAAGGGTGAAATCATGCAGGGTACCGTTTATTCTAATGGTATTGGCAATTAATTATCACCATTATACTATTCTCACTCCCAAAGAAGGAAACCATCCACTATCCTATCCCAAATGTCTCAGTAATATCACGGTTTTATCTAATGGGTTACTAAGGAGTTTCTTGAATTAATCCAATATCCATGTGACTAATATAAATTAAGTTCTCTCTTATTGATATAGATTTGGTTAAAAGAGAATCCATTTTTCTGATGACGCTATTTCATTTTTTTCACTATTTTATCAAGTTCTTCCCATGCTAATGCTGGGGGTGGCTTCAGACTTTTGAACAATATATATATATATATATATATATTACAAGTAAATAAAATTCAATACCCCATAGGATAAAGAGCCATTTTACCCAGAACCAGCTTGTCAACACCAAGGAGTTAGATAAAGAAATGAATCAATGATTTTGTAAATACGAAGAAAGAGGAGGGAAATTCACAACTAAGAGTAAATGTATTTAAAAAGACAAGCCCATTCTGGGTGAAATGGCTATATATCATATGGGGTATTGAATTTTATCTACAGTAATTCATGTTTGCTCTATAAAAATATATTGAGCTCTCTTCTGTGGATCAGTTTTAATATTTTATACTACTAGGATTCACTTGGATTACTTACTATATATATATATATATTTATTTAAAGTATGTTATATTTATGAGCTATAACTGCCTCAGCAAGTTGGCATAGTACTCACCATTGATGGTAACTCCTAAACCATATTTGTCTGCAAACTTTTATTGGTATTTTTTGAATAATCATGTACATTTACACCAGAATGGAAATTTTCATTACAATTGGTTTCTGGGGCTTAATATGCAAATTTACTGAAAAATGACCGTGGATCTTTACTGACTGAGCATAAAAACACAATAATATTTAACTAATTAATTAAATGAAATTACTTATTATTCAATATTCTAGTATTATGACTTAACAGACATTAAAGAATTTAACACTGAAAAATGATGAGACCTCAAAAAACGGAAACGTGATTCTACAGAAGGATACTGAGGATACCAAGGACTGAATATGTAAGTAACAAGTAAGAATAAAGTTTTAGAGAAAATGGAAACCAGAAGGAAACTTATTCTTAACACAAGTTGACTGTTGAAATTTCCTTGGCACATAATGAGTAAAGAAGGCAAGTGGGACAGAGGAAAACAATGTATAACCTATTTAGTAAGCTTGAGTAAATGGAACAAGGTTTAGGAGAAATAACAAAAAGAAGAATTATTAAGAGCTATGAAGGATAGGAAGTTGTGGAGAGCCATGATTGCCTACATCATGAAGAGAGGAAGTCAGCTTTTAAGCTTTTGCCATTAACTTCTTTCAAGGAATCTTTGAGTAGATTGTAACTTATAGCTTTATCATTTATTATTTCAGATCCTTGTTTATCAGTTGGTGCTTTCATTCACATCAATGTTCCCTGAAAGATATCAAGGTGTGCCCCACATTAACAGAACAGTAATTTATGGATCATTTTTATATTTAAAAAAATCTTTCTTTTTAAAAGTTAAAGACACCAAGCAATGTAATGTCTAAAAAAAAAAAAAAAAAAAAAAAAAAAAAAAAAGAAATTAATGCTTATTTCAGGAGACCTCTGTATTATTTTCCTATTTTCAAATTTCATGATTAATGATTTCCTTATTAAAATTTAAAGTATGCCCCAGAATTTCAGTTATTCTACAAGTGTGTCCTGAATTAAAAAAAAATGTTTGTGAAATACAAAGAGTTTAGATTGGATTAAAGCTAAAAGTAACAAGACCTCAACAGAATCCAGAGACGGAAATAGGATATGATGGGTCCTGATCTGGCATCTCATCTACAGTCACTTTCTCACACATGTACCTTTGCTTCCCTCTGCCTTTTCTACAAGTATTTTCACAGCAACTGCTCTGATGAACTACATTCTCTGGTTCCCAAACTGCATGAATTCAAGCATGCTACTAGGTTGAAATTATTAAATGTAGCTGTCTCTTCTACTCGAATACCTTCTTATCTTGCACTTCCCATCTGTGGAACTCCTTTCCTTTTAGTTGCTTCCCTAATAGCTACAATCTTCAAATATGCATATGTCAATAGAGATGTTCTAATGCTTTGATCTAGTTTCCTGTCCTTCTCTTTCTCCTTTCCTCAAACACACCGCTTTACTCTTGCTCTCATTCACTGTACCACCTATGTGCTAGTAGGACTTCCGCCTTGCATGGGGTGAAATGCTTAAAAAAAAAAAAAAAAAAAAAAAACAACAACATACCCACCTTATAAGACACCAACATGCAGAGTCACCTGTCACTTTATTTTCTGATTCTATACACCAGCAAACATTTTGATGAAGAGGAGATGAGATGGTCGGATGAGCAAATCAAAACTGAAAATGCCATAAACAAAGGAAATTATTCAATTAATATTCTAGCATTAAAAAATCAAACTGCTGGATCAATATACATTCATCAAAATCAATAAATGGAACAGATCAATAAATAGTTATATATGGTATCAGACTATTGATAAATGCAGGGCTAATATCATTCTTCAGTCAAACAAATTGCTAACAAAAATCGATTTCAATTGCTTCATCAATTTAGTTTTTGATTTTGGATTATTTCTATAATTATTTCAATTACATAAGATTGTGTTTAATAAAATTCTAAATGTCAAATTTACCATTTATTTTTCATCTTGTAATTTAAATATGAATGTAATGACTGCTATTTTTTCTGTGACTTTCTTTATTTACAAAGTGTATTCCTTTTCCACAACTGTTCCTACGTGATTCTGGTAATGCTTTGCAATTGCAAAGACAAGTTTGTCAGATGAACGACTACTTATTTCTCTACATATTTAACTCTCCTGCTCAATTTCCCCCCCTTCCCATTGGTGGCACTCACAGAAGATCAGACAGGAAGAGTCTGATGCCTTGCTGTATGATTGCTACAAATTCATGGGTATGAATTGGATGCTAAAAATAAATGGTTATTATTCAGAGAAAAATAGATATTTTTTTTTAGTGATGTGTATATAGTCCAAAAGGATATTAATATGCATACAAAATTTGATTAACCAATGATTAGCTGAGACAGCTTCTCTGTTGACAAATCAGAGAACAGAATTATGTAACTTTATCTTATACATGAATGTCCAGGTGCTACGTTATCAGCAGAGAAAATAGAATTAAAAAGTCAATTTGGTTTGGTTGTTTTTTTATGAGTCAAATGGCTTGTTTAATATCAAAATCTAAGTATTAAAAATTCAAATCATGAAATAATATCATTCTTTTGAATTATTTATAAATTAAAGAGAATGATTTTATTTCATGGTTAAATTATAATTACGTATCTGCATTTTTGAAACAAATAACCTAAGAAAATCAAATGAGAAGTAAAAACTTGTTTTTCTTTTCAATAAATGAAATTAATCATACCAAATTGTTTTTTTTTTTAATTTTAAAAATCTTTTTTGACAATCTGTGCCATGTTTTCAATTTTGCTATATGACCGGAGGATAAATTTTTATTAATTTTACTATAAATATGTATCTTTCATATTTTTTTTTTTTATGAAAATATATTGTTTGTGACCTTATGTATAAAGTACAGCTATACAGGGAGTTAACCATTTTTACCTATTCTTCTTACATGCCTCAACTTCAAACAGTAACCCTCTACCTTGAGTAGCTCTTGAGCCTTGTTTTAGGTGAACAATTAGTTAAAAAAAATAATGTTAACAATAATTCAAATAAATTCAGTTCTTTCTTTAAATTATTTATGGAAGATTAAGCCATTTCATAAATACCAATGAAGGCAGCTAACATTTCTTCAGAAATATCAGTGTACATGTACCCTGGTTTTTTAAGCTCCATTAAATACCACATGGTTTATGATTGAGTTTTCTTTTCATTCAACAGCAAAAACAAATGCCAACTGAATGTTTTATGCAATTATTGTAGCACAAATCAATATTCTTTGCAAGAGTATATTGAGGAATATAACTGGAAGAGAATTTGCTTTTTTATCAAATGAAGCATTGTCAACAATTAATTTCCAATCCATTTTGTTTAATTCTAATCAGAGACTAACATTCAAAATACTTGTTTTGAAAAGCAAGTCAAATTAAGATGAAACAAAAAGATGAAAACTATAATTTTCAATGCTTTTAAAACTAATACTACTTGATGAAAAACAACAGAAATTAAGTAAGTCAAAATTGACTAATGACTGTCGATGCTTCATCTTATAAAAATTCCAGATAATATTACTACAAATACTAAGAGAGAAAAAAGCTGACAGAAATACTGTGGAGAAATTAACTGTTGGTCAGACAGGAAAGGAGAAGAGTATTTACCTTGAGTTGTTCAAATGCTTACTAAACAAAAGCTTGTTATTTTCTGTACTAACCCTTTAGAGTTACAGTGGTCACATGACAGGTTTACTATGTGATCCCTGAAGTTGCATAAAAAGAAGGGAAAAATCTTTTTTTATTGCTAAATTTACCTTCCATATTTATACATCACAGAGAAGTGGCAATATATTTTGCAACTTGAGATAAGTGCTATTGCTCCCCCACTCTCTGCTCAACCTGACTAGTCTCCATTCGTTTTGGGGATTGGGAGCATTTTCTCAACAATACTAATCAAAAATTAATATTGGTTGACAATATTTTATCTAATAAAGAATAAATCAGTATTACCACCACCACTATTAATACTAATAATAATAGTGGTAAAAATAATCGCAAGTATGGCATCAAACATCCAAGGGGAAAATGTAAAAGTTTAATGGTTAAACTGGGTCTTTTGCCAACCACAAAAGTCCCAGCAGCTTAATCTGTAGAGCAGCAGCTGAACATAGATTTCCTCAAGTAAAAAGGTTGAAAGTAATATCTCACCTGGAGTCTATTCCTTATTTCCAATCCGTATTGTTTACTGCTGTGGTGAAAAGTAACATCAGATATCTATCAAAAATTAATAAAAGATAACATTCCTAAACATAATGCTTGAACTGAAAGTTTGAAACATAAACGGCATCTACTGATTTCAAATTTATGAAAAATTTCAAATGAAAAGGAGCCACTTGGTTAGATGGGCTGTAGACAGTGCAGAAAACAACTATCAACCACTGATACTCTAAAAGTAATGTTTTTCCCCAAATGTTGTTTTTCATATTCCATAGATGTTAATATCACAAATCAATAGCAATAATGGATCTTTGTTTCTACCAGAAAATATCATCAGATGTTTACCAAGAATTGTGCTAGCAAAGTTACTTTAATAGCTTCTGAAGAAATTTAAAATATTTGCTTCATTTATGACTTGTAAAGGATTTTTTATAGACGGTTTAAGAGCCATTCGAAGTAGAGGATTACTGAAGGGTTGAAGAGTGTTATCACTAACATTTTTTGTCAAGATTTACAAACTATGTTTCATTCAATTTTGCAAACTAACGTAATTCCCCACGTATAATATAAGTACCTTTTTTTTTTTGAGACAGCAAAATTGACCATTTTTTCCATTTAAAAAAAAACTAGAAATCTCACTTTGAAATTCTTTTAAATATCAATTATCATTTTTTCAAAACTTATTTTAAGAAAATCAGACATTATAATGTTTATTTAAAATATTTTCAACCAAACTTAACTTATCTTTTGTGGCAAGAAGATGTAATTTGAAAATAAAACAAAGCAGGTCAAACTTTCGCGTCTCTTGACAGGTGATGAATGACACATTTACGAATTCCATGAGGCTAATTTGTTCTACGGAAGGAGAAAAGTGAAATAATTTACATTTAAGCGAACAAATTATTTACCTCGTTATTTTTAACGAAAACTTTCAGTGGTCTAATTTTTTTGTACTTAGCTTTCATCTTTACGTTTATGATGCTTTATGGAAAATATATTATAAAGAAATTAAAATAAGACTTAAGAGTGACATTAAATTTCATATTTCCTAAGAAATGTATCTAATTCATTTATAGGTACCTTTCTTATGAAATTTTATCAGAACTGTACATAAAATACTACAATTTTATGTACATTTATTACATTTTACTGTTATTTGTATTTGCATTCATTTTATTAATTTTGATATTTCATTTATGGAAAAATGTCATAACTGAGATTAATATAAAAATAAGATCATATAAATTTCATAAGATGATACTGATACTTGTAGGTACCCTTTTCAGTTGAAATTGTAAAATCAAATTAACTTCTCCACACGTGTTCCGCAAAAGTAAAGGCCTTAACAGCGGAGAACAATGCTTAACTCAAATAACGCAACTTAATTATATTCTGGTTGGTCTTCCGCACTTTATAATTACAGCCCGGTTATAAGCACATAATTACATTTCTTAATTACTGTGGATCTTCTGATTAGTCAAAATGATACAATTTACAACGCGCTAAAAAAGATCTATCTCATAAGGACACTTAGGAAAACCGATGGGGCTTTTAACTAATTTTATAATATTTTAATGTAAAATCTATTATAATTAAAGAAATAAATAATTGTATTAAAAATTCATTTTTCATCGAAAAAAATTTTTGCTTTCAGGAAATATTGTCCATATTCATAAAAACAACTAAAAGCAAATAAAAGTATTTGAAATTAAATAATATCTTTGTTTTATTGAGTTTTGTATGTTACAATTCAGAGCTGATTTTCAGGTACGTTGGCTCCAATTAAAAACAAAAAAAAGACATGCTTTGCATTCCTCAAAGCCCTGTGCTTTTAATTTTTGTAATCACTAAACCGGATGCGATCGAATTTCTAGCGTTTTCATAAAATTAGTTTAATAAATATTTTAAAAAAATATTTCTACCATGACCTTAATAAAAAAACATTTATAATAATTTCGATCATCTGTGAATAGTTCCTGAAAGTTTCATTAACATCCGACAATTATTTCTATTTTTGCACGATTTTTCAAATTAATGTGTGTCATACCAAAAAAACGTGCTAAAAATTGTCTGTTATTTACTAGTTCCGCTGATACAAACAGAAACAAGGTTTTTTAATCAAAATTTAGTATGTTCTAAAAAGGAAAAATTTTTAAAAATAAAAAAAAACTTTGGTCTTTCCTCTTAATAACATAAGCATTTAGACAATAAAATTTTGTTTTCGGCAAGATTGGCGTCTTTTTCATCAAGCTATGCTCTTTTTTTTAGCGATTTCGTGGAGGTACATAGTATAATACGACTTCTTCCATAATACGCACCCCTAAAATTTTGGCTGAAAATGTGGGAAAAATGCTTCTACACACGTAGAATACGCACCCCTTGTTTGGTAATCAAACCCCATAAACTGTACCTCCCCAATTTCATTACGGCCAGTGTTTGCTACTCTTATTAACAAAATGGTTTTAAACATAGAATAATATTCTAATTTAGTTTTATAATAATTCTTATTTTATTTTACATTTCTAAGTATTGTATTTAACATCCTTATGCGGTCGCAATCGCCGAATGTTTCTGTCAAATTGACGTCTGTTTGTGGTGAATAGTCATTTCGTAACTAAAATCAACCTATGAAAGCGCAAATTTTAAAGATTTTTTTTGTTGCTGCGCATAATACGGACTCCTAATTTTGCTTAATTTTTTTTAGAAAAAAATGCGTATTATACATGGGGAAATTTGAATAAATTGATTTCTTTGGAAAAACCCTACTTTGTGGTTATATAATTTCTCTAATTTTAGGACTTCATGGCAAACAATTTTTAACAGCGACGAATAAATTCAACGCTGTTAATAACAAGAGGAACTAGATGATCAAATGTCTATGAAGTGTATTTAAAGTTTCAATTTTAAACAGTAATATTCAAAATTTAAAGAAAGGAAAAGAAGTTCGGTTACCTTTCATAGTTGAAATTAAGTCTTTTTTCTGATCTCTCTTTTACTTGTTTTGATTTCTTCGTCTTCTCTTTTCTCAGCAAATAAAAACACCAGTTGAGGTTTGTTTCTGGTTTGATTTTTTCGGGGTTTTTTTTTTTGTTTTTGGTTTTTTAGTGGGGAGAGAGGGGGGGGCTTATGACGAGTGACAAAGATTCCCCCGGCAACTCAAAAAAGTTTAACGAGAGAGGAAAAGTCTTGTCTTTTATACAGCTTCTATGGATGATCTTATTTCAGTCAACAGGGGTGACATTTGCACGAAGTCAGTAAGAGCTGACATCGCTAGCTCGTTAACTGAATGCTGTAAGTTCAATCCTTGCGCTAGGCAGTACATTTTATTATTTTTCTCTTCAACATCACATTCTATAATATTTCAAAATAAACAACATGTTCAGCAAGACATCAATTTTCTAAATTTCCTTTTACCATTATGAAAAGTCCATTTGAATTTCAAACTTTTAGACATTAATACATCGGAGTTACCATGTAAAAAAAAACTAATTAACTAATGTTTGTTATTTACTCCGAATTGTTATTTACTACAACAAATAATTTTATTTTTAAAATTTGCTGTTTTTCATCTGTTTAAAATAAATAATTCGGTACAGGCAGTTTTCACAGAATCTAATTAAGTACATTATTTTGATTTATTTAGATAATTCTGTAGAACTTTTTCGGTTTCGTTTGACTTTACTGTAGTAGTGTAGTAATGCCAGACGAGAACAATTGTTTTGAAGAAATATGAAATAAGTTCGTTAACTAATGATATCAGTCCTAAAATATAGAAATTTATAACAAAAATAATATTTCTAAATTATTTATAACCGCTTCTACAACATCGAGCAAAAGAAATAAGTGGTGATTCAGAGACATATGACCAAGAAATGGTCAGTATAAGCAGTACTCTACAACGTAACAACTAATCTAGGTACATGACAGCAGCTCCTACAAACTGGGATAGAAGGGTACAAGAGGATAACAATATTCAGAAAACAGCTTCGGTCAACTTATATGAAGGGATTATCGGAAAAAATACAAGAGATCTGTGATCTTTATAACATCTGGACACCTTCAAAAGTTAATGAAAATTTCGCAGACACCTCTTTCGATTAAGAAATAGAGGAGAACTTGATTGAGGACTATGTGTTCAACATCCCCTGCAGTTTTGGTAAGAAAGGAAAAACGGACTGCTCCCTTAAGACTGCAAGAACATCGTAAAACCATAACACGAGGGGAAATAGAAAAATCAGGCGGAGCTGACCACATATGAAGGGAAAAGTGAAATCACCGTCCCTTGTACTTTTTATCACAACATTTGTTGAGGCACAAGTAAGTTTTCATAGCAAAAATGCGGCCCCCGAAAAAGTTTGGGAACCACTGCTCTAGCGGAACAAAACTTGTTAACAAAAGAAGGAAAGGCCAGATAAATAGAATAAAGAAATATATATAAATATATATATATATAACAATCAAGAATGATCTTAAACTGCAAATTACCACCGTACCAATTTATTTTTTAATAATTCACAACTTACCAGATACATTTTTGGTTTCCTTATTTTTATCAGATAGAAAAGAATGAAAGAATCTTTCTTGTTGGCCGTATTCAATATATATATATATATATATATATATATATATATATATATATATATATGTACACACACATACATACATATATATATATTATATTGTTCGGGCTGTTGTCCTGATCTTTATTGCTATATTCACGAGGTTTCGGACGTTGTACGCTCAGGCCTTCTTCAGGTGATATACGCTAGAATTTCGAGCCAAACCATTTATTTAATCCATGGGGGTATATTGTTCTAATTCCACGTGTCATGAGTTTGGATATTAATTCGCAAGCCTCCAACTTTGTTCTTATTTATTTATTTATTTTTCCTCTTTTGGATCCCTTAAGCAACACTTTTATCCACACACAGGTGTCCTTAAAGACTTCAGTGAATTAATTTTGGGGACTTATAAACGTAATTGTACAGTAAATACATACACACACACAGACACACGTATATATATATATATATATATATATATATATATATATATATATATATATATATATACATTAGGTTGGTGCAAAAATAATTTCGTTTTCTAACATGTTACTATGTGAGAAAACGAAATTATTTTTGCACCAACCTAATATATTACCAGAGCGCATATACAATTTTGTTATTGCTGTTTTTCACCAGCTCTCTGTATTACTGGTTCCCATATTTCATTCATGTTTATGCTTGGCCGAGATTTTTGTAGTCTGGCGCTGATTCCTTAAGTTTTTTGTATTTTCACTAATGTTCTCTATTATATCAACTTGATCCCACAGAGGCAGTGATCTTCCTTTTCCCTTCATATATGATCAGCCTTGCCTGATCTTCCTATTTTCCCTCGTGTTACGTCCTGACGGTGTTCCTGTAGTCTTATCTTCAAGCGACGGCCTGTTTGTCCTTCACATTTCTTGCCACAATTCCGCGGGATGATGTTGCGCACAGTCCTTAATCTTGTTCTCCTTTATAGGTGGTCTTACACGGAAGAGGTGTTTACGTAGTGTTGAACCACACCGGAAAGGTGCTCTAATGATATACAGACCACAGATCCTTTATACCTTTCCCAATAAACCGTTCACATAGGGCGGGAAGACCGAGATTGTTTTCTGAATGTTGTTATCATTTTGTATACTTCTTTCCCAGTTTATGAGGGATTTTGTCATCTATCCAGGGTAGTTATTACGCTTTAGGCTACTGTTTATACTGACCATTTCTTGTTCATATGTCTCTGGATCGCCACATGACTTTTACTCGATATTGTAGGTTACTTTGTTAGGAGTCGAAGTTGAGGTATAGTTCGGTGAATGTTGGCTTGCGATAAAGGGATATCTTGAACCCAGGTTCTGATAAAGATATTAGTACATCCATCAATGCTAGTCTTTTTTGTTGATTTCTCTCTCCATTGTAAATTATAGCAATGCATTTTTAGTCCACATGGCCAGCAGTATCTCTCTTGTCGACCTCTCTGCCTCCGAGCGAGAGAAACCCAGACGAGACTATGCCAAACGACAGAGTATCGTCTGGGGAGGTAGACAACTTCCCGACCCCGAGTATGCAGGGTCTACGAGTAATTTTTGCCCAAACATACCCTCTCGGAGAGTCCCATGTTAAAAACCGACTTTGTTCCACATCCCACCTCGTGGAGAAGTCTCGGATAAATGCTGAAGCAGTCGAATCGATCAGAGGATGGGTTTTCCCGTTGGAGGAGATACTGCTGTCGTAGTATCTATTCCGTGCTGGTGACTGTCCTCTCCCCACTGCCTGGACAGAATCCTCGGACTTGTTCCGTAAAATCTGTTCTGTAGTGGTGGGATAACCGACTATATCTAGCTCAGACCAGTTTTATCTAGTGGCCCGAGTGTTGACACACGAGTCCCCACGTTAAAACAAACTGACCTTGTGTCACATTTTGATTCAGTGGTGAGTCAAACGTAAATTCACACAGGACGGGTTTTCTCAAACTCTTAGAGTTTGTCGACCTCTCTATCTTCGGGCAGAATAGAACCTACGCCGAAGAGATAGAGAGCAACCCAAGCCCGTGTATACGGGGTCTATGAGTAATTTTTACCCGAGCCTATTGGTTCAGAAAACCCCATGTAAAAAAGGCCTTGAGCTGCATATATATATATATATATATATATATATATATATATATATATATATATATATATATATATATATTCTATTTTTGTAAATTTTTTAATAAAAATATTTTGTTTTAAATATATTTTTTCATAAAATAGTAAATGATAAATATCACATTGTACTTGGATCATATACTTTTATATTCTTATAAATAAACATTACTGAGTGAGTAGAAAGCGTATTCATTAATCGTGGCGTCAAAGGAATAACAGCTCTTTCGACCTCCCAGCAGCCACCATCTTGATTCAGGGCAGCACTACTTCTTAAAGTAGGCCTCCGTGTCGAGTCCGATGTTCTTTTCTTATCAGAACAATCAGAGTGACTTTTCTGAGCCGCTGGGCCTTTGTAATCACCATTAGATTCATCCAACTCTTTCGGAACCCTCTGCACTGTCTTCAGATTGACATCTAAACACTATGAAATGTTCGTACTGAAGCAATACATATTTCTGGCTGAGTGGATTGCGTCATGGTGCTGTTTTTTCTCACTGGAAGTAGACCTCATTAACATCGGGGAAAGCTAAAACAATATGCGAGTCCTTACGAAGTTGGTTCTTTATGTACGGTGCACCGGAGGAGATATCGTCGGATGGAGGAACACAATTTGACTCCCAAGAATACAATTCGTTCCTTAAGGATTAGGGATTAAAAAAACACATATGATCAGTACATTACCCTCAAAGTAATGGACGAGAGCAGAAATGGCGATATTACCCGTCGTAGATATGCCAGACCACCGGACATCACAACCGCTGCCATCGATGACGAACCACCATACACCGCACTGGAAAGTATGGAAATAGAATAGCCGGAATGCGACGACAGGGTCTTGAATAAAATGGAAGTGGACGGAAGACAACCCACAATCGTATAACTGCCAACAAATCAGGGTCTACGGCGTAGTACAAAGGTATCACAACCACCTAGATTATTAACCCAACAAATGCGAGGACCGGCACATGATTACCTGCCCTATGAACACAATTCATAGGCCTTGTTGTCATGGGAGGGAGAGCATGTCGGGAAGAGAGGCCCACCGAAAAGATGAAATGAATAAAGTGATCACTGGTAAGAAAACCGGTAAAGGAAAAACAATGTAAATAGCGGCCAAGCGGCACTTAGGAACATTCTGTTTGAACGACCGTCAAGAGAACAATACTCCTGCTACATAGCTTTAATGGTGGCATGGTCCACATGTACTCACGTCCAGGGCTCCATTTCCTTTGGCCAGAAGTGAATTTTAGTTTGCCTAAATTTCTTTATTTCTGCACACTTTGGGGTTTTTTTACCATGTTCTTCCACCCTCTTGAATAGCCTGGCCACCATGCTTACAATGTTAAACACATATGCGTAACCAATATACTTCCATGTATATCGTTGTGCACGGCTTTAATTAATTCTTTTCTCAGACACTGTGGAGGTACTAGGATAACCTTCATTACACATAATTTCTTTTCCTATCGTTGTGTCTTGATTCTTTAAAAGGTCTCTCGGTCATAGAGCAATTCTTCCATGTATTTCTCTTTATTTCTATCCAGAATTCTATTCAACACTGGTCCCTGTCTATTTCCCAGCCTAAGCCCTTTTAAGGATAATACATCCGTTTCTATCTAGTACAAAAAACTATCCGCAATATTTCCGATTACTTCAATATTTTTACTCCCAAACTTTAACCAAGATAATGCATCCACATACGGAATAGTATTTCCTTTAATATATAAAATGTCAAAGTCAAACAACATCAGCCTAATCGTCCATATTAATATCTTTGCAGATTTGACATTTGGGAACTCTCTTCTGGTGTTTAATATAAATTCCAAAGGCTTATGATCAGATTTCAATAGAAATGTCCTACCCAGCAAAAAAAAAAGAATTCTAGCTCTTTCTTTGCTCCACACAATCGCTATTGCCTCCTCCTTGTCAATATTTAAATAATTCGCCTCCGTCAATGTTAGTTTTCCGGATAAGTACATTACAAGGTGATACCCCCTGTGACAATACTGCGGCTATAGCACAGTCACTGACATCAGTAGTTAACGTCAATTTTTTCGCCGAGTCCCAAATTTTAACAACTGCTTTATTTACGAGTGTTTTATTTTTCAATTTCTCGAAAGCAACCTCCTGTCTTTTTGTCCATTGAAATTCGGTATTCTTCTTCCTTATTTTGTTAAATCGTTCCACAAGGTCACTATATCGCGGTAGATATCTATTATAGAAATTAGTTAATCACAAAAAAAGATTCTGACTCTTATTTCTGGGTGCAGCTATCTCTCAAATCTTACGAGTTTATCATCCAGCAATATACCATCTTTGGATATTTGATATCCTAAGTATGATTTTCCCAATTAAACTTGCATTTATCACGATTAATTGTCATACAGTCCTATTTAATTTTCTCAAACTTGCCCCGTTTTACTGTTTAGCGCTTCTTTACTGCAAGCACCAATGCCAATACTGTTCTCATATACAATTATATTTTTAATCACCTCTAAAACATTTTCGATGGCTTTTTTGATTTTGTGTTTTGAATTTTTATCTCCAAACGTCCTTCTGTTTAATCCAATAAGATGTTCATTGTGGTGACTTCTTGAAACTTGCTATCAATTGTTATCTGATTATATGCTGACTTGAAGTTAACTTTAGCAAATTATTTAATACCAGCAAACTCATGGCACGTTATTTCAGTGTTTGGCAGTGGCAATGAATCAGAACAGTTTTGGTGATTCACGCCAATCTTATAATTGCCACAAATTCTTAAATCTTCATTGTACTTGCATATCAGCACAGTGGATGAATCCTAACTGCTACCATCCTGGCTGCCTTTTTCTAATATTCCTTGTTCCAACACATTTTCAGCTTGGTAACAACCAAGGGTAACATATGAGCATGAACTTTTCGGGCTTGAAAATACATTGGTTGATTGCTTTCTTTAAACCGAATTCTTGTCTCGTATCACTTTAATAATCCAGTATCCGCTTCTAGAATTCATGGAATTTATCAGCTTCGATGTATCCACTCTTCAATTCCTAAAAGACCGTGACTTTTGATGTTTTCCACCCCTCAAAAATACCCTTTGGTATGACAGGGAAGGTATTACGGAATAAAAAATGAGAAAGAGACTTAAAAAAGAAAAGAAAAAAAAAACTCATACAAAATTATCACATGTAGACACCATCCCTTCTTCCGACAGATTCCAAAGATTATGTTTGCAAATAATGTATCAATTTATATTTTCAAAAATATTCCTTTTTCAGTTCCGAACTTCTTTTTCTAAAGAGGGAAATAATTTTACCTTGCAAAATCAGTGTAGACAGATAACTCATTTTTAAGACTTTCTTTTAATCTCTCATCTCTGGATATGATTAAAAATTAGAAAAGTTTTATACACAAAAATTAAATAAAATCCTTGCTGATAACTTTTATTTCGATTGTAGTTTTTGCAAGTAGGTAAAAATGAAGCATAATAAAAGATCTTAAATAATTTGTAAAAAAGGAAATAATCTCATTACAGTCCAAATTGGGCCACAATTCCATTTATTATCTTTTTGAAGAATGCACAACTCCAAAGTATCTATTGTATCTGAACTATGTCTGGTTTTAGAGATCCTGAACTGGCATCTCGGTATTCAGAAATAAGCTAAGCTCCCTATGCAATAATGGATCTGAAATTTTTTGAAGTCATTATAATTGCACATTTAAAGGAGATCAAAAATATTTGATTGCTATTTCAACTTTTCACATCATAAATGTTTAATTCATTTCAAATTTGTTTTCGTTTTCTTGATGTTCAACTGATGTTTTAAAAATACAAACAAAAAACTAACGTATTTAAACTTATTGTTTTAAATATACGTTTCTGACATGCTTTAAGTTTGGGCATCAAATATCTCGGAACATTGTTTACTGTGTAAGCCTAAGATTAACTTATCCTTGATGACTGACATCACATCACGTACATTTGAGGAGCGAAATTAAACCTCCTTTAACTTTTACAATTTAAAAAAGCATTGAAACTTATCCATCTAATCACGCAAGGGTTATTTAATGGAAACAATTGTTACCTGCCTTTCGCCAGACAACATGGCTGGGTTCAAAGACCTTGTTGGTATCCAGATAATTTCAACTCCAGATTACCTGATACATATTGCTGATCTCGATCTTCTTAAAAAACACGCCAGTCAGTTATGTGCCATGCATGATACACGTTTAGGCGATCATGTACCTATCGATACACTACTGATGAGGCAGATTTTTACTTGCAGTAGGCTGTCATTTCTTTCTGCAGTAGATCAGATGCAATCAAAGGCTATAGAACCCGGTCTGTACTGATATTAACCCATAGCTTGGGAAGAAAAAGTGCATTCATACCTATCGCAAGGGAATTAACACGTAAGCGAATGTAATGGATTCAACTGGGAATTCGAGCTCGGCTCTCCGATTCAGTTAAGTGCCATGCGCGATACACGTTTAGTCTATAGAACTCAGTTTGTACTGCTATTTACCGATATCTGGTGAGTAGAAGAGGATTCATATCTTTTCCAAGGGAATTCGAACATGGCGCCAAGCCGTTATCAAATACTTCACCGTGTCTCTAGACTTATTACCAATATGACTGTTTCATTATTTAATTTTTCTTTTCCTTTCATTTTCCGATTTTTATTTCAGAAAAAGTTCAAAAAATTATTTTTCATAAGAATTTTTGCCATCGTATGAAATGAAACAAAAAAAAAAACTTTATTAACTGAAATGAAATTTTGATACTTTAAATCAGGTGAACAAATATTGGTACGGTCAGAATTTATTATCAAAGTCAATGTTTTCACAAACACGAGGTCCCGTATCATCGAACGTCACTCCCTCTCTACACAATCGACTGAAATAATTCTTTGACTCATGGATTAAGCAGGAAATTCCTCACAATCTGATATCAATTTCATGAGGGTGCCCTAGAGTGGAAAAAGTTGAAATGCGATCACTTCGTGGAAACAGCTTTTCTGACACCGTAAATTGCCAGCGGTGACAGCAGCGACACGATCGAAGCTAGACTTTGCCCTGTAAAAGCTACTGACAAATGCTTGCAGACATGGACAGATTGAGAGATTTCGCACAATTTAATACCAATTTTGAAGAGATTTCATCTGCTGGAAAAAAGTTATAAAGCAGTGAAATGGGGAGGGATCACCCAGTTTTGGTCCGCATCAAAATTCCAACAAATTCACTAACATGAGATTCCGTATCGTCGAACGTCACTCCCTCCCTAAACAATTGACTGAAATAATTCTTTGACTCATGGATTAAGCAGGAAATTCCTCACAATCTGATATCAATTTCATGAGGGTGCCCTAGAAAGGAAAAAGTTGAAATGCGATCTCTTCGAGCAAACCGCTTTTCGGACACCGTAAATTGCCAGCGGTGACTGAGATTTCATCTGCTGGAAAAAAGTTATAAAGTAGGGAAATGGTGAGGGATTCCCAAGTTTTCGTCCGCATCAAAATTCCAACAAATTCATTTCTCTTGCAGCTAGGCTACTGGAATTGGTTTTATCTCTTTCTAGAAGTCAAAATGCGTCGAATAAGCTAAAAAAAATGCCTATCAAAAAATATAATTTTAAATCGACATTTTTTTTTCGATACCCAAATAACGCGAAATGGGGAATCAACGTTGAACCTTCAAACGACGATATAAGGCATTTCTCTTGCAGCTAGGCTACTGGAAGTGGTTTTATCTGTTTCTAAAACTCAAAATACGTCGAATAAGCTAATAAAATGCCTATCAAAAAATACAATTTTAAATCAACTTTTTTTTTTCGATACCCAAATAACGCGAACTTGGGATTCAAAGCTGAACCTTCAAACGACGTTTTAAGGAATTTCACTTGCAGTTAGGCTACTGGAAGTGGTTTTATCTGCTTCTACAACTCAAAATACGACGAATAAGCTAATAAAATGCTTATCAAAAAATACAATTTTAAATCGACTTTATTTTCGACACCCAAATAACGCAAACTGGGGATCCAAAGTTAAAGCTTCAAACGACGTTTTAAGGCATTTCTCTTACACCTAGGCTACCGGAAGTGGTTTTATCTTTTTCTCCAACTCATCTTACGTCAAATAAGCTAAGAAAATGCCTATCAAAAAATAGAATTTTAAATTGACTTTTTTTTTCGATAACAAATAACGCGAACTGGATACCCTAAATTGAAGCTTCAAAGGACGATTTAAGGCATTTCTATTTCAGCTAGGCTACTGGAAGTGGTTTATCTGTTTCTCCAACTCAACTTACGTCGAATAAACTAATAAAATGCCTATCAAAAAATACAATTTTAAAACGACTGTTTTTTTCGAAACCCAAATAACGCGAACTGGGGACCCAAAGTTGAAGCTTCAAACAACGATTAAAGCATTTTTATTGCAGCAAGGCTACTGGAAGTGGTTTCATCTGTTTCTCCAACTCATCTTACGTCGAATAAGCTAATAAAAGGCCTATCAAAAAATACAATTTTAAATAAACTTTTTTTTCGATACCCACATAAGGCCAACTGGGGGCCAAAAGTTGAAGCTTCAAACAACGATTAAAGTATTTCTATTGCAGCAAGTCTACTGGAAGTAGTTTTATCTGTTTCCCCAACTCATCTTACGTCGAATAAGCTAATAAAATGCCTATCAAAAAACACAATTTTAAACCAACTTTTTTTTCGATAACCACATAACGCGAACTGGGGACCCAAAGTTGAAGCTTCAAACGACGATTTAAGGCATTTCTCTTGCAGCTAGGCTACTGGAAGTGGTTTTATCTGCTTCTACAACTCAAAATACGACGAATAAGCTAATAAAATGCTCATCAAGAAAAACAATTTTAAATCGACTATTTTTTTCGATACCCAAACCCATCTTCCGTCGAATAAGGTAATAAAATACCTATCAAAAAATACAATTTTAAATCGAATTTTTTTTTCGATACCCAAATAACGCGAACTGAGGACCCAAAGTTGAAGCGTCAAACGACGATTTAAGGCATTTCTCTTGCAACTAGGCTACTGGAAGTGGTTTTATCTATTTCGCCAACACAACTGACGTCGAATAAGGTAATAAAATACCTATCAAAAAATACAATTTTAAAACGACTTTTTTTATCGAAACACAAATAACGCGAACTGGGGACCCAAAGTTGAATCTCAAATGACGATTTAAGGCATTTTTCTTGCAGCTAGGTTACCGGAAGTGGTTTTATCTGTTTCTCCAAATCATCTTACGTCGAATAAGCTAATAAAATGCCTACCAAAAAATACAATTTTAAATCGACTTTATTTTCGACATCCAAATAACGCAAACTGGGGATCCAAAGTTAAAGCTTCAAACGACGTTTTAAGGCATTTCTCTGGCAACTAGGCTACCGGAAGTGGTTTCATCTGTTTCTCCAACTCATCTTACGTCGAATAAGCTAATAAAATGCCTACCAAAAAATACAATTTTAAATCGACTTTTTTTTTCGATACACAAATAACGCGAACTGGGAACCCAAAGTTGAAGCTTCAAACGACTATTTAAGGCATTTCTCTTGCAGCTAGGCTACTGGAAGTGGTTTTATCTGTTTCTGCAACTCAACTTACGTCGAATAAGCTAATAAAATGCCTATCAAAAAATACAATATTCAAACGACTGTTGTTTTCGAAACCCAAATAACGCGAACTGGGGACCCAAAGTTGAAGCTTCAAACAACGATTAAAGCATTTCTATTGCAGCAAGGCTACTGGAAGTGGTTTCATCTGTTTCTCCAACTCATCTTACGTCGAATAAGCTAATAAAATGCCTATCAAAAAAGACAATTTTAAATCAACCTTTTTTTTTCGATACCCAAATAACGCGAACATGGGATTCAAAGCTGAACCTTCAAACGACGATGTAAGGAATTTCTCTTGCAGTTAGGCTACTGGAAGTGGTTTTATCTGCTTCTATAACTCAAAATACGACGAATATAAGCAAATAAAATGCGCAATTTTAAATCGACTATTTTTTTCGATACCCAAACCCATCTTACGTCGAATAAGGTAATAAAATACCTATCAAAAAATACAATTTTAAATCGACTTTTTTTTCTATACCCAAATAACGCGAATTGGGGACCGAAAGTTGAAGCTTCAAACGAAGATTTAAGGCATTTCTATTGCAGCTAGGCTACCGGAAGTGGTTTTATCTGTTTCTCCAACTCATCTTACGTCGAATAAGCTAATAAAATGCCTATCAAAAAATACAATTTTAAATCGACTTTATTTTCGACACCCAAATAACGCGAAATGGGGACCCAAAGTTAAAGCTTCAAACGACGTTTTAAGGCATTTCTCTTGCAGCTAGGTTACCGGAAGTGGTTTTATCTGCTTCTCCAACTCATCTTACGTCGAATACGCTAATAAATTGCCTATAAAAAAATACAATTTTAAATCGACTTTGTTTTTCGATAGCCAAATAACGCGAACTGGGGACCCAATGTTGAAGCTTCAAACGACGATTTAAGGCATTTCTCTTGATGCTAGGTTACCGGAAGTGGTTTTATCTGTTTCACCAACTCATCTTACGTCGAATGAGCTAATAAAATGCCTATCAAAAAATACAATAATAAATCGACTTTTTTTTTCGATACACATATAACGCGAACCTAAAGTTGAAGATTCAAACGACGATTTAAGGCATTTCTCTTGCAGTTAGGCTACTGGAAATTGTTTTATCTGTTTCTCCAACTCGAGTAACGTCGAATAAGCTAATAAAATGCCTATCAAATAATACAATTTTAAATCGACTTCTTTTTTCTATAACAAATAACGCGAACTGGAGACCCTAATTTGAAGCTTCAAACGACGATTTAAGGCATTTTTCTTGCAGCTAGGTTACCGGAAGTGGTTTTATCTGTTTCTCCAAATCATCTTACGTCGAATAAGCTAATAAAATGCCTACCAAAAAATACAATTTTAAATCGACTTTATTTTCGACATCCAAATAACGCAAACTGGGGATCCAAAGTTAAAGCTTCAAACGACGTTTTAAGGCATTTCTCTGGCAACTAGGCTACCGGAAGTGGTTTCATCTGTTTCTCCAACTCATCTTACGTCGAATAAGCTAATAAAATGCCTACCAAAAAATACAATTTTAAATCGACTTTTTTTTTCGATACACAAATAACGCGAACTGGGGACCCAAAGTTGAAGCTTCAAACGACTATTTAAGGCATTTCTCTTGCAGCTAGGCTACTGGAAGTGGTTTTATCTGTTTCTGCAACTCAACTTACGTCGAATAAGCTAATAAAATGCCTATCAAAAAATACAATATTCAAGCGACTGTTTTTTTCGAAACCCAAATAACGCGAACTGGGGACCCAAAGTTGAAGCTTCAAACAACGATTAAAGCATTTCTATTGCAGCAAGGCTACTGGAAGTGGTTTCATCTGTTTCTCCAACTCATCTTACGTCGAATAAGCTAATAAAATGCCTATCAAAAAATACAATTTTAAATCAACTTTTTTTTTTCGATACCCAAATAACGCGAACATGGGATTCAAAGCTGAACCTTCAAACGACGATGTAAGGAATTTCTCTTGCAGTTAGGCTACTGGAAGTGGTTTTATCTGCTTCTACAACTCAAAATACGACGAATATAAGCAAATAAAATGCGCAATTTTAAATCGACTATTTTTTTCGATACCCAAACCCATCTTACGTCGAATAAGGTAATAAAATACCTATCAAAAAATACAATTTTAAATCGACTTTTTTTTCTATACCCAAATAACGCGAATTGGGGACCGAAAGTTGAAGCTTCAAACGAAGATTTAAGGCATTTCTATTGCAGCTAGGCTACCGGAAGTGGTTTTATCTGTTTCTCCAACTCATCTTACGTCGAATAAGCTAATAAAATGCCTATCAAAAAATACAATTTTAAATCGACTTTATTTTCGACACCCAAATAACGCGAAATGGGGACCCAAAGTTAAAGCTTCAAACGACGTTTTAAGGCATTTTTCTTGCAGCTAGGTTACCGGAAGTGGTTTTATCTGCTTCTCCAACTCATCTTACGTCGAATACGCTAATAAATTGCCTATAAAAAAATACAATTTTAAATCGACTTTGTTTTTCGATAGCCAAATAACGCGAACTGGGGACCCAATGTTGAAGCTTCAAACGACGATTTAAGGCATTTCTCTTGATGCTAGGTTACCGGAAGTGGTTTTATCTGTTTCACCAACTCATCTTACGTCGAATGAGCTAATAAAATGCCTATCAAAAAATACAATAATAAATCGACTTTTTTTTTTGGTACACATATAACGCGAACCTAAAGTTGAAGATTCAAACGACGATTTAAGGCATTTCTCTTGCAGTTAGGCTACTGGAAATTGTTTTATCTGTTTCTCCAACTCGAGTAACGTCGAATAAGCTAATAAAATGCCTATCAAATAATACAATTTTAAATCTACTTCTTTTTTCTATAACAAATAACGCGAACTGGAGACCCTAATTTGAAGCTTCAAACGACGATTTAAGGCATTTTACTTGCAGCTAGGTTACTGGAAGTGGTTTTATCTGTTTCTCCAACTCAACTTACGTCGAATAAGCTAATATAATGCCTATCAAAAAATACAATTTTAAAACGACTTTTTTTTTCGATACACAAATAACGCGAAATGGGGACCCAAAGTTGAAGCTTCAAACGACTATTTAAGGCTTTTCTCTTGCAGCTAGGCTACCGGAAGTGGTTTTATCTGTTTCTTCAACTCATCTTACGTCGAATAAGCTAATAAAATGCCTATGAAAAAATACAATTTTAAATCCACTTTTTTTTTTTGATACCCACATAACGCGAACTGGGGACCCAAAGTTAAAGCTTCAAACGAAGTTTTAAGGCATTTCTCTTGCAGCTAGGCTACCGGAAGTGGTTTTATCTGCCTCTCCAACTCATCTTACGTCGAATACGCTAATAAATTGCCTATCAAAAAATACAATTTTCAATCGACTTTTTTTTTCGATACCCAAATAACGCGAACTGGGGACCCAAAGTTGAAGCTTCAAACGACGATTTAAGGCATTTCTCTTGATTCTAGGCTGCTGGAAATGGTTTGATCTGTTTCTCCAACTCATCGTACGTCGTATAAGCTAATAAAATGCCTATCAAAAAACACAATTTTAAATCAACTTTTTTTTCGATAACCACATAACGCGAATTGGGGACCCAAAGTTGAAGCTTCAAACGACGATTTAAGGCATTTTTCTTGCCGCTAGGTTACCGGAAGTAGTTTTATCTGTTTCACCAACTCATCTTACGTCGAATAAGCTAATAAAATGCCTATCAAAAAATACAATACTAAAACGGCTTTTTTTTTTCGATACACATAACGCGAACCCAAAGTTGAAGCTTCAAACGTCGATTTAAGGCATTTCTCTTGCAGTTAGGCTACTGGACATGGATTTATCTGTTTCTCCAACTCGAGTAACGTCGAATAAGCTAATAAAATGCCTATCAAATAATACAATTTTAAATCGACTTCTTTTTTCTATAACAAATAACGCGAACTGGAGACCCTAATTTTAAGCTTCAAACGACCATTTAAGGCATTTTTCTTGCAGCTAGGTTACTGGAAGTGGTTTTATCTGTTTCTCCAACTCAACTTACGTCGAATAAGCTAATAAAATGCATATCAAAAAATACAATTTTAAAACGACATTTTTTTTCGATACAAAATAACGCGAACTGGGGACCCAAAGTTGAAGCTTCAAACGACTATTTAAGGCTTTTCTCTTGCAGCTAGGCTACCGGAAGTGGTTTTATCTGTTTCTTCAACTCATCTTACGTCGAATAAGCTAATAAAATGCCTATAAAAAAATACAATTTTAAATACACTTTTTTTTTTTTTGATACCCCCATAACGCTAACTGGGGACCCAAAATTAAAGCTTCAAACGAAGTTTTAAGGCATTTCTCTTGCAGCTAGGCTACTGGAAGTGGTTTTAACTGCTTCTCCAACTCATCTTACGTCGAATACGCTAATAAATTGCCTATCGAAAAATACAATTTTAAATCGACTTTTTTTTTTGATAACAAATAACGCGAACTGGAGACCCTAAGTTTAAGCTTCAAACGACGATTTCAGGCATTTCTCTTGCAGCTAGGCTACTGTAAGTGGTTTTATCTGTTTCTCCAAGTCAACTTACGTCGAATATGCTAATAAGATGCCTATCAAAAAATACAATTTTAAAACGAATTTTTTTTTCGAAACCCAAATAACGCGAACTGGGTACCCAAAGTTTAGGCTTCAAACGACGATTAAAGCATTTCTATTGCAAAAAGGCTACTGGAAGTGGTTTTATCTGTTTCTCCAACTCAACTAACGTCGAATAAGCTAATAAAATGCCTATCAAAAAATACAATTTTAAATCGACTTTTTTTTTCGATACCCAAATAACGCGTACTGGGGACTCAAAGTTGAAGCTTCAAACGACGATTTAAGGCATTTCACTTGCAGCTAGGCTACTGGAAGTGGTTTTATCTGTTTATCAAAAAAGTCGAGTAACGTCGAATAAGCTAATAAAATGCCTATCAAAAAATACAATTTTAAATCGACATTTTCTTTCGATACCCACATAACGCGAAGTGGGGACCCAAAGTTGAAGCTTCAAACGACGGTTTAAGGCATTTCTCTTGCAGCTAGGCTACCGGAAGTGGTTTTATCTGTTCCTCCAACTCATCTTACGTCAAATAAACTAAAAAAATGCCTATCAAAAAATACAATTTTAAATCGACTTTGTTTTTCGATACCCAAATAACGCGAACTGGGGACCCAAAGTTGAAGCTTCAAACCTCGACTTAAGGCATTTCTTTTGTAGCTAGGCTACTGGGAATGGTTGTATCTGATTTTCCGACACATCTTACGTCGAATAAGCTAATAAAATGCCTATCAAAAAATACAATTTTAAAACGACTTTTTTTTTCGATACCCGCATAACGGGAACTGAGGACCCAAAGTTGAAGCTTCAAACGACGATTTAAGGCATTTCTCTTGCAGCTAGGCTACCGGAAGTAGTTTTATCTGCTTCTCCAAATCATCTTACGTGAAATAAGCTAATAAAATGCCTATCAAAAATACAATTTTAAATCGACTTTTATTTTCGATACCCAAATAACGCGAACTGGGAACCCAAAGTTAAAGCTTCAAACCTCGATTTAAGGCATTTCTTTTGCAGCTAGCCTATTGGAAATGGTTGTATCTGTTTCTCCAACACATCTTACGTCGAATAACCTAATAAAATGCCTATCAAAAAATACAATTTTAAATCGACTTTTTTTTCGATACCCAAATAACGCGAACTGGGGACCCAAATGTGAAGCTTCAAACGACGATTTATGGCATATCTCTTGCAGCTAGGCTACCGGAAGTGGTTTTATCTGCTTCTCCAACTCATCTTACGTCAAATAAGCTAATAAAATGCCTATCAAAAAATACAATTTTAAATCGACTTTTTTTTTCGATACCCAAATAACGCGAACTGGGGACGCAAAGTTGAAGCTTCAAGCGAAGATTAAAGCATTTTTCTTGCAGCAAGGCTACTGGAAGAGTTTTTATCTGTTTCTCCAACTCATCTTACGTCAAAGCAGCTAAAAGAATGCCTATCAAAAAATACAGTTTTAAATCGACTTTATTTTCGATACCCAAACTCATCTTACGTCGAATAAGCTCATAAAATGCCTATCAAAAAATACAATTTTAAATCGACTTTTTTTTTCTATACCCAAATAACGCAAACTGGGGACCCAAAGTTGAAGCTTCAAACGACGATTTAAGGCATTTCTCTTGCAGCTGGGCTACCGGGAGTGGGGTTTCTCTCATTCTCCAACTCATACTGTATCTAATAAGCCAATAAAATGCCTACCAAAAATGACAATTTTAAATCGACTTTTTTTTTCGATACCCAAATAGCGTGAACTGGGAACCTAAAGTTGAAGCTTCAAACGATGTTTTAAGGCATTTCTCTTGCAGGTAGGCTACCGGAAGTGCAATTCATCTGGTTCTCTAACTCATACTGCATCTAATAAGCCAATAAAATGCCTACGAGAAATGACAATTTTAAATCGACTTTTTTTTTTGATACCCAAATAACGCGAACTGGGAACCCAAATTTGAAGCTTCAAACGGCGATTTAAGGCACTTCTCTTGTAGCTATCTTACAAGAAGTGGGGGTTATCTGATTCCCCAACTCATACTGCATCTAATAAGCCAATAAATTGCCTACCAAAAATGACAATTTTAAATCGACTTTTTTTTTCGATACCCAAATAACACGACCTGGGAACCCAAAGTTGCAGCTTCAAACGACGATTTAAGATATTTCACTTGCAGCTAGGCTACCGGAAGTGCGGTTTATCTGATTCTCCAACTCATACTGCATCTAATAAGCCAATAAAATGCCTACCAAAAATGACAATTTTAAATCGACTTTTTTTTTCGATACCCAAATAATGCGACCTGGGAACCCAAAGTTGAAGCTTCAAACGACGATTTAAGGCATTTTCCTTGCAGCTATGCTACGCAAGTGGGGTTTATCTAATTCTCCAACTCATACTGCATCTATTAAGCCGATAAAATGCCTACCAAAAATGACAATTTTAAATCGACTTTTTTATTCGATACCCAAATAACGCGAACTGGGGACCCAAAGTTGAAGCTTCAAACGGCAATTTAAGGCATTTCTCTTGCAGCTAGGCTACTGGAAATGGTTTTATCTGTTTCTGCAACTCATCTTACGTCGAATAAGCTAAAAATATACTAATCAAAAATTACAATTTTAAATCGACTTTTTTTTTCGATACCCAAATAACGCAAACTGGGGACCCAAAGTTGTAGCTTGAAACGACGATTTAAGGCATTTCTCTTGCAGCTGGGCTACCGGAAGTGGGGATTATCTGATTCTCCAACTCATACTGCATCTAATAAGCCAATAAAATGCCTACCAAAAATGACAATTTTAAATCGACTTTTTTTTTCGATACCCAAATAACGCGAAATGGGGACCCAAAGTTGAAGCTTCAAACGGCGATTTAAGGCATTTCTCTTGCAGCTAGGCTCCTGGAAATGGTTTTATCTCTTTCTGCAACTCATCTTACGTCGAATAAGCTAAAAAAATGCCTACGAAAAAATACAATTTGAAATCGACTTTTTTTTTCGATACCCAAATAACGCGTTCTGGGGACCCAAAGTTGAAGCTTCAAACGGCGATTTAAGGCATTTCTCTTGCAGCTAGGCTACCGGAAGTGGGTTTTATCTGATTCTACATCTCATACTGCATCTAATAAGCCAATAAAATGTCTACCAAAAAATACAATTTTATATCGACTTTTTTTTTCGATACCCATATAACGCGAACCGGGGAACCAAAGTTGAAGCTTCAAACGACGATTTAAGGCATTTCTCTTGCAGCTAGGCTACTGGAAATGGTTTTATCTGTTTCTGCAACTCATATTACGTCGAATAAGCTAAAAAAATGCTCATCAAACAATACAATTTTAAATCGACTTTTTTTTTCGATAGCCAAATAACGCGAACTGAGGACCCAAAGTTGAAGCTTCAAACGGCGATTTAAGGCATTTCTATTGCAGCTAGGCTACCGGAAGTGTGTTTTATCTGATTCTACATCTCATCCTGCATCCAATAAACCAATAAAATGCCTACCAATAAATACAGTTTTAAATCGACTTTTTTTTTCGATACCCAAATAACGCGAACTAGGGACCCAAAGTTGAAGCTTCAAACGGCGATTTAAGGCATATCTCTTAAAGCTAGGCTACCGCAAGTGGGTTTTATCTGTCTACAACTCATACTGCATCTAATAAGCCAATAAAATGCCTACCAAAAATACAATTTGAAATCGACTTTTTTTTTCGATACCCAAATAACGCGTTCTGGGGACCCAAAGTTGAAGCTTCAAACGGATATTTAAGGCATTTCTCTTGCAGCTTGGCTACTGGAAATGGTTTTATCTGTTTCTGCAACTCATCTTACGTCGAAGAAGTTAAAAAAATGCCTATCAAAAAATACAATTTTAAATCGACTTTTTTTTTCGACACCCAAATAACGCGAAATGGGGACCCAAAGTTGAAGCTTCAAACGGCGATTTAAGGAATTTTTCTTGCAGCTAGGCTACCGGAAGTGGGATTTATCTGATTCTACAACTCCTACTGTATCTAATAAGCCAATAAAATGCCTACCAAATAATACAATTTTAAATCGACTTTTTTTTTTCGATACTCAAATAACGCTAACTGGGGAACCAAAGTTGAAGCTTCAAACGGCGATTTAAGGCATTTCTCTTGCAGCTAGGCTACTGGAAACGGTATTATCTGTTTCTGCAACTCATCTTACGTCGAATAAGCTAAAAAAATGCCTACCAAAAAATACAATTTTAAATTGACTTTTTTTTTCGTTACCCTGTGGCACCATTTAACTAGGCAGAAAGAGAAAATGAAAGAGAGGAAGAAAAGAAGAGGCTAAGAACCGAATCGTGAGTGTTAAGCAAAACACACTCACAGCTAAGAGACAATGGTAAAAGCATATTTTGATAAGTAACAAATGGCGAAAGAGTGTCATTACAATGACAGGGAAATTCTGAGTAAAATGAAAAGGAGGGAAGGAAGGAATCAGATATGTTTTGTCATCGGCCGTGTTATCTAAAGCTATGAAAACAAACTATTGGTACGGAAGACATCTTATTATCGGCTACAGACCGACTGGCCAGAGAGAGTAAGAAAATTTCAAATGAAAATGTTGTTTCGTTAAGTGACGAAAAACAGCAACTAGAAAGACTCGGACAGATATGAAAAATTAAAAAAAACCACGCACGAGCATCCTTGGCCTGCGATAATAAAATTTTGTTATCAGGAATTGTGCCGAAAAAAATAAATGTTTTTTTTTTTTTTCTTTCTTCGAGGCGACAGACCGACTGGGGCTTTGGAGATGTTCCTTTTTGAGACCATTTCGGGAGGACCTCACATTTTGATAATTAGCGATAAAATACTTGAAGTAAACCACGTGTGGAACAAGAGTTATGACCGCCATTGTCATATTGTCCCGTTCGCGGCTGGAGAAATTATAAACCATTAAGGGGAAGAAAATGGAAAAAAAAAAGACATAATTTTTTTTAAGCAAGATATTTTTTTTTCTGAAACAAGCCGCAGATTCGTCCACGCCCGGCTGAGACATCATTGGTCGAGTGGTGATCACGTGATGCACGAGGGAGGCTGTTGCCGCCCATCTGGAGGATGAGTAAGAGAGGTTGCCGCGAAGATGTGGGGAGGGCAGTTCACGCCCCTCTGAGGCATGATGAGAAGGTTGGAGTGAGGAAAGTTTCCCAAAAATGGAAAAAGGAGGAAATTCCTAACCAGAGAGGTGGATATGTATTTAGAATTATCGAGGAACCCCCCAGCGCCGACAAACCCACCCCGGTTTTGGTCGGCGCCCATATAAACGAAGCCACAACGAGCAATTCAGAGAGTCGAGTTCCAGCAGTCTTCGGTTAAGGCAAGCCTCGCAAATAGCTGACCAAGATTCCCGCACATTTTCCAGACCCACATCTTCAAACCAAGAACAATTATTTTGAAGAGCGACTTAGATCCAGATCACCGAAATAAGTTTTTCTTTTGACTTTCGTCCAAAGCCCCACCGAAACACCAATTTCTTAAAGAGCAGACGACTTGAAGTGTTAAAACTTGCCTAGCGGAAAACGACGTGCCACAATCCATAGAACGGGTCGGGAGATAGATGCAGTCCTATGTATCGAACAACTAGACATAAAGTTTGTTACCTTTTTCTTTGATACTTCGAACTTTTGAGTTTTCATTTTGTTGCCTTTTACGCGTATTTTTGTGGTATCACCCCCGTTGGACTCGGTTTGCAGTACGGCCCCGATGACTGATTGATTTCCTCTGCCTAGATCAAATCACAACGTGGGTAGGCAGACTGGGAATCAAAGTAGGACGTCACAACTGGTGCCGTGACCACAGGATAGGACTCTGGAACAGCCACTGCCACAATTAGTACCGTGACAGCAGGACAGGATCCTGCATCGACCGCTGTTGCTGAGAAATTTCGAATAGGACTCAAAACGACCCGGGACCGAGAGGAACGAGAACAAAATCGTCTGTAAGGTAGGACACTTTCCTTGATTTCCCAACCTCGATTGTTGCTGCGCAGATTGTCTTTCTCTTTAAATATGTCGGACTATGATTCAGATAGAGCAGTGGGGGGTGAAGAGGGGGTTAGACAAGGGTTGTCAGCTGACCTGAGAACGTTGTTGGGTGGACCGAGGGTCCCAGCATTTGACGGCAGTGGGAAAGATTTTAAAATCTGGCTGGCAATCCTGGAGAAGAGCCAAATTATATATGGGCTCACAGATCAGGAGACCCTGTATCTGGCGTATGACGCCACAAAGGGGAAAGCCTCTGAGTTTATGAAGGAGTTCTTGGAGAGTCAACCCCACTTGTCTTGGGAAAGATTAAAGGGACTATTGACCAAAGAATTCACCGACGAGGGCACGGCTATAGAGGCCATGAGGGCCCTCTTAAAGCTGACACAGCTGCGGGACGAAACCCCTGGAGAATTGGGGGCCCGAGCGGGGAAGCTGTCATCATTGGCCTTCCCAGAAGTGGTTAAGGACAATGCGGTCATGCAGGCCCAGTTAGCAGACCTGTATGTGGAGGCCCTAAGTGACGAGCGTGTTCGTCACAACGTGCTGAAAGAGGGGCCGGTGAGACTATCGGCAGCAATAGAACTGGCCAAGGAGAGCCTGCGCATATGGGAAAAAGTAAAAAGGTGTGGAAGGAACCAGATACTAAGTCGAGAGGTCGGAAAAAGGGGGGAAGGTGGAAGACCCCCTGCGTGGAATCAGAGGGTCAAGCTAGAAGTAGATCAGCCTGAGGGGTGGGAAGAAGATCCCAATAGAAAGACATGGTCAACCAGGCGTGGATTTTATAAGCCCACGCCGCGTAGATACGGGCTGGTCTGCTGGACCTGTGGCCATGAGGACCACAGAGCGGCGGAATGTCCGACGAAGTTGAGTTTGTCCCCAGACTTCGAACAGGACAGGTGCACCAGGTGTGGAAAGAAAGGACACCTGGCCAAGTGGTGCGGGCTGAGAAAAGGCGCCCCACCGATATTAACAAAGAAGGCCGAGCCCAAGTGACAAGACCAGGGAAAAGCCAGCGGGCCACCCCGGAATTAAGAGGGAGGGTGGCCCAGTTAAAAAGAAGAGAAATAAAAGCTTGGACCAGTGGTCGGGCGAGCCGCTTGTTTAGAGGACAGGTTCCCCCGGGAGTAAACGAGAGGTTAGCCCAGTTGAAGAGAAAAAGAGCAAAATGTTGGACATGTGGTCAGGTGGGCCACTTTGCGGCGAACTGTCCGGCAAGAAGGTGCTGGTTTTGTAGGAGACCAGGGCACTTGAAGAGAAGCTGTATCCTTAGGAACAGCCGCGGAAGACTGGGAGAGGTCCAGCCGGGCCCGCCCATGTGCGAAAAGCGCAGAACTTCCCCCCGTAAGAATAATGAAGGTGATTTATTGCTGCCGGCGCCTATGGCTGGGATGACCCAAGGGTGGGGGCCCAGGAAGAGGAAAGCCCAAGTGTTCTCTTCGCTGACGCAAGAGATGGAGCTATCCTGTAGAGCAGAGATAGGGGGTAAGGCGATGTAAGCTCTGGTAGACACAGGAGCATCTGTGTCATTGCTGAGAGAGGAAGCATACAGGCGGGTGAAACGGAAGAGTAGGTTACGGGAAGCGGACATAGAGGTCACGCAAGCAGATGGAGCCCCCCTGAAAAAAGGGATGGTGAGGCTCCCTGTGAGGATTGGGAAATTAAGAAGCACCCAAAATTTTTACGTAACCCCCGACCTGTGTACGGAGGCAATCTTGGGAGAAGATTGGCTCCGGAGCCAGAGGGCCCAGATAAAGTTCAACCCCACTGTGCTGATAGTGAATGGCGAGAGAACGCGATTGGGATGCCCACCGGAAGAGGATATAATAATAGTGGTGGAGGAAGATGTAAAGCTACCCACTAGAACGGCGGTGTCGGGAAAGGGTAGGTTAATGTCAGGGAAGAAAATAGGAAAAGGACCCCTGCAGTTGGTCCCTGTGGAAGGGAAGGGCCTAGAAGAAAATGAGGACGGTGGTGGAGGCAGCTGAATTAGTGCCCATTATGATGGTGAACCAGGCCCAAAAGACTATAAAGATTAGGAGATGGGAAGAGATAGGGAAAGCGCTAACCCTATGGACTCTGAATCGGGTGAGATTCGAAGAGGAACGAAGAAAACTTGTAGAGCAAACAGAAGGAATAGTGGACGAAGATATATTAGCACCGGATCAATTTAGAACCAGGGTGGGAGGTCTGCTGAGGGATAATCGAGATGTGGTAGCCTAGTCAGACAAGGAATTGGGCCAGACCCACACAGTCAAAATGAAAATCGACACCGGAGATCACCCCCCCCCCCTGTGAAATTAAAACCCTACCGGACACCTATTCATAAAAGACCCCTTGTAGAAGAGGCAGTAGAGATGTTGGAAGCTGGGATGATCGAAAGATCGATCTCCCCTTGGAGCTTCCCAATCGTAATAGTAGGTAAGAAAGATGGCGGGCACCGTTTTTGTGTAGATTTTAGGAAACTGAATTCTATATCGAAGCCGTTGGCGGTGCCATTGCCACTAATAGATGACATATTGGCATTATTAGGGAAGGCAAAGTACTTCTCTACGTTAAACTTGAGGTTCGGGTATTGGCAGGTAGCCCTTGATGAGGCTGACAAGGAGAAGGCCGCATTTGCGTGTCACCTAGGACTGTTCCAGTTCAGGGTGATGCCATTCGGTTTAGCTAATGCCCCGGGAATCTTCCAACAGCTGATGCCAAGTGTTAGGAGGATACGAGAGCTTTGCCATGGCATATTTGGACGATATCTTAATATTTTCGGAGACAGTAGAACAACACTTTTTCCATCTAAAACAAGTGTTGGGAAGGTTAAGAAAACACGGCTTAAAATTGAAATTGTCGAAGTGTCAGTTTCTGAAGGAGGAGACTAGATATTTGGGCTTTGTTATAAACGGAGACGGTATTAAACCCGACATGGATAAGGTGAAAGTCATAAGGGAAATGCCAGAGCCTAAGACAGTGAGACAGGTAAGAGGTTTTATAGGAGCTATAGATTACTACCGACGCTTCGTCCCGGCATTTTCGAGAATTGCCATACCACTAGTAGCCCTGACGAAGAAATACGCTAGGTTCAAGTGGACAGAGGATTGTCAACAGGCATTTGATACGTTAAAAGAACAGTTGACAGCCGTCCCACTGCTGACGTACCCAGACCTCAGCAAGACCATGGTACTATACACTGATGCCAGTGAGCAGTGTGTAGGAGCAGTTCTTACCCAGCCGTGTCCCGATAAAGAAGGACCAGTGCCAGGCATACCAGAGGAAGTACCGATATACTTTCTCTCTCATAAGCTCTCAGAGACACAACAGAGATGGCCAGTAATAGAAAGAGAAGCATATGCTATCATGTATGCTCTCCCAAAACTGGACTACTACTTGAATGGTGCGGTCTTTACTATAAAAACAGACCACAAACCTCTGCAGTACCTATTGCAGGCAGAGTGGACAAATAATAAGAAGATTCAACAGTGGGCCCTTAAGTTAAGTGGCTACCACTGTAAGATAGAGTATTTGGCAGGGAAGGAAAACACGTGCGCAGATTTACTCTCAAGAATACCGAAACAACTGGAAGATCTGTAAAAGTAGAGCAGGGAGTAGATGATAAAGCCTATAGAATAAGAGTAATTAACTCTAATAAGCTAAAAGATCGCCCTATGTTAGAATCGGACGAAGGGGACACACAGATAATAACCGATCCCTACTGGACAGAAGGAATTGAGAAGGAGCAGTCAGACAGTGAAATAGCTGCCCTGAGAGAAAAGGTGAAGGCAGGAGAGACCACCAAGTATGCCATAATAGAGGAAAGGCTGTATTATCTCTCAGGCAGGGATGAGGAAGTCAAGCCCAAGTTGTATGTGCCCAAAAGTTTAAGACCAGAGGTATTGGAACAGTGCCACGAGAGGTTGGGTCACATGGGAATTGATAGGACATGTGATCTAATAGGAAGAAAGTACTATTGGCCCAAATTGTACGGAGAGGTCACTAACTATGTTCAGAGCTGCGTAGTGTGCCAGACGCAGAGCAGAAGGCAGGAAATGGCACCATTGGAGGAGACGGACGTGCCGAACTTCCCCTTCGAGAAAGTGAGTATGGATGTATCAGGACCATATGGGGAAACTGCGCAGGGAAACAACTACATAGTGAGTTTTTTCGATTGGCTAACAAATTGGCCTGAGGCATTTTCAGTACCAGACAAGAAGGCTAGAACTGTGGCCGGTTTGATAATAAGTGAAATCTTCCCTAGGTATGGCGCCCCTGTGCAGTTGGTAACAGATAATGGCACGGAGAATTTAAACAGCATAATGAGAGAGGTGCTGACAGGTTTGAATATAGAGCATGTAAAACATCTCCATATCACCCCCAAGGAAATTCTAAAGTGGAAAGGTTTCATAGAACCTTGGGAGATGTATTGGCCAAGCTGGTCAGAGAGAACACTGGAAACTGGGACTTGTATTTGACACAGGCTCTGGCGGCCGAGAGGTTTACGATAAACGAAACCTCCAGATTTTCTCCTTACTTTATGTTGTTTGGCAGAGACGTGGTTCTGCCTGTTGATAACCTATTGAAGCCCCGAAGAAAGTATATGGGAGAAGATCATCATCAGCTGTTGCTGGAACAACAACATAAGACATTTGTACAGGCCAGAAGAAGAATAAAGAGGGCACAGAAGAGAAGAAATGAGAGAGTGAATGCTGAAAGAAAGGTAAAAGAATTGAAGGTTGGAGACCCTGTCTACTATAAAATCCACCCGAGAGAAGGGAAACTGGACCAAAGATGGGAACCGTACTACCGGAGAGTGGAGCAGACGGGTCCAGTATAATATGTAATATGGGATCAAGTGGCAGGACGAGCAAGGAGGGTCCATGCCAATGATCTAAAGAAGGCTGAAATAGCTAACCTGGAAATGAGCGAGCCGAGGCCTAAGAAGGCAAGGACAGGAAGGTAACTCTGTTTGAGCCGGAAGAAATGGAGACGGAGGAAGATTCCGAAGAAAATGAGGAGATAGATCGACTTGGCCAGATAGACGAAGCGATCCGAGTGACGGGGTTGGAACCCTCGGCGGATATCAGCGGTGTTCAGTCGAGGTCGCCATCGCACCCCCATGTCCAAAGGAAAGGAAGAGAAAGACGAGGAGATCCAATCAAGCGGCCAAGGGCTCTAAAAAGAGGCACCCTGAACAGGACGAAGGGCCCAGCGAGTGGGAGGAAGAGGATCAAATACCCCTTTCCCAGCTCAAGGAAAAGCTAAGGAACAGGAGAGATCTAGACAGAGTCAGGAGGTATTAAAGACGTCCAAGGCGAGGACTCTAAACAGAAAGAAGAATCAGGAGAGGAAGAAGAGGACAAAACACGTCCTGGACGGGAATTAAACACAGAGGGAAGGTTAGAGGTTGAGCAGGGACCACCTCGGAAGATGAGATCAAGAAGGGTGAAGAACCCCAAATCTCAGTAGAACAAAGAAGGCTGTGCAGAATAGAAACATTCGGTGTCGACAGGTAACGACACTGGCTCATCCAAAAAACCTGCTGGCTGACTGTGGTGTATGTGGATGGAGGGGATGGAGTCGCGGGCTGCATCTCACGAAGGACGGAAGAAGATTATTGACATGGCTGACGGGCCACCAGTGGTGTCATGAAGTACGACCTTTGGGAGTGGGCGCCACGCACACCTGTCCGGGCCATTCTGTCTGCTAGGAGTTAGTTGGAGGAGGGAAGAGCTGAACGTAGTAAGAAATTATGGAATAATTGAGTGATGAATTGAGCAAGACTGAATGGTTGTGAAGAATAAAAACAAGAGAATCTTGTTGCAGGAAAGATCAAAATGAAAGGGTTGATGATGATCATGATGATGATGGTAGCTACACGAATGATAGCAAGGTACAAGGTGGAAACGGAATACATAGCTTTAAATTCAGGGAGAACGAAATTCATGTTGCTAACAGCTGAAGAAGCTAGAAAGTGTAGAGATGATGCTCTAGGGACTTGTACCTCGTTAAGCCCTATCTATATAACTGGTAACCACAAGATGTGCATACTAGAATTGTTTGAAGGGAAGAGAGAGTGAATTAAGAGAACTTGCCAAGTAGAGGTATTAGCAAACACGACATTACCACAAACTATCAGTGTTTCAGACGGGGTGTGGGCAGTAGCCACACAGAAACCTATCAGCTTGTCTAGGGTGTGTGGGGGAGAGTCCACAAGGACATTAAGAGTAAGGCCACCATTGTCCCTGTTAAAGTTACCCATGGGATGTTCGGCATTTGGGATATCTATGTCCTTACCCCACTATTACCAGGAAGAAGAAAGATATGAAGAGAAAGATTCAATCATAGAAATGATTAGCAGAGGCTTAGTCAATTGTACAGAATTATGGGAGCCAATAGTGAAGGGATTCCCCAATGTTACCTTGAATAAAATGCCAGAACTAATGAAGCCGATAGAAAAGATCGATATGGATCAATTGAGGGACAAGTTAAGTGCGTTGGGAAATGAAGGTATGGCTTGGGAAGGCGATGAGCAGATCGCGATAAGTTGGTCAATAGTGATGGGTACATTCATAGTTATAGCCATCGGGGGTATAGTAGTATGGAAGATTAAGAGTAAGAGGAGATTAACGAATGACAATCCAATGCGCATGCAGCAACTCGAGAGGAAGATGCCGAGCAGTGTTCCTTACTCATACAGAATCGGCGAAGAAATTGCTGGAAGACCAGCGGAGGAGGCTGGCGTGAGACCGCCAAGTGCGGCGGAAAAAACTCCCACAGCGGAGAGGAAAACATTGACCAAGAAGAACAAGCCATAGTAACCATATCTGCACCCACAGGCACACGCACACATGACATTACATATAGAATAGAAGGACTTGAAAAAAGAACATTACACTTGCATGTAAAACGGAAGAAGAAAAAGAACATTACATTGCATGTAGAACAGAAGAGCATGAAAAAGAACATTGCACTTGCATGTAAAACAGAAGAAGAAAAAGAACATTACACTTGCATGTAAAACAGAAGAAGAAAAAGAACATTACATTGCATGTAGAACAGAAGAAGGTGAAAAAGAACATTACATTGCATGTAGAACAGAAGAGGATGAAAAAGAACATTGCACTTTCATGTAAAACAGAAGAAGAAAAAGAACATTACATTGCATGTAGAACAGAAGAAGATGAAAAAGACCATTACATTGCATTTAGAACAGAAGAACTTGAATAAGAACATTACGTTGCATGTAGGAAAGTAGTATACAATTGCATGGGACAAATGCAAGATGCATGTTAAATGGTGTATTTGGGTTTAGGTGTCATTTACGGGTAAATGACAAATCTGTTAGGGGAGGATTGTGGCACCATTTAACGAGGCAGAAAGAGAAAATGAAAGAGAGGAAGAAAAGGAGAGGCTAAGAACCGAATCGTGAGTGTTAAGCAAGAACACACACACAGCTAAGAGACAATGGATAAAAGGATATTGTGATAAGTAACAAATGGCGAAAGAGTGTCATTACAATGACAGGGAAATTCTGAGTAAAAAGAAAAGGAGGGAAGGAAGGAATCAGATATGTTTTGGCATCGGCCGTGTTACCTAAAGATATGAAAACAAACTATTGGTACGGAAGACATCTTATTATCGGCTACAGACCGACTGGCCAGAGAGAGAAAGAAAAATTCAAATGAAAGTGTTGTTTCGTTAAGTGACGAAAAACAGCAACTAAAAAGACTCGGACAGATATAAAAAATTAAAAAAAACACCCACGAGCATCCTTGGCCTGCGATAATAAAATTTTGTTATCAGGAATTGTGCCGAAAGAAAATAAATGTTATTTTTTTTTCTTTCTTCGAGGCGACAGACCGACTGGGGCTTTGGAGATGTTCCTTTTTGAGACCATGTCGGGAGGACCTCACATTCTGATAATTAGCGATAAAATACTTGAAGTAAACCACGTGTGGAACAAGAGTTATGACCGCCATTGTCATATTGTCCCGTTCGCGGCTGGAGAAATGATAAACCATTAAGGGGAAGAAAAAGGAAAGAAAAAAGAGATAATTTTTTTTTTAAGCAAGATATTTTTTTTTCTGAAACAAGCCGCAGATTCGTCCACGCCCGACAGAGACATCATTGGTCGAGTGGTGATCACGTGATGCACGAGGGAGGCTGTTGCCGCCCATCTGGAGGATGAGTAAGAGAGGTTGCCGCGAAGATGTGGGGAGGGCAGTTCACGCCCCTCTGAGGTATGATGAGAAGGTTGGAGTGAGGAAAGTTTCCCAAAAATGGAAAAAGGTGGAAATTCCTAACCAGAGAGGTGGATATGTATTTAGAATTATCGAGGAACCCCCCAGCGCCGACAAACCCACCCCGGTTTTGGTCGGCGCCCATATAAACGAAGCCACAACGAGCAATTCAGAGAGTCGAGTTCCAGCAGTCTTCGGTTAAGGCAAGCCTCGCAAATAGCTGACCAAGATTCCAGCACATTTTCCAGACCCACATCTTCAAACCAAGAACAATTATTTTGAAGAGCGACTTAGATCCAGATCACCGAAATAAGTTTTTCTTTTGACTTTCGTCCAAAGACCCACCGAAACACCAATTTCTTAAAGAGCAGACGACTTGAAGTGTTAAAACTTGCCTAGCGGAAAACGACGTGCCACAATCCATAGAACAGGTCGGGAGATAGATGCAGTCCTATGTATCGAACAACTAGACATAAAGTTTGTTACCTTTTTCTTTGATACTTCGAACTTTTGAGTTTTCATTTTGTTGCCTTTTACGCGTATTTTTGTGGTATCACCCCCGTTGGACACGGTTTGCAGTACGGCCCCGATGACTGATTGATTTCCTCTGCCTAGATCAAATTAAAACGTGGGTAGGCAGACTAGGAATCAAAGGAGGACGTCACAACTGGTGCCGTGACCACAGGATAGGAACCTGGAACAGCCACGTCACACCCAAATAACGCGAACAGGGGAACCAAAGTATAAGCTTCAATCGACGATTTAACGCATTTCTCTTGCAGCTAGGCTACTGGAAATGGTTTTATCTGATTCTAGAACTCATACTGCATCTAATAAGCCAATAAAATGCCTACCAAAAAATACAATTTTAAATCGAATTTTTTTTTCGATACCCAAATAACGCTAACTGGGTAACCAAAGTTGAAGGTTCAAACGACGATTTAAGGCATTTTCCTTGCAGCTAGGCTACTGTAAATGGCTTTATCTGTTCTGCAACTCATCTTATCTCGAATAAGCTAAAAAAATGCCTATCAAAAAATACAAATTTAAATCGACTTTTTTTTTCGATACCCAAATAACGCTTACTTGGGACCAAAAGTTGAAGCTTCAAACAGTGATTGAAGGCATTGCACTTGCAGCTAGGCTACCGGAAGTGGGCTTTATCTGATTCTACAACTCATCCTGCATTTAATAAGCCAATAAAATGCCTACCAAAAAATACAATTTTAAATCGAATTTTTTTTTCGATACCCAAATAACGCGAACTGGGGAATAAACGTTGAAGATTCCAACGGCGATTTAAGGCATTTCTCTTGCAGTTAGGCTACTGGAAGTCGGTTTATCTCTTTCTGTAACTCATCTTACGTCGAATAAGCTAAAAAAATGCCTATCAAAAAATACAATTTTAAATCGACTTTTTTTTTCGAAACCCAAATAACGCGACCTGGGGACCCAAAGTTGAAGCTTCAAACGTCGATTTAAGGCATTTCTCTTGCAGCTAGGCTACTGGAAATGGTTTTATCTGTTTCTGCAACTCGTCTTACGTCGAATAAGCTAAAAAAATGCCTATCAAAAAATACAATTTTAAATCGACTTTTTTTTTCGAAACCCAAATAACGCGACCTGGGGACCCAAAGTTGAAGCTTCAAACGGCGACTTAAGGCATTTCTCTTGCAGCTAGACTACCGGAAGTGGGTTTTATCTGATTCTACGACTCATATTGCATCTAATAAGCCAATAAAATGCCTACCAAAAAATACAATTTTAAATCGACATTTTTCTTTCGATACTCAAAAAAAACGAACTTGGGACCCAAAGTTGAAGCTTCAAACGGCGATTTAAGGCATTTCTCTTAAAGCTAGGCTACCGCAAGTGGGTTTTATCTGTCTACAACTCATACTGCATCTAATAAGCCAATAAAATGCCTACCAAAAAATACAATTTTAAATCGACTTTTTTTTTCGATACCCAAATAACGCGAACTGGGGAACCAAAGTTGAAGCTTCAAACGGCGATTTAAGGCATTTCTCTTGCAGCTAGGCTACTGGAAATGGTTTTATCTGTTTCTCCATCTCATCTTACGTCGAATAAGCTAAAAAAATGCCTATCAAAAAATACAATTTTAAATCGACTTTTTTTTTCGATACCCAAATAACGTGAACTGGGGACCCAAAGTTGAAGTTTCAAACGGTGATTTAAGGCATTTCTCTTGCAGCTAGGCTACTGGAAATGGTTTTATCTGTTTCTGCAACTCATCTTACGTCGAATAAGCTAAAAATATGCCTATCAAAAAATACAATTTTAAATCGACTTTTTTTTTCGATACCCAAATAACGCGAACTGGGGACCCAAAGTTGAAGTTTCAAACGGTGATTTAAGGCATTTCTCTTGCAGCTAGGCCACTGGAAATGGTTTTATCTGTTTCTGCAACTCATCTTACGTCGAATAAGCTAAAAAAATGCCTATCAAAAAATACAATAATAAATCGACTTTTTTTTTCGATACCCAAATAACGCGAACTGGGGAACCAAAGTTTAATCTTCAAACGGCGATTTAAGGCATTTCTCTTAAAGCTAGGCTACTGCAAGTGGGTTTTATCTGTCTACAACTCATACTGCATATAATAAGCCAATAAAATTCCTACCAAAAATACAATTTTAAATCGACTTTTTTTTCGATACCCAAATAACGCAAACTGGGGAACCAAAGTTGAAGCTTCAAACGGCGATTTAAGGCATTTCTCTTGCAGCTAGGCTACTGGAAATGGTTTTATCTGTTTCTACAACTCATCTTACGTCAAATAAGCTAAAAATATGCCTATCAAAAAATACAATTTAAATCGACTTTTTCTTTCGATACCCAAAAAGAACGAACTTGGGACCCAAAGTTGAAGCTTCAAACGGCGACTTAAGGCATTTCTCTTGCAGCTAGGCTAACGGAAGTGGTTTTATCTGTTTCTGCAACTCATCTTACGTCCAATAAGCTAAAAAAATGCCTATCAAAAAATACAATTTTAAATCGACTTTTTTTTTCGATACCCAAATAACGCGAATTGGGACCCAAAGTTGAAGTTTCAAACGGTGATTTAAGGCATTTCTCTTGCAGCTAGGCTCCTGGAAATGGTTTCATCTGTTTCTACAACTCATCTTACGTCGAATAAGCTAAAAATATGCCTATCAAAAAATACAATTTTAAATCGACTTTTTCTTTCGATACCCAAATAACGCGAACTGTTGACCGAAAGTTGAAGCTTCAAACGGCGATTTAAGGCATTTCTCTTGCAGCTAGGTTACCGGAAGTGGGTTTTATCTGATTCTACAACTCATACTGCATCTAATAAGCCAATAATATGCCTACCAAAAAATACAATTTCAAATCGACTTTTTTTTTCGATACCCAAATAACGCGAACTGGGGAACCAAAGTTGAAGCTTCAAACGGCGATTTAAGGCATTTCTCTTGCAGCTAGGCTAACGGAAATGGTTTTATCTGTTTCTGCAACTCATATTACGTCGAATAATCTAAAAAAATGCCTATCAAAAAATACAATTTAAATCGACTTTTTCTTTCGATACCCAAAAAAAACGAACTTGGGACCCAAAGTTGAAGTTTCAAACGGCGATTTAAGGCATTTCTCTTGCAGCCATGCTAACGGAAGTGGTTTTAACTGTTTCTGCAACTCATCTTACGTCCAATAAGCTAAAAAAATGCCTATCAAAAAATACAATTTTAAATCGACTTTTTTTTTCGATACCCAAATAACGCGAACTGGGGACCCAAAGTTGAAGTTTCAAACGGTGATTTAAGGCATTTCTCTTGCAGCTAGGCTACTGGAAATGGTTTTATCTGTTTCTACAACTCATCTTACGTCGAATAAGCTAAAAATATGCCTATCAAAAAATACAATTTTAAATCGACTTTTTCTTTCGATACCCAAATAACGCGAACTGTTGACCGAAAGTTGAAGCTTCAAACGGCGATTTAAGGCATTTCCCTTGCAGATAGGCTACCGGAAGTAGGTTTTATCTGATTCTACAACTCATACTGCATCTAATAAGCCAATAAAATGCCTACCAAAAAATACAATTTCAAATCGACTTTTTTTTTCGATACCCAAATAACGCGAACTGGGGAACCAAAGTTGAAGCTTCAAACGGCGATTTAAGGCATTTCTCTTGCAGCTAGGCTAACGGAAATGGTTTTATCTGTTTCTGCAACTCATATTACGTCGAATAAGCTAAAAAAATGCCTATCAAAAAATACAATTTAAATCGACTTTTTTTTTCGATACCAAAAAAAAACGAACTTGGGAACCAAAGTTGAAGCTTCAAACGACGATTTAAGGCATTTGTCTTCCTGCTAGGCTACTGGAATGTTTTTATCTTTTTCTTCAACTCATCTTACGTCGAATAAGCTAAAAAAAAGGCCTATCGAAAAATACAATTTTTAATCGACTTTTTTTTTTTCGATACCCAAATAACGCGAACTGGGGACCGAAAGTTGAAGCTTCAAACGACGATTTAAGGCATTTCTCTTGCAGCTACGCTACCGGAAGTGGGTTTCATCTGATTCTACAACTCATACTGCATCTAATAAAACAATAAAATGCCTACCAAAAATACAATTTTAAACTGACTTTTTTTTTCGATACCCAAATTTTAGAAGTCAAGTGACTTACCTGCCAACATGGCTGCCTCCTTCTGTTTCCTTGTCAAGCTAGCCAGCTGATTTTACCTTATTTTATAGGAGTGCCTAATACACCAATTAGGTTGGTCCATTTTGCTAGAATGGACCTTCCCAATACATTTGCATGAGGGGTCTTTATTCACCTATATATTTCTCCATAAATGACTCAAGTCAGTTTGGCTTTGGCTACATTTGCCTACTTGTGTGCTAAACCACTTGCAAGGTCTTGGTTTGGACTGGTAAACCAACTTGCCTGGGCATATTCATTAAGTTCCATTATGCTACATTTTCGGGACCTTGTCAAAAAAACTCAAAATTCACCTGGAACCAGACCCTTGAGAAAGCATTTCAGGAATCAAAGCAGGTCATTGTTGAACTAGTAAAGCGGGGCGTCTCAACATTTGACATCAACAGAATTACCTGCTTAGCTCCTGACTGGAGTAAAGACGGCATGGGATTTTTACTTCTTCAAAAACACTGCACATGTGCAATCGAACGAGCCCCTGTCTGTTGCCCTGAAGGCTGGCATCTTGTGTTTGCTGGAAGCAGGTTCTGTACTGACGCTGAGCAAAGATATGCACCCATAGAAGGTGAAGCAGCAGCTATCAGCTGGGCACTTGAAAAGTGCCGCATGTTCATACAAACGTTATAGTCGTGACCGACCATGAACCACACAAAGGACTTTTTGGTGATCGAGATCTCAGCAAAATTCACAACCCTCGCCCATTCCGACTCAAAGAGAAAAGCTTGAGACATCGTTTCACCATGCAACACTGCCCTGGAAAATGGCACAGAGCCTCTGATGCTATTTCCCGCAATCCAGTCACTACAGTACAAAGCCTACTTGATACATTCTCCATAGAACCCTCCCTTATAGAAATTGATGAATCAGATGAGACTTGTGCAACAATGAGATTGACAGCCCTCACATCAATATCTCAATTAGATGATAATCCTGCCATAACTTCCCCTGACCACATTCGTTTTGCTGGTCGAGAAGACACACAATACACCCTATTACGGAAAACCATAGACAATGGTTTTCCAAACAGTCGTCAAGCAACACCACCTACAATCCGGGAATACTGGGAAGTTCGTAACCGCCTAAGCAATGAAAATGGCCTAATACTACTTGACAGGAGAGTAGTGATACCAACCTCCCAGCGCAAGAACATATTAAAATGCCTACATTCGGCTCATCAAGGAGTAGTTGGCATGAAAGCGCGTGCCAATGACTCAGTTTACTGGCCTGGAATGAATGCCTCAATTCGCAATTACAGGTATAATTGCATTACATGTTCAAGGAATGCCCCAAGTCTACCACGTGAACCAATCCAAATGACACCTACATCTGAATGGCCATTTCAACAGATTGTAATGGATTTGTTCTATGTTAAATCCTTCACATATCTTGCTTGTGCAGACAGGCTCACTGGATGACTCATTCTGTACCGCATCAAGCCAGGGCAAGCGGTTGCTTCCAGGTTGATATCCATCTGCAGAGAAATATTCCAAACATATGGTGCACCTGAGGAACTTAGTACAGATGGTGGACCGCCATTCTCAGCTTACTCATTCCAACAATTCCTAAAAACCTGGGCTGTTAAACAAAGAATTTCATCAGTGGCCTATCCCCAGTCTAACGGACGTGCAGAATTGGCAGTCAAGACTGGAAAAAGACTCATAAAAGACTGCACAGGACACCAGGGTTCCTTGGACAATAACATGGCAGCACAAGCAATCTTGCAATATAGAAACACCCCTATCCAAGGCATTGGCTTATCACCAGCGCAACTCCTGCTTCATAGACGTCTTCGAGATTTTATCCCATCGCACCCACAGTTATATAAACCACACCCTGAATGGATAGCCGCAGCGCAAAAACGTGAACAGAAATTATCCAAACGCAATGCAGACCTCATCGAGAAGTACAACCGTACTGCACATGCACTATCCCCATTTTATAAGGGTGACACAGTCTCCATTCAAAACCCTAAATAGCCGTCGATGGAACATAACTGGGCGAATAGTAGAGACGCTTCCCAACCGTCAATATAGAATTAGAGTTGCAGGATCAGGCAGAATAACCCTGCGGAACCGTAGGTTTCTAAGGAAACTTGAAGCACCCATAATCAAGACCACCATACCAAGCGCCATGCCTGTGTCACCTGAGCCGACAATTACAAATACATGCAGCCCACATCAATCTGCCAAAGAGTCGGGAAATGGTGACATTACATTACAAAATAAACCAGCGTCCCAGGGCCCTACTCAATCACAGCCATCAAGAACCAGGATTCCCAGGGCGCTATCCCGACTGCTCCCGTACAATCAGCCAGGCAATAGGGAATTAATTCCTCCCCAACGGCCAATATGCTTCCGCAATGGGGAGAGGAGGGAGATGTAGAAGTCAAGTGACTTACCTGCCCACATGTCTGACTCCTTCTGTTTCCTTGTCAAGCAAGCCAGCTGATTTTACCTTATTTTATAGGAGTGCCTAATACACCAGTTAGGTTGGTCCATTTTGCTAGAATGGACCTTCCTAATACATTTGCATGAGGGGTCTTTATTCACCTATATATTTCTCCATAAATGACTCAAGTCAGTTTGGCTTTGGCTACATTTGGCTACTTGTGTGTTAAACCACTTGCCAAACTAGCTAATATTCAACACAAATAACGCGAACTGGGGACCCAAAGTTGAAGCTTCAAACGGCGATTTAAGGCATTTCTCTTGCAGCTAGGCTACCGGAAGTGGGTTTTATCTGATTCTGCAACTCATACTGCATATAATAAGCCAATAAATCCTACCAAAAAATACAATTTTAAATCGACTTTTTTTTTCGATACACAAATAACGCGAACTGGGGAACCAAAGTTGAAGCTTCAAACGATGATTTAAGGCATTTCTCTTGCAGCTAGGCTACTGGAAATGGTTTTATCTGTTTCTCCAACTCATCTTACGTAGAATAAGCTAAAAAAATGCCTATCAAAAAATACAATTTTAAATCGACTTTTTTTTCGATACCCAAATAATGCGAACTGGGGACCCAAAGTTGAAGCTTCAAACGGTGATTTAAGGCATTTCTCTTGCAGCTAGGCTACCGGAAGTGGGTTTTATCTTCTTCTACAACTCATACTGCATCTAATAAGCCAATAAAATGCCTTCCAAAAAATACAATTTTAAATCAACTTTTTTATCGAAACCCTGATAACGCGAACTGGGGGCCCAAAGTTGAAGTTTCAAACGACGATTTAAGGCATTTCTCTTGCAGCTAGGCTACCGGAAGTGGGTTTTATCTGATTCTACAACTCATACTGCATCTAATAAGCCAATAAAATGCCTACGAAAAAATACTATTTTAAATCGACTTTTTTTTTCGATACCCAAATAATGCGAACAGGGGACCCAAAGTTGAAGCTTCAAACGGCGATTTAAGGCATTTCTCTTGCAGCTAGGCTACCGGAAGTGGGTTTTATCTGATTCTACAACTCATACTGCATCTAATAAGCCAATAAAATGCCTACCAAAATATACAATTTTAAATCGACTTTTTTTTTCGATACCCAAATAACGCGAACTGCGGACATCAAGTTGAAGCTTCAAACGACGATTTAAGACAATTCTCTTGCAGCTAGGCTACTGGAAGTGGTTTTATCTTTTTCTCCAACTCATCTTACGTCGAATTAGCTAATAAAATGCTGTGGCACCATTTAACGAGGCAGAAAGGGAAAAGAAAGAAAAGAGGAAAAGGAGAGGCTAAGGACTGAATCGTGGTTGATAAGCAAGAACACACACACGGCTAAGAGACAATGGATAAAAGGATATTTTGATAAGTAACAAATGGCGAAAGAGTGTCATTACAATGACAGGGAAATTCTGAGTAAAATGAAAGGGAAAGAAAGAAAGAATCAGATATGTTTTGGCATCGGCTGTGTTATCTAAGGATATGAAAACAAACTATTAGTACGGGAAGACATCTTATTATCAACTACAGTCCGGCTGGCCAAAGAAAAAAAATTCAAATGAAAATGTTATTTCGATAGGTGACGAAAAACAGGCAACTAAAGGGACTTTGGACAGATATGAAAAATTAAGGACCACCTGCGGGTGTCCGATGACCGATTTTCCTTCGACGGAACATCCTTGGCCTGCGATAATAAAATTATGTTATCAGAAATATGTACCGAAGGAAAATGAATGGGAACCTAGAAGTGTTTTTTTTTTCTTTCTTCGAGGCGACAGACTGACTGAAACTTTGGACATGTTTCTTTTTGAGACCGTGTTAGGAAGACCACACATTCTGATAATTAGCGATAAAATACCTGACGTAAACCACGTGTAGAACAAGAGTTATGACCGCCATTGTCATATTGTCCCGTTCGCTGTCAGAGAAATGATAACGGCGATTAAGAGGAAGAAAAGGGAAAGAGAAGAGATAAATTTTTTTTTTAGTTAAGCAAGATATTTTTTTCTTCCTGAAACAAAGCCGCGGATTCGTCCACGCCCGACTAAGACATCATTGGTCGAGTGGTGATCACGTGACGCACAAGGGAGGCTGTTGCGGCCCATCTGGAGGATGAGTAAGAGAGGTTGCTACGAAGATGTGGGGAGGGCAGTTCACGCCCCTCTGAAGTATGATGAGAAGGTGGGAGTGAGGAAAGTTTCCCAAAAACTGGAAAAAGGTGGAAATTCCTAACCAGAGAGGTGGATATGTATTTAGAATTATCGAGGAACCCCCCGGCGCCGACAAACTCACCCCGGTTTTGGTCGGCGCCCATATAAACGAAGCCACAACGAGCAGAGTTGAGTTGAGTCCCAGCAGTTCCCAGAGTCAGTCTTCAGTTGAAGCAAGCCTCGCAGATAGCTGACCAAGATTCACGCACATTCCGGACCCCTCTTCAACCCAAGAACAATTATTTTGAAGAGCGACTTAGATCCAGATCACCGAAATAAGTTTTTTTTTTTTTACTTTCGTCCAAAGACCCACCGAAACACCAATTTCTTAGAGAGCAGACAACTTGAAGTGTTAAAACTTGCCTAGCGGAAAACGACGTGTCACAATCCATAGAACGGGTCGGGAGATAGATGCAGTCCTATGTATCGAACAACTAGACATCAAGTTTGTTACCTTTTTCTTTGATACTTTGAACTTTAGAGTTTTCATTTTATTGTCTTTTATGCATATTTGTGTGGTATCACCCCCGTTGAACTCGGTTTGCAGTACGGACCCAACCACTGTTTGATCTCGGCTGCCTAAGATCAATTCACAACGTGGGTAGGCGGACTGGGGGATCAGTGCAGTTACCTTGGTAACCAGGCGTAGGAAGCGAGTTGGGAACGACGAGGCTGATATCAAATCTAAGCAGATTCCCACCCGAATCACCAAAAGGTTAGAACGTCACATTTGGAGCAGCGACACACGAACGGAGCAGCGAGGAGCGAACGGCTGGCGCCGCGGCGAGGACGTCACAATTGGTGCTGTTTAGGGACGTCACAGTTGGTGCCGTGGTAGACTAGGATAGAACGTCACAGTCGGCGCTGCGACCAAGGGACGACGTCACATGATACCCAAATAACGCGAACTGGGGACCCAAAGTTGAAGCTTCAAACGACGATTTAAGGCATTTCTCTTGCAACTAGGCTACCGGAAGTGTTTTTATCTGTTTCTCCAACTCATCTTACGTCAAATAAGCTAATAAAATGCCTATCAAAAAATACAATTTTAAATCGAATTTTTTTTTCGATACCCAAGTAACGCGAACTGAGGACCAAAATTGTAACCTTCAAACGACGATTTAAGGCATTTATCTTGCATCTAGGCTACTGGAAGTGGTTTTATCTGTTTCTCCAACTCATCTTACGTCGAATAAGCTAATAAAATGTCTATCAAAAAATACAATTTTAAATCGACTTTTTTTTTCGATACCCAAATAGCGCGAACTGGGGACTCAAAGCTGAATCTTTAAACGACGATTTAAGGCATTTCTCTTGTAGCTAGGCTACTGGAAGTGCTTTTATCTGTTTCTACAACTTAACTTACGTCGAATAAGCTAATAAAATGCCTATCAAAAAATACAATTTTAAATCGACTTTTTTTTTCGATACCCAAATAGCGCGAACTGGGGACTCAAAGCTGAATCTTTAAACGACGATTTAAGGCATTTCTCTTGTAGCTAGGCTACTGGAAGTGGTTTTATCTGTTTCTTCAACTCAAACTACGTCGAATAAGCTAATAAAATGCCTATCAAAAAATACAATTTTAATACGACTTTTTTTTTCGAAACCCAAATATCGCGAACTGGGGAGTCAAAGTTCAACATTCAAACGACGATTTAAGACATTTCTCTTGCAGCTGTGCTACTGGAAGTTGTTTTTTCTGTTTCTCCAACTCAAACTACGTCGAAAAAGCTAATAAAATGCCCATCAAAAAATAAATTTTAAATCGACTTTTTTTTTCGATACCCAAATAGCGTTAGACGGGGAGTCAAAGTACAAGCTTCAAACTACGATTTTAGGAATTTCTCTTGCAACTAGGCAACTGGAAGTGGTTTTATCTGTTTCTCCAACTCAATCTACGTCGGATAAGCTAATAAAATGCAGATCAAAAAATAATTTTATGTCGACTTTTTTTTTCGATACCTAAATAGCGCTAGACGGGGAGTCAAAGTTGAAGCTTCAAACGACGATTTAAGGCATTTCTCTTTTAGCTAGGCTACTGGAAGTGGTTTTATCTGTTTCTACAACTCAAACTACGTCGAATAAGCTAATAAAATGCCTATCAAAAAATGCAGTTTTAAATCGACTTTTTTTTTCGATACCCAAATAACGCGAACTGGGGACTCAAAGCTGAACATTCAAACGACGATTTAAGGCATTTCTCTTGCAGCTAGGCTACTGGAAGTGGTTTTATCTGTTCCTACAACTCAAACTACGTCGAATAAGCTAATAAAATGACTATAAGTGCACCCCTCAATCGAGGATTTAAGTCATTTCTCCTCTTTTCGGACACCGTAAATTGCAAACGGTGACAGCAGCAACATGGTCGAATCTGCAGTTTGCCCTATAAAAGCGAATGAAAAATGCTTGTAGACGTCGACAGTGTGCGAGATTTCGCACAAATTAATACCAATTTTGAAGTGATTTCATCTACTGGAAAAAAGTTATAAAACACGGAAATTTTGTGATCCCCCAGTTTTGGTCCGCATGAAAATTCCAACAAATTCACTAACACAAGTTCCCGTATCGTCGAAGGTCACCGTACACCGTAAATTGCCCACGGTGACACCAGCGACACGGTCGGAGCTGCACTTTGCCCTATAAAATCGAATGAATAATGCTTGTAGACGTGGACAGAGAGAGAGATTTCGCACTAATTAATACCAATTTTGAAGAGATTTCATCTACTGGAAAAATAAGTTATAAAGCAGGGAATTGTCAGTGATTCCCCAGTTTTGGTCCTCATAAAAATTCCAACAAATTCACTAACACAAGATCCCGTATCGTCGAAGGTCACTCCCTCCCTACACAAGCGACTGAAATAATTCTTTGACTCATGGATTAAGGAGGAAATTCCACACAATCTGATATCTATTTCATGAGGATTCCGTAGAGAGGAAAATGTTGAAATGCGATCTCTTCGAGCAAACCGCTTTTCGGACACCGTAAATTGCCAACGGTCACAGCAGCGACACGGTCGAAGCTGCACTTTGCCCTATCTGATTTAAGGCATATGTCTTGCACGAAAAAGACTGCAATTGCTTTTTTCTTTTCATATGCATCTAACTTTATAAGAATTCAATAATAAAATGAGTACAAATAAAAAATTTTGGAAATCAGCATTTTTGAGTCTTCTAGTACAAATAAAAATTTTGGACATCAGTATATTGAGGCTTGTATTACTACTACGGCCTAAAACTGCATTGTTCGATTTAAGGCATATATCTAAAACTGCATTGTTCGATTTAAGGCATATATCTTGCATGAAAAGAATTGCAATTGTTTTTTTTTTCTTTTCTTATTCATCTAACTACATTAGAATTAATAATAAAATCAATATGAATAAAAAACTTTGATCACCCAGTTTTGGGCCTCATGGAAATCCCAACAAATCCCCTAACACAAGTCGACGTATCATCAAACGCCACATTGTCTATACTTAAGCAACTGGAACAATTCTTTTATACATGGATTAAGCAAGAAATTAAGAAGAAATGCAGACCCATTGAGCAAACCGGTTTTCAGACACCTTAATTGTTAAAGGACACAACAGTGATATTGTCAAAGCTGCACTTTGCTCTATTCAACCAAATGAAAAATCCTTGTAGACATGGATGTATTGATAAATTTCCTACAATACTAATTTTTAAATATTTCATTTAATGGAAAAAAATTTAAAAGAATTGAAATTTGACTGATCCCCCAGTTTTGGGCCTTATTAAAATTCCAACAAATCCCTTATCACAAGTCCTATTCAAATGAGTGAAAAAAAAAATTTTCAACATGGATTAAGCAAGTAATTCCCTAGCATTTGATATCAATTTGATAACTATTCTATAGACGTGAAAAAGTTGAAATTTGGAGTCCTCAAGCAAACCGGTTTTTGGATGACGTAAATTTTCAAAGGATATGCCAAAGACATGGTTGCACCTCCACTTTGCTCTATTCAACAAAATATATAATCTTTGTAGACATGGATTAATTAATAAATATCTTACAATTTAATACCAATTTTTAAAAAATTTATTCAATGTAAAAAAATTAAAAAGAAGTGAAATATGACTGATCCCCCAGTTTTGGGCTGCACTAAAAATTCCCACAAATCCCCTAACAAGTTGCCACTTCATCCAATCCCACGTTGGCCCTATTCAACTGACTGAAAAAAATTTTAAACCTGGATTAATGAAAAAAATCCAGAACATTTGATATGAATTTTATAAGTATTCTATAGAAACGAAAAAGTGGTATCCAGATTCATCGAGCAGACCGTTTTTTGTATGCCTTTAATTTTCAAAGTAGACGACAGAGACATGTCTCGACGTGGTCGAACCTCCACCCTGCTCTATTCAGCCAAATGAAAAACCCTTGTAGACATGGATTAATTAATAAATTTCCTACAATTTGATACCAATTTTGAAAATATTTCATTTAATGGAAAAAAATTAAAACGAAGTGGAATATGACTGATCCCCAGTTTTGGGCTGCACTAAAATTTCAATAAAACCCCTTAGACAAGTTGCAACTTCATTGAACCCCATGTTTTCCCTATTCAAGCTACTGGAAAAAAATTTAAACATTGATTAAGGAAGAAATTCCTTAACATTTGTTATCAATTTTATAATTATTCCATAGAAAACCAAAATTTGAAATCAAGAGAAATATAGCAACCCGGTTTTTGGACACTTTAAATTATGAAATCAAACCCCAAAACATGGCTCAACATCCTCATACCTGCAGTTCCCTCTATTCAACCAAATGAAAAATCCTGTTATATATGGAGTAATTAACAAATTTCCTACAATTTAAAAGCAATTTTCGAAATATTTCATTCAATGGAAAATATTTAAAATGAAGCGAAATATGGCTGATCCCCCAGTTTTGGGCTGCACTAAAAATTTCAAGAAAACCCCTAAGACAAGATGCGTCTTCATCACTTACCAAATTTTTCCTATTCATCCCACTGAAAAATAATTTTATACTTACAGAGTAAAGTTCCATATCAATTTTCAACTAATAGCGAACATATCACACTTCAGTTTTTTGTACACCCTTTATATATATATATATGTGTGTGTGTGTGTGTGTGTGTGTGTGTGTACCCAAAATCACTCTTTCCTTTATCACATTTTTATGTCCAACTAAGTTAGCAAATCATTCAATAAAATGACATCTTTACCCAAACCAAATCTCGTAATGTCATTACAGAACATTAAAATAATTACATTATAATGTTCAATTTTTTAATTAAATATTGATTGAAAATATCCCATTTCTAGATATTCTCATTTACTCTATGATTTCACTTTATCTTGTAGCTTTGATGTGGCACAAGCCCAAATACTACTTCTCTATATAAAACATCTACTAATTCTAACTCTTGTTTTATAAAGTATGACAGTGAGTGCCCTGAAAAATATCCATCTGTTGTCATTATTAACTGAATCCAAAGAGCTAAAATCATTTCTTTATCCAAAACAATATTCATTAAAGAATTAAATAATATACAACTAACACTTATCAATAATGGGGCCCCCAATTATGTAGTTGAAGAACAAATCAAATTTCATTTAAACAACAATTTTAGGCAATAAAACCATAGTTATAAAAATAATAATGACAATAATGCTATTAACATATATTATCAAAATCAAATGCACCACATTTACAAAAATCTCAAAACAGCAATTAAAAAGTTTATACATAGATATATAAAACCAGTCGATAAAATAAATACATTAGATTCATTATTTAATATAAAAAATCCAAAACTGTCAACTTATTCATTAAATGTAATATATCCTAAACTTCCAAGTCCTCAATAAGATTAATTTTGTGTATGAATATACTTACCCACTCAGCGAATGTTTCTCTGTAATTCAAAAGCATGAAACTTTTAATATAGGTTATACCACAACCACATTCTCATGAGGACTTACCTGCCACCTACTGGAGCAGAGTACCATCAGATAACATTAATAAACAGCATCAGGATCTCATAGTAACATTAAACATCTACTCAAAAACAATGCCAAATACTAGTAAAATCAAATTCTTATCATTCTTAAAACAATACTCATACAATGAAAACAATCATCGATAAAGAGCTCACATTCTTAAACATACAGGGTGACTGAAATTTTGTCCTTGTCTGCAAAGGATTATCCATAATTTGGAAAAGTTCATCATTAATCAACACAAAATGTTTATTTTTAAAATGGAAATTTAAGTGTAATTTGAGTACAGTAGGATCGTGAAAACATTTACAATATTAAAATACTCTCTCACTCTCTCTCCCTACATGCTATGTCTCTTCAGAATGTGGGCAATCATGGCTCTCTACAACTTTCTTTGGTTGCTCAGAATAATACTTGCTCCTATATGCTTTACTTTTCTCTTTGTATTTGTTTCTCTATCCATTTGTCCAGACTCAAATGTCTATCCAAAAGAATTGGAAATGGTCAAGAGACATTGTGCCAGTCTTTGACAGACCAATGTTTGCTGATCCAGATGAAGTAACTGAAGCTGTATTCTCAATAATGGTACCCTTGTGGGTTGATAACTCTAAAACTCTGTAGAATGCAGTGTGTTATATACAATGCACAGGCTGATAGGTTGAGTAGCACTGGCATTGAATTACATTGCCTTTCATTGTATCATTCTCATCATTTTCTGTTGCCAGCAGCCTCATTCATATATTACATTTGAGTAACAACAGTTTCATGATGTTTTTTCCTTCTTTTTTTTCGAATAATGTTAACCCTGTGCAAGGCTCAAAAGCCACTCAGTTTATGAGGATATATGGGGAAGATAACTGTTGACTCTAGACTCAAACAGGTTAAGATTGTTGGGATTGGGTAAGCATTCTCTTGAGAGTCAGATCAACAAAGCAACATTTCATGGCATCTACAGCTAGACTTTTACATATTTTGTATTATGAGATATCTGACAGTGTCCTTTCCCACAAGTGCGGGAGGGTGAAATCATGCAGTGTACCGTTTATTCTAATGGTATTGGCAATTAATTATCACCATTATACTATTCTCACTCCCAAAGAAGGAAACCATCCACTATCCTATCCCAAATGTCTCAGTAATATCACGGTTTTATCTAATGGGTTACTAAGGAGTTTCTTTAATTAATCCAATATCCATGTGACTAATATAAATTAAGTTCTCTCTTATTGATATAGATTTGGTTAAAATAGAATCCATTTTTCTGATGATGCTATTTCATTTTTTTCACTATTTTATCAAGTTCTTCCCATGCTAATGCTGAGGGTGGCTTCAGACTTTTGAACAATATATATATATATATATATATATATATATATAAGTAGATAAAATTCAATACCCCATATGATAAAGAGCCATTTTACCCAGAACCAGCTTGTCAACACCAAGGAGTTAGATAAAGAAATGAATCAATGTTTTTGTAAATACGAAGAAAGAGAAGGGAAATTCACAACTAAGAGTAAATGTATTTAAAAAGACAAGCCCATTCTGGGTGAAATGGCTATATATCATATGGAGTATTGAATTTTATCTACAGTAATTCCTGTTTGCTCTATAATAAATATATTGAGCTCTCTTCTGTGGATCAGTCTTAATATTTTATATTACGAGGATTCACTTGAATTACTTACTATATATATATATATATACACACACACACACACATATATATATATATATATATATATATATATATATATATATATATATATATATATATATATTTAAAGTATGCTATATTTATGAGCTATAACTGCCTCAGCAAGTTGGCATAGTACTCACCATTGATGGTAACTCCTAAACCGTATTTGTCTGCAAACATTTATTGGTATTTTTTAAATAATCGTGTACATTTACACCAGAATGGAAATTTTCATTACAATTGGTTTCTGGGGCTTAATATGCAAATTTACTGAAAAATGACCCTGGATCTTTACTGACTGAGCATAAAAAACAAATAATATTTGACTAATTAATTAAATGAAATTACTTATTATTCAACATTCTAGTATTATCACTTAATAAACATTAAAGAATTTAACACTGAAAAATGATGAGACCTCAAAAAACAGAAACGTGATTCTACAGAAGGATACTGAGGATACCAAGGACTGAATATGTAAGTAACAAGTAAGAATAAAGTTTTAGAGAAAATGGAAACCAGAAGGAAACTTACACTTAACATAAGTTGACAGTTGAAATTTCCTTGGCACATAATGAGTAAAGAGTGCTTGGCAAATCTGATACTCGCAAGAAGGCAAGAGGTACAGAGGAAAACAATGTATAACCTATTTAGTAAGCTTGAGTAAATGGAACAAGGTTTAGGAGAAATAACAAAAAGAAGAATTATTAAGAGCTATGAAGGATAGGAAGTTGTGGAGAGCCATGATTGCCTACATCGTGAAGAGAGGAAGTCAGCTTTGAAGACATCCATTTTACTATTAACTTCTTTCAAGGAATCTTTGAGTAGATTGTAACTTATAGCTTTATCATTTATTATTTCAGATCCTTGTTTCTCAGTTGGTGCTTTCATTCACATCAATGTTCCCTGAAATATATCAAGGTGTGCCCCACATTAACAGAACAGTAATTTATGGATCATTTTTATATTTAAAAAAATCTTTCTTTTTAAAAGTTAAAGACACCAAGCAATGTAATGTTAAAAAAAAAAAAGAAATTAATGATTATTTCAGGAGACCTCCGTATTATTTTCCTATTTTCAAATTTCATAATTAATCATTTCCTTATTAAAATTTAAAGTATGCCCCAGAATTTCAGTTATTCTACAAGTGTGTCCTGAATTTAAAAAAAAATGTTTGTGAAATACAAAGAGTTTAGATTGGATTAAAGCTAAAAGTAACAAGACCTCAACAGAATCTAGAGACGGAAATAGGATATGATGGGTCCTGATCTGGCATCTCATCTACAGTCACTTTCTCACAGATGTACCTTTGCTTCCCTCTGTCTTTTCTACAAGTATTTTCACAGCAACTGCTCTGACGAACTACATTCTCTGGTTCCCAAACTGCATGAATTCAAGCATGCTACTAGGTTGAAATGATTAAATGTAGCCGTCTCTTCTACTCGAATAGCTTCTTATCTTGCACTTCCCATCTGTGGAACTCCCTTCCTCTTAGTTGCTTCCCTAATAGCTACAATCTTCAAATATGCATATGTCAATAGACATGTTCTAATGCTTTGATCTATTTTCCTGTCCTTCTCTTTCTCCTTTCCTCAAACACACCACTTTACTCTTGCTCTCATTCACTGTACCACCTATGTGCTAGTAGGACTTCCGCCTTGCATGGGGTGAAATGCTTAAAAAAACAACAAAAAAACATACCCACCTTATAAGACACCAACATGCAGAGTCACCTGTCACTTTATTTTCTGGATTATATACACCAGCAAACATTTTGATGAAGAGGAGATGAGATGGTTGGATAAGCAAATCAATACTGAAAATGCCATAAACAAAGGAAATTATTCAATTAATATTCTAGTATTAAAAAATCAAACTGCTGGATACATTCATCAAAATCAATAAATGGAACAGATCAATAAATAGTTATATATGGTATCAGACTATTGATAAATGCAGGGCTAATATCATTCTTCAATCAAACAAATTGCTAACAAAAATTGATTTCAATTGCTTCATCAATTTAGTTTTTGATTTTGGATTATTTTTATAATTATTTCAATTACATAACATTGTGTTTAATAAAATTCTAAATGTCAAATTTACCATTTATTTTTCATCTTGTAATTTTAATATGAATGTAATGACTGCTATTTTTTCTGTGACTTTCTTTATTTACAAAGTGTATTCCTTTTCCACAACTGTTCCTAAGTGATTCTGGTAATGCTTTGCAATTGCAACAAGTTTGTCAGATGAATGACTACTTATTTCTCTACATATTTAACTCTCCTGCTCAATTTTTTTCCCCCATTGGTGGCACTCACAGAAGATCAAACAGGAAGAGTCTGATGCCTTGCTGTATGATTGCTACAAATTCATGGGTATGAATTGGATGCTAAAAATAAATGGTTACTATTCAGAGAAAAAAAGATAATTCTTTTTTTAGTGATGAGTATATAGTCCAAAAGGATATTAATATGCATACAAAACTTGATTAACCAACGATTAGCTGAGACAGCTTCTCTGTTGACCAATCAGAGAACAGAATTATGTAACTTTATCTTATACATGAATGTCCAGGTGCTACAACGTTATCAGCAGAGAAAATAGAATTAAAAAGTCAATTTGGTTTGGTTGTTTTTTTATGAGTCAAATGGCTTGTTTAATATCAAAATCTAAATATTAAAAATTCAAATCATGAAATAATATCATTCTTTTGAATTATTTATAAATTAAAGCGAATGATTTTATTTCATGGTTAAATTATAATTACGTATCTGCATGTTTGAAACAAATAACCTAACAAAATCAAATGAGAAGTAAAAACCTGTTTCTCTTTTCAATAAATGAAATTAATCATACCAAATTGTTTTTTTTTTAATTTTAAAAAAACTTTTTTGACAATCTGTGCCATGTTTTCAATTTTGCTATATGACCCGGGGATAAATTTTTATTAATTTTACTATAAATATGTATCTTTCATACTTTTTTTATGAAAATATATTGTTTGTGACCTTATATATAAAGTACAGTGTATATGTGTGTCCAAGCAACTCCTTCACTCCCACTGGTCGGATTTCAATGATTCATATCTCATTCAAAAGCCCTAGAAAATTTAGGTGCAGGGAACGATTTTCATTGAGCTCAGATTCAGGGTTGCCAGATTATGCGAGGTTCAAAATATATATTAATATATTATACTAGCCATTATCATAGCTTTCACAGTTCAAGGGGAGTCACTTATATACTTTTTGTATCCAAAATTGCAGCGCATATTTTATTATAAACTAGTTTAAAAGATGCTTGATAGGGCAGCATTTAAGCTAGCTCCTGTGGAGGATTCTTTGTTTGGCCTTCATCATGCTAGCTAGGGAGGAGTAGATGTAATAGGCATTAATAAAGTACGGAAGAACTCAAAATTGATTACTGCATTTAAGTATTGAATTAAAGTTTAAGCTTACCTTCAACAATAATTCTTCTGCTGCAATTTAACTTAAAAACGATTTGATGTACGTAGATCCTTACTTTCCGTACAAACAATTATTTTTATTAAATGGGTGACAGAACAGGGAACAATTTATAAGATAAAATTAATATAGTGTAAAGATGGGAAAATAGAAATTAGAATTAGTTATACATTCAACATTTGAAGAGTTAGAGAAACATGATAGCTAATTAAGTAAAACCAATATTATGGAGTCTATATGAATAAATGCCAAATTCACACTCAATTCTCCCACAAATTCCGAGATTAAAAAGCCCCAGTTGTACTTTATAGTAATTTGGTATTTACTCGACATTTTCACATTGTGACACAAGGTCGGTTTAATGTGGGGAGCCTGAGTGAATACACCTTAACTCGGAACAAAAATTGCCCACGTAACTGCAACCGTCAGTTGCGCTGGCCTTAGTGCAAGAAATGACCTCATTGGGTAGCTGTTCCCCAGGGCTAGGCATCTCTTAGTATAGCTTTCCTCAGTCACAACTGTCCTTCGATGGAGTCACACCTGAGAGCACACTGCCCAAACACAGAGATACAACTGAGAGATGATAAATATCTGTTACAATCTATTATTATTATTTTATTTTATTTTTATTTTATTTTTTTAGGTGGGGAGCTGAGCATGTACACCCAGTTAAAGAACAAAAATTGCCTGAGTCCCTGCAACTGTCGGTTGTGGTGGCCTCGGTGCAAGCACTAATCCCTCACTCTAGTGCAATGAGTGAGTGCCACACCTGAGCACACACTGCCCAAAGACAGAGACACATTTGAGAGATTAGAAATAGGCTGTTACATACTACTCAAGAGCAATTTGCATTTACCACACCACCATAAGTTCAGGTTACAATACAAGGTCGGTTTAATGTCAGGAGCCCGAGTGTGTACACCAGGGCTAGGAACAAAAATTGCCCGAGTTCCTGCAACTGTCGTTTGCATTGGCCTCAGTGAGAGCACCGAACCATCAGTGAGAGGGCACAGCTTTGAACAGCTGTTCAACAGGACTGGCACCTTTCAGTATAATTTTCCTCAGTTGTGACTCTGTCCTTTGATGGAGCCGCTGCCCCTGAGTGCACTTTGCCCAAAGACACGCAACTGAAAGATGATAAATAGAATGTTACAAATTACTCAAGATCTATTTACACACTAATTATTTACTCTGTCTAGCAACTAAGATGAGTTGTGACACAATGTCTGTTTTTAAGTTGGGGACCCAAGCATGTACACACAGACCAGGAACAAAAATTGCCCGCATCCTCCCCACAACTGTCGGTGTGTGCTGGCCTTGGTACAAGCATTGATCACACTCTCTGGTGCAATGAGAGGGTGTGGTCTCAGGCAGCTGTTCCCCAAGTCTGGGCACCTCTCGGTATAATTTTCCCTAGTTGTGACTCTGTCCTTTGAAGGAGTTGCCCCTGAGAACAATCTGCCCAAGGACAGAGACGCAACTGAGAGATGACAAAGAGAGTAATTTACACACTGTATTTACTTGACACCCCACTGAGTCACAAGGTTAGTTCTTAACATGGAGACCCGAGTGTCTTCACTCGGGCCACTGGTCTTAGCTTATCAGAGCTGGTCTAAGCTGGTTAGGGTCAGTCCAAGCTAGTCATAGCTGTGATATTACCAGTGCAGGGACAGATCCCTGTGCCTGATAAGTATTAGAATGTGCATACCACACGAGAGAGAGGAATTTACACATGGTACTTGCTCTGTCTCCCCACTAAGTTGAGTTGGGACACAAGGTATTTTTTTAAGGTAGGGACCCAAGAGCATACACCTGGGCAAGGAACAAAAATTACCCACAGCCCCCACAACCGTCGGTTGCACTGGCCTCAGTGCAAGCACTGATCCCTCTCTTTGATGCAATGAGAGGGCACAGCCTCGGGCAGCTTTTTACCAGGGCTGGGCACCTCTCAGTATAATTTTTCTCAGTTGCCACTCTGTTCTTTGGCAGAGTTGCCCCTGAGCACACTCTGACCAAAGACAGATGATACAAATTTGCCAAAATCAATTTGCACACTAAAAGCTCAACATCTGTATAGTATCTTCTTCTAGGTAATATCACTCTTCAGCTTTAGCTAATTTCCATATTGATTTTAAACGAGTTTATCTCATTAATTAACTGTCCTTCATTACTGTTCTTTTATGTGATGATTGTTTTGATTTTCATATCAAAAATAGTTACGTTTAGGGATATTGTCTTATATAGTGCAGAAAAGTGTTTGAAATTTGCATTTTACTTGGTCTTCAACAAGTTAGCATCTATTTGTAAAACTTTCCTTAACAAGACAATTTATGAATTAAATGTTAATTTAAAATTTTTGTTTCAAAGATTTCAAGTAGTGAATATATCTTACTTTGCAAAGTGATAGCAAGCATGCAACACCTAGTTTTACTATAAAAATGTATCATTGGAAATTTTACTATAAAATGTATTGTTGGTACTTTTACTATCAAAAAAATGTGTTGCAGGTAATTTTACTTCAAAAATGCATTTTTATACTTTCCTAAGGTTTTGATTTTTGTTTGGGAGTTCACTATTTGTCCATAGTTGGGTCCCTAACAGGTGCTACTAACCTAGATAAGGCTGGACCTACAAACAACAGAAATTATGAAGTGGTTAGATGCTCCTCAAAACATCCAATCTCCTGATCAGAAGTCTTTCTGTCAGATCCTGTTGATAGTCATTCACAAGACTATAGAACATCAAGTTAAAATTCAAGTCCAACCTCTTGCATTCATTTCATGGGAATAGCATTTCTTTTATTCTCAGCTGGGATTAAATTAACATGGAAGAATAGATCTTTTTAATCTGGATTGGCAGCCACTCTTGGTAACAGATGTCATAATCTACTTCAAATTAGATTACTTTCTGATTCACACTACATGTTGCCCTGATGTAAATGCTAAGAAAGCAAAAATAAAAATGAAGCTCTCTGTGCAAAGGCTCTGAGCATCATATCCAGCTCACGAAACAAATCCTCTCACAAAAAAATGTAAAACAATATAAAAGGAGCCAATCGTGAATGTTACCACTAAAGCAAAATCATAAAAACAAAACAAAACAATGAGTTATGATCCACCACAGCTGCTTTTAAGAATGCTGCTCACAAACTGTAGACAGTTGTGGTGAATGGGAGAGTCAGCAACACTTTGGTCAATGGACCTGACAAATACATCAACTCCATCCAAGTCACTTCCCTTGCCCACAAAGAGACATTCCACTCATACCCTCTGTATTGTCAATGCAAATAATTTTATCTTAACAACCCATCTTCTTTCTTTTTCACCTTACCAGCAGTAAACTGTTGTTTTGTTTATGCTAATATGCACATCTTTATAACAAGAACAACTCTGAACTCAAAACCATGTAGAAGAAAATAGAAAAGTACTCCAATATCTTTCACAACAACAGTCATGGTGATTCACAATTTGCAGATATTAATGAGAAAAAAAATATTAAGAATAGAGAACAAGCAGCAGTTAATGATTGACATTGCATTTAAATATTTGAAGATCAAGGTTAAGTGGAAAGCAAGAAGCCTGAAGAAATTTCCATGAGTGAAAAAGTGTTCAGGAGAGATAGCAAAAAGACAAAATTTACTAAGAGCAACAAAGGATAGGAAATTGTGGAGAGTCATAATCGCCTCTGTCATGAAGGGAAACAGCATGAGAAAGAAGCAGCAGCAAGTTTTATAAATAAAAAAGTGCATGGACTTTAAATAAATGTACACTTTTATTCTCAGTAATAAATTTAATTCATTGTACCTTCACCCATATCGTATAGATTAAAATCTTTCATTTGTTTTCTCTCATGCTTCATAAAATATATAAAAGATTATATAAAAATAAAAATTAAATAATGATAATAATGCTACCTATTGACATACGTAAAATTCCTGACCCAACATTTTGGCTTTCCACTGTCATGTGGCTTTCCTCATTCTTTTTTTTTACAAATATTTTTATGACAATTGTTCCACTGAGTTATTCTCCTTATTACTGAAATTGTATGAATTTAAGATTGGCAAATAGTTATCACCATTTTACTAGCTAGATGCAACAGTCAATTCTAAGTTTCTTTTCTTGCATGTCATACCTTTGGAATTCTATGTGTAGACAGAGTGTCGAAGGACAAAGGGTCAAAAAGACAAAATGTCAAAAAGACAATGTTGTATGGACTAATCCTAGAATGGACAAAGTGGGAAAGTGACTGAAGCCAGGTCAGAAGCGGTAACATTACAAATTCTTAAGATTTTGTCAAGAATCTCTAAATACGTAGCAGAAGCACCAGAGCAGATGTGGTAGAAATGTTCAATTCATGGAAAAATGGCAGGCTTACTATTAACAATAATATTTATCTCAATGTTTTTGGGATAAATGACTAAGACATCATTGATATGTCTGAGATAAAATGAGTTCTTAAGAACAACTTATTGAAATGGGCCTAATTTTTTAAATTCGAGAAATAAGCATACTGAAAGAAAACTAAGAGGGTCACCCATAGGCAATTTAATTTATTTTTTTAATCTCTTGTTGAATTTAAAACAACTAAGATCCATGTATAATTCATATGTACTGATAATTTGCTAATTTATTCAAAAATATGTAAACAAATTGAGTATAAATTTAGCTCTACCTTTGCCCACTGATTTCATTCTCCTTTCAATCAAACAAGAATCAATTATGACACTTGGCAGAATTTGATTTATTTCAGGTAATTTCCTGTTAATGAGGCCTGAACATGATCCTTGTGAAAGAAGGATTTACTATTTCAGCTGGAGCCTGTTTTACTTTTTTCTTGCTGAATTTTAAATGGATAATTAAAGACATTCTACTCAAAACTACAAAGATTCTGAGTACCATAAGCGATCCTATTCATCAAAATATTCTGTTCATGATGAAAATAGGGATATTTATATGTTCATTGATTATCTACAATTTTTTTTTTTTTACTAAAAGATCACTCAATAAAAGGTCCAAGAGCCACACAAGGAAGAGTGTTTATCTATGGGATATATAGGAGAGGTGTGTAGCAATATATGCATATAATTATATATTTGCAATTGGGTATATATAAGTACATTTCTTTAAATCTATTTTTTGTATTTAATGTATTATATATATTTTGTTGTAACCTAGGAAGGATTACTGAATGAGGAATAAACAAAATAGAGGATGGAAATGAAATGCTAATCTTTATAATATTAACAAAATACAATACAAGCATTTAACTAAAAGAAACTGCACTCTGTCAATGGACCTGTTGTCTGGTCTGATCTGTAATGCAACATTTAGCTTTCGGAAGGCATCTTTCATCATCCCAAATCACTTTTGTATTTCAGCGTACATACGGTCTGCTTGCTGATGATGAAATGTTGCTAGCTTAGTTTTGGACAATTCCAAGCAGCAGCAGGATTCTCTCTCTTCCTTCTAACTTACATTTGACCAGTGAACCAAATATAAGCTGGTTAAAATTTCTCTTTCTTATTCTTCTGATGTGATGTTTGCAACTTTAACTTCTGACATCTAGAGAGTCTATGCTACTTCAACTTCTGCGGATTGTAATTAATTTCTACTGGATTTTATGTTGCTCTTGCAATTTTTTCTGATTGGGTGTTTTATGAATATGGCCCTGGACTGAAGGTAGCCTCCAGGAAAATAACTCACTGTGTTTTCTGTGCTTAAAATTTTCTTCTAACATGAATTGGAAATATAATAATAAATTAATAAATGGCTTATCAAAACTGAAACAGCTCTCTTTTTTATCTTAGATAATCTTTTATGCTATCCATCATCATCACTAATGCTAACCTCCAGGAAAATAACTCACAGTGCTTTCTGTGGATAATATTTTGTGCTGACATGAAGTGGAAAGCTTGTATTAAAGCAGTTGCTAAGTCTGCTGATAGGAAAGTCAAGTCACTGTGCTTACCTAGACAATTTTTCTCTCTAGAACTTGTCTTACCTATTTATAAGTCTAGCACTCATCTATGCATTGTAAATTGTTGTCGTATATAATCTGCTGCTATTTAGAGATCCTTGATAAAATCCAAATAAGAATCTGCAATATTATTGGTCTTGATCTGGCATCTCAGGTACAGTTACTTTCCCACTGACTTAATATTGATTCCCTGTGCCTTTTCTATAAACACTTTCATGGTTATTGTTCAGATAAACTTTTCTCTATGGTTCCTAGACTTTAAGCACAGTACAAAATTGGCAACAAGATATCTTCATTTTACAGTTGTAGATCCTAGTTGTAACCATAAGTCCTATACTAACAATTTATTTTCTCACACTTAACAATGCTTTTTCTTTTTCTCATGTTCTTTTACACTGAGTAACCTCTTAGTTACTTTATTGCTTTGCTTGTGGTGAAATGATTAAAAAAAAAAAAAAAATGGAAATCCTAACAGGATTTATTATTGGTAGACAACATAAGATATGCAAATGACATGGTGTTGAGAACAGACACACAAAGGAAACTACAGTAATTCCTTCAGAAATTAGTAAAAGAAAGCAAGAAGAAACGACAAATCATCAATTATATCAAGACAAAATGTACAGTTGTCAGAAAGCAGAACAGCTCTCAAGATTCAAACTATGCAGTAGAAATGGCAAAATGAATACAAAAATTTAAATAAATTGGAAATGTTCTAACAGAAGACAAAATCTGCCAACTAAGTTTGAAAGAACATAGAAAAAGCTCCCCCCCCCCAATACCTTCCAAATGCTTAGTATTAAGAAACAGGAAAATGTCTTTAGAAACAAAGAATACAGAACTGTTATGTAATATCAGTCCTCCTATATGGCAGTGAACACAGGACAATCTCTTCACAGATGAAGAGACTTGAAGCAACAGAAATGTAGTTCTAAAGGATGCTGAGAGTAAGATGGACAAAACATGTGAGTAACAAGGAAGTTGTAAGAAAAATGGTAACAAAATGTTGGTTGGATGCAGTGAATTGAACCAAAAAGCTGTAAAAATTCAATACCTGGCTATGACAATGGTGAACAATAAACGTGGAGAGATGAGTTAAAGGAGATAACTGAGACATTCAGAAGAGGCATGGCACAGGTAACTAGAACAATCTACCCCACTAGATGAAATAAAGGGTTCAGTTTTGAAATTTCAATCACCTGAAGAAGGCTGGAGTGTACAATGGCCGAAATATAGTGAACATGACAACAAAGATAAGGACAACAGTCTGATCAAAGTAAATAATGTAAATAAACTGCCTCTTAACGTAACCCTCTACCTCAAGTGGCCTCTAGGCCTTGTATGGGGTGAACCTTATTGTAAAAAAAAAAAAAAACTGGTCAGGTGTATTGTGAACTTATTTTGTTTTATAATATCTATGTCCAACAAGTGAAGTAAGTTTTTTAAATGTCAATAAGTATAGCTTTGGCATCGCTCTACTTCTGAGACACATTTATACAGTTTTCGCCATTATTACTGCTACTTCCTTTTCTCTCTAGGTTCAAATTCAGGCAGGAGGCAGCAATGTTTCTTTACTAATAATGATCACAAGGAAAACACAAAAATATAGCCATCTAGGTATCTCCAAAAATTCAGTATACCTAAAATTTAAATATATTTTTCATAAAATGAAAAATTCTTTTTGAAGCTTTTCCCCAGCTTCAATTAAAAGCTAAAGAACTAAATTTTCTAATTCCAGAAAACAAAATACTGTGGTGTATTTCAAATAGAAATTATGATTTTTAGCTGATTCTTAAAAAAAAAAAAAAAAAAATAGAAACACCCATTTTTAATTTTCTTAGAGAAATATAAAAAAAAAATTAATTTTTGGCTTTAAGAATCCTTCAAAAATAAGATACACATTTCAGAAACATTACTTTCATAAAATTAACAAATTTAAAGTTAAATTAATCTGTTCTGAAACAAATATTACTTATCTGTTTATATTTGTGATGAGGTATTATGTATACTATTTACATTATTCAGAATACTATTCTCCTCTTTGTTGCCATATTTATTATAACGTTTCGACCATTGTACACTCTGGCCTTCTTCAGGTGGTTGGAATGTCGAACTGAACCCTTTCTTTCACTCCCTGGGGTAGACTGTTTTAGTTCCACGTGTCATGTTTAATGGATGTCAGTTATCAGTTATCTCCTGTCAATTCCCCTCTCCAAGTTCTCCACTGCCTTAACCGGGTATCGAACTCACAGAACTTGGAGAGAGGAATTAACAGGAGATAACTGATAACTGACATCCATTAACTAGAACAGTCTACCCCAGTGAGTGAAAGAAAGGGTTCAGTTCGACATTCCAACCACCTGAAGAAGGCCAGACCATACAACGGCCGAAATGTTGTAATAAATATCGCGACAAAGAGGAGGACAATAGTCCAAATAATGTAAATAGTAAATATTACTTACTTATAGCATAAAATTTTCAAGACAAGCATTTTTTGACGACAAAGTACTGTTATTCTTCTGTCTCCATTGATAATTTGATGGCTGAAGGTGTTGACGCATTTAGTATGGTGGACCAGAATTGACATAAATTTACAAATTCTAAATAAGAATTTGTTATTTTTGTTTCTTATACTAATTTAAAATACTATAAAAAATTTCTTACATTATTGAGTTAACCCTATAATGATATTGCATTATTTAATAGCTAAGATAATGATAAATAATTTTATTAATTATTATATGATCAGTTATTACACTTTTAATTTAATAACTGAGATGATTAATAATTTTATTATTATATTATTTCACTCAATTATTAAATGTTTAAATTGATAAATGAGAATTTTATCTCAATTTAATTTTTAATTTAATAACTGAGAGTAGGATAAATATCTCACTCTCAATTTTTAAATTGATAGCTGACATAATATAATTTTAATTATATTATTTACGTTATTAAATTAAAAATTAAATTATTATCTCACTCTCAGTCATTAAAATTTTAACTGCGATAATATAAAATGTAACTCTATAATTTGAAATTTTATGGTATTTAGTATTAATTTAGATTCTTTCTTATTAATTGCTATACTTTGATGGTTAGGATTTTATTTAACTCACAAAAAAGAAACTTAAAAATAAAAAGAAATTAAATTATTTTTCTTAAGTGAAAAAATAATAAATAAAAATTATTTGATGCATGACACACATGAGGAAAAGTATACACGCTATATAAAGGAAGAAGAATACATAGAAAAACTAAAAATATTTTGTGAAACAGGAAAAAAAAACTTTGAAAATTATCATTCCATATTTAAAAAGAAGCTTGTTGAAACATAGGGATGATGAAAACGGCAGTGAAATGAAAGAATTGACCACAGCTGAAAATGTTTATATGTCATGGAGTTTTCCCTAAGGGGTGAGAGACAAGCCTTGAAACACACGACTTTTTAACCATAATATCACTTATGATACACCATACTAAAATAAAAAAATAACATTTTGATGCACAAAAAAACAAAACATTTTTAAATTAAAAAATCATGACACCAAAACTTTTTACCATAATCATAAAAAGTTTTGGTGTGAGGATTTGTATTAAGCCTTTTAATGTTTGCTTAGTTAATAGTCTTCAATTAATTATAAGTACAATTTTAATACAATTTGAATTTCTAGAAGATTTCATGAATTTATGGGGTGGGGGGTACCAGATGTAAAAAAAAAGTATATATATATTTTACCAAGATTTTCTAGAAATAAAATTTCAAAAATAAATTCATTCATTTTCATATATGTCCTAAAAGTTTAATTAAAATCTGACAATTATTTGATTTTTACAAGAATTTCCAAATTAATATGTCATTTTACCAGAAACACATACACAAAAATTTAAATTCCCACAAGTCTTACACAGTTGACAAAAAAACAAAAATTTAAAAAAAAAAAATTTTGACCCAAATTTAGACTGTGTTAGAAAAGAGAAAAATTTTTTTTAAATATAATTAAAAAATACATACTTTGTTCTTTCCTCTTAATAACAAACATTTTGATGATAAAACTTTGTTTTTGAGTTTGGGATCTTTTTCATCATGCTATGCTGTTTTTACGCAAAAAAGTGAAGGTACCGAGAGGAAGTCTATGTCAGGACAAAAGAAATCATTGCAACTCCTGCATCAGGAAAAATTGGGAGACAGGAAGCCAGTGCAATTTCTATGTCATTTGCAACATTGAGCTGGAGAAGGTAATGTGAATGGCATTATATATCATTTTTCTCCAACGTTTGCCGTCTGTGTATCATGCCATTTTAGCTGTGGTGGGCTAAAATGCATCCATCAAAAAGCTAGTTAAAATAGCAGATAATGTGGCACACCTAACTTCATAATACATGGCTCCCATTTCTGCCATACAGACACAGAAAGCAGATCTGCTGGTTAGACCCCTAGAGGGACAGCGGTTTAAAGGCTCGGATGGAAGACTTAGGAGGTTACAGAAGGTTAGCATTCCCCGCTTCCAAAGTAAAGGTAACACAAGAGCTAGTAGCAAAGACCCAATGTGTTACTTATACAGTAAATTTGGGGATAGAGCTAATTACTATAAACCCCCCTACTCATTCAATTCAAAACAGGGAAAAGCCCAAACAGGCAACCAGAGGCAACTTGGTGTACTGGAGTGGGAGATGTTTGTTGCTTAATATTTGTTTGGGACTGCACTACTGGTATATGTTTTCTGGTGGACAGTGGTGCACAAATATCCTTAATTCCTGCAACTAGGGCAGATCTGTTAAAAGGCCCTCATAAACTTACCCTACAGGCCGTAAATTAGTCACTCATCCAGATATATGGTAAAGGCCTTACATTGAATTTGGGCTTGAGACAGTTTCAATCACTTCTTTATCTTAGCAGATGTAGAGAAGGCCATATTGGAGTTAGATTTCTTACACAAATTTGGTCTTCTCATTGACGTTCACAGATATTGTCTGATTGACCCTAAGAGGAATACTCAATAACCTGGAGACATTCATGATGTAATTCCATTATATCCTACAGTGGCTAACACAGAGGATTACCCTATATTTTGTGAACTTTTAAAAAAGTTTAACAACATTACAAAACCGTTTTTTCACAAGGATACGCTATCCTACACTATCACACACCACATAGCTACTAGCAGTCCTCCTGTTCACAGCCATCCTCATCCTTCCTTATTTGTATTCAGTGTTAGTGTATCAATGGCTACACTAATGCTAATATTAGTACTCAGTGTAGAGGAAAGCATTATTCTTCCCAGCACTAAATAGCCGACCAATTATGGTTGGCTTCTAAAAGAAACTAATAAGACTGTTTTATTATTTTTTTTTCTTTTGCTTGCATTTTGGGAATTTTATTTCAGAAAATGCTCTATGAAATTGTTTTTAATAGCATTTTGCTATCATGGGAAATGAAACCAAAAAAACTTTATTAGCTGAAATGGATTTTTGATACTTTAAATCAGGTCAAGAAACATTGGCAATGTCAGATTTTATTATCAAAGTCAATGTTTTCTCTCTGAAATTCATGTTAACCAACCAATGTTGGTAAAAGTCTCAGCATATGTTTATATAAATATCCCATGTGAATTACAGCCTATTCTTTTCATTAGAAATATTCAGAAGTGGTATGAGATTTGATTATGCAATTCAAGGGTTATAAAGTATATAGTTGCTGAGGCTTATGTTTTTTTTTTTATTTCAGTTAGAAAGATTGTGTAATGGGTTAGAAGAAAGATATCTTGGAGAAATTATATTAAAGTTAATGATTGATGGAAATTGCTAAAAAAATTAGAGAATGAGCAAAAAAGAAACTGAAAACATTGGCTAGATAAGTATAAGAAAAAAAATAATTGAAGACTAATGTGAGCGTTTTTTTTTTACAATTAAAATTTTAGGAAAATATTCTCCATAATCTAATGTTTTATTGAATTTTAGGTGTTTTGGTTTTAATTTATTTTCTGATAATGTGTAGTAACAACTGTAACTAGAAAAATCAGGACTTTCTAAATTAATTGCAGTGATAGGATTGGAATACCCAGTACAAGGAGTTCCCTTAAAAGTAATTTGGCTTTTGTCCAAGCCTGAAGGACAAGACCAAGAAAACCATCTGCGTACAGTTGTTCAGGACTTAAATTGGAAAGTCAGTGATAGGTTGAGGTGGCACAGAAATTGTCCTGATGCTCTCTATATAAAGGCAGAAGTTACATGAGCCTTCCTTTTTTGCTGGTAGATAACACACAACACACTGTCATTTGTTTTATCATGGTAGGTCACCATTTTCTTCACCACAACCAGCCATTAATGAAGTAGAAGAAACAGTAAATTTCAACCATTATAAATACAAGAGAGGTTGAAAATGAACTAAGCTAAGATTTTGTAGTGTTTCAGAATTTGGTGAGATACTTTACCAAAGATTACTGCATTGCATATTAATGCTATCTTTGAATTGGACAAGATGGCGTAACCCTAGATGCAACCCACCAATATGCCACTGAGTAACATGCCACTAGTGTTTACTGCTGGTGGTCTGCTGTCGGACATCTGCTGTGTTTATCTCAACAATGTTACCACTGGCAGATTGCCAGAGGCCCACTAGTGGCCTACTAGTGAGGCCACTAGCGGCTTGCATGTTGGGAATTTCTGATCCTAATGAAATGATGTCTAATCATGTAAGAGAAACACTTGTTGTGGCAGTATTAATTAAAAATTAAAATCTTATGTTTTTTATGACACCATAACTGAATGGGATGGAACTTTTGCAAAAAAAAAAAAAATGTCTAAGTACTCACATTTGATAATACGCTTGATTTATTAAGTATAGCTTAGATGTGTCCCAAGCCAGCAAGTATGGAGCACCCAGTCAAGATTGAACTCACTACTTATCTGTAACTGATTTGGTGAAATAAATTTACTAACCATTACATTGCATCAAATAGCTCAATTTCTCATTGTTGTGAGCATAGTTCTCACTGAATTTGGGCCATATGCTTGATTAAGATGAATTAATAAATGTTTGTCACAAAATTTACATGATGGAAGCTGCTGCAAACATTAAAGGTAAGTCTAAATTTAAAATCTCAAGGTTTAGAAATCATGTGAAGTCATGTAAATTCTATTTAAGTTAAAAAGATAAACTTTCAGTTATTAGCATTGCATTTTACCAAAATATTCATTAAATTCTATTATCTATTTCAGGTATAATTATTTTCTTTTTAAATAAAGATTGTCAATTATGTATGCAGTCTAAGTTCTCCATGATGAATCACTCTTCTTTGGAATATGGTTGGTCTTATTGTTTTGGTTAAAGGAAAACATTTAAAGAACAATTAGTCTGCATCTCTTTTGAAATATGAGAAAGTATTTTGCTACTTATTTGAATATCAATCATATCCTTTTTTATGTTTGCAAGTCAAAGATTTTGTAAGATTTTCAGAATTACTCTATAATAAATTGTTTTCCTTAAAACAAGGAAAACCTAAACTGATCAAGTTGTTCGGATTTAGCGTTTTATTATTATTACATCTGGAATATTATTTGCTTTCATTTAGTCTTTCCTTTCAATTCCTTGAAAATTGATGGCATCATCAAACTGGCCAATTGAAGACACTTGGTATTTAAAAGAGCACAAATTATTGGTAATGGATAGTCCAAATAATGTAAATAGTATTTTTTCACAATGCATAAACAACAATTAAGAGACATTTCTAAAAACTCTAGCAACATTTACAATTTTATATCATGATTGAGTAATATAAATCTGAACCCATTCCTGGTGTTTTCATCAGTGGCATCATGGCAATCAGGAAGCAGCTATGACAGCTTGGAAATAAACTTCTAGACCTGATTACTGCTAGATCACTAAATTTTTGCCAACAATGTTCTAGTGCAGAGGTCTCCAAAGTGGCCAATATCAGCCCCTGGGGGTTGATGGGACTATTCAATGGATCAATAAATACAGGGACGGGGTCAATTGAACTTTTGTGATGGAATGCTGAAATTCATATAAGATTTTAAAATACATAAAATACAACTTGCTGATACTTATATTGCTGACCATCCAGCATACTTCATGCACATACCAATCTACAATCACACAGAGGCAGCAACGACAATTCTTTTACTTATGGCATCATGGAACACTGCAGAAACAGAACCCAATTGAGGATAGAATGCTGGAGGGTAAATGTACAAACACACAGAAACATTCCAACCATGACACACATGAAGAGAAAAAGAGTCATATACAATTCCCAGCTTGGCCAATTTGCTACTAATATAGATCAGCTCAGCACCCAATACACAGCACATGCTTGCTGGCCAGAGCCACGATCAGATGGCTGTTGGTGCCAACTAGTCCAGAGTCAGCCAGTGTATACTCAACACTCGTAGAAATCAGAGTGGTGTCAGTGAACTTATAGCTGTGCATTTACTGTAAAAAATGTGCCTATTTCTACAATGGTAGCCACTAATGCTAAGAAATGCAGACAATATTCACAGGAGTATTTGAATATGTATCTACAGACCTACAGGAAACATGTATGCGAATTTCTTTACACTTATTTTAGCCTCTGAACAAAAGCCATTTGAAGATTTTCTTTGGCTTTTATACCAATTCAGATTTCTTTCATTGTTTTATTTCTTTTGTTTGTTTGTTTTTTTATAAATCAAACCAAATAACCAACTGAAAGGAACAATACAGCAATATGTTACACAGGAACATATTTACACTTGGTCTCTTACCAGAAGAAAAATGCAGAAGAAAGTTTGTTTTTTTTTTCATTTTCAAACACCTGACAAAAAATGAGCAAATGTCAGAGAAAATTGGTTGTTATTGAAAGTTATTTTTCAAGGTAAACAAAAAAATTACCTGCCTGTTTTCTCTATAATTAGTGTTTTATTCTCTTTGAAATGACCATTAAATGACGAAAACATTAATAGTGGTATCTGTAAGAATAATTAATTTATAAGAAAGAGTAATCAGAATATCAAGTAAAAGAAACAAGAAATAAAGATATGATGGAGTACCAAAAAGTTATCAATCCCTACAAAAATAAAAATTTGGTCATATTTTGAAAAATGGTTCAGGCTGAAACCATTTCAGCATCCCCCTCATAAGAATAAAATCCTAATTCAAATCATTTTCAAATGAACAATTTTAAAATCATGTAGATATTTTTAGGATCATGAGTCCTGTAACCTCTTAGGGTCATAGGAGTACCACATCTACTGCAGTCACAACAGCAGTGGTGTTTCCTGGGTAAACAACATGGAGCCCAACCCTATCCAGTTTGGGTTAAATTTAGAGTTTTGCTTCTCCTAGACATGTTGCCAATCAAGGCCATAGGGTCCAAACTGTTCTGCTATTTACCATAGCTAGCACTTGAGATGGATTCATACTTTCCCGAGAGTATTAGCACATAAATGGATGTAATGAACTTGAATTTTAACTCGGCTATCCAATTCCTCAATCCAAGCCAATTTTCATTAGTACACCATGCTTCGGGTTTCTTAGCAACTCCTCAATGTGTACATACACATTTAAAATATAAAAATTGATTAAAAAGTTTAGAAAATATCTGTGTAATAAAATTGTTTATATTTTTTTTGTTTCCATATCAGTTCATTAGAATCTGACTGAAGCTTGATATGTCTCCAAAGGAAATAAGACACCGCTTTTTTATATCATAAAGAAATGTTCCTGGTTTGACCTCTGAAATATTGTTTGTTGGCAGAGAAACCAGTACAGCATTTTCTAAAAACTGAGAAATGTAAATTTGGCTTGAGAAAATGGAAGAAGGTATAAAGAATGACTTGGAGGAGAGAGTAAATTGAAACAACTCTTGGCAACAGCAGCAACCATGGTTGCAAGCATATTAACATGCATTGGTTTTTACAAGCATTTATAATATTGGTCTTTTCATCTGCATAATGGAAGAAAAAATTTCTTGAAATAAATGATCTAAGATTTTTTCTATCTACAGCAAACAGCTTTTGTTTATCCATAATTCCCACATCTTAAATATCTTGTCCACAATCAAAAATAGCAAAAAAAAAAAAAAAAAAAATTAAAATCTAAGGATTTTTTAAAAGTCTAAAACAAACCGATGATTCTAACAATATTTAATACTGCTTTATATTTTTTATCTTTCATCAGTGTATCAGATAAAAACTTATGATGACCTTTCAAAAAGGCTACAATCTGCACAGCCACACTGCTTCACAGACACAAGGCCTGGAAATTTTAATTTAGACAAGAGTGGCATCTCAATGCCTTATATCTCAAAAATATGGAACTTCTTCCTAACCAATGGAATATGAAGGCAATGAAGAGGAGTCAATTCATGCACACTGAATCAACATCCTCTCTATATATTCCATTCGTAAAGAGGAGGGTCTACACAAACAGCTTCGTCCCCAGAATTTGCATTGTGGAAGGGGCTCCTGAGAGGATGCTTCCCTGATAAGAAACCTCTTAACTTCTTAAAATTGAGGCTTAACTCTTATCTGTAGTACATATCTTCGTAATATGCATCTTTAGTTTCTTCCTTGTAAATCCTTTTAACAACTTGAGTAAGCCTTTTCATTGAGTGGCTCTTGGGACTTGCATTGGATGAACAATAGTAAAATAAAAAATAAAAATAAAAAGTATAGTGGCAAAAATGCAGTTTGTAATAGGCAATCTCTTCATCCTGCTTTGGGCCATGTGCTCTACATGGAATTCAATGGAATCCAGCAAGAGAAACCAAAGTCAGGCCCATCTTTGTTTCAAAAATGTCTACACGAGTGACATAGAGTAACTAAATATGAATGTCAGTAGGAGAGAGCATGATTCAAGTTATCAATTTCACTAGAGGCTGTGACTGTGTGAAGGTCTAAAAAGAGGTGAAGCAAGCAAATAGTGCTGAATAAATGTCAAATGACAGATCAAAAAACAGCCCAAAGACAACACTGGAAAAAAAAGCACTGTCAGGTCTAGGTACTGAGACTGTCACTCTCATTGGAAGCTCTGCATCTGCAATTATATTGCTTTGTTAACTTCCCATCATTTGGCAGCTGACATATATTGAGGAGAAAGAGCAGATTGAGACAATACAAATAAAGACAATATTTGCCATGATATGAATTAATTGGCTGAAATGATCAGGTGAATGAAAAAAACATATCTGTAATTGTAATATGGTGAAGGTTATCTCAAATGTCAACTTTTGGTGTTGCCTTCAAATTCTTTTGAGTATAATCAAAAAAAATTTATTATCTTTCAAACAGGATTTTAAATAGTTTAATTAAACTAGTACATTGATTTGTTTTATTTGCTTCAGGATCAAAATCCAGTCAGTGATTTCATAAAATTTAGAATGACTCAGTAAAATTTGACTGCTTTATATCTGCTATATCCCATAATAACAATGACTGATTCATAAGAAAAAAAATGTCAAAATTAAGTGAAACGAAAAATTCTTTATCCCCAAACATTAACAGGTTTAGTTAAGTAAATCCTCTGCAAAGAAAAAACAAATATTTAAGGTAGATACTGTGTTAGGGTTAGGGTATATTGTGGCCTTTGTCCATCTCTGAGTTCACTACCTCTACCGTAGAACTTATAGAAAAAAAGATCAACTCCCGTTTACGGAGATGGCTAAGTCTACCAAAGTGTCTAAGTAGCGCTGCCCTTTACGGTAATTCCAACATTCTTCAACTCCCCTTTAAAAGCCTTGTAGAAGAATACAAAGTGGCTAAGGTGAGAACAATAATACGATACAAGTTCTCCAAGGACCCAAAAGTAGCAGGAGCAAATATTGAGGTTTACACTGGGAGGAAATGGAACGCTGTAAAGGAGTTGAAAGTGGCAGAAGAGCGTCTTTGCGAAAAAGCGGTGCTGGGCACTGTCGCCACGGGTCGGCCAGGGCTGGGTTTCTTTCCTATTGTTAGAATCGACAAAGCCGTAGGTAAGGAAAAACACCAACTCTTACTGGACGAAATTCACCCAGGGGAAGAGGAAATGAGAGTAGCAAAGATGATCAGGTTTAAACAACAAGGTTCATGGACAAAATGGCAGACAATGATACCTAGGAAAGTCGGATGGTCAGATCTATGGCGTAATGAACTTTTTGATCCGATCTGTTTATGACCTTCTACCAAGCCCTCCAGTAACCTACAATTATGGACTAAATCAGAATCGCCCTCATGCCCCCTATGCAGTCAAATAGGTTCTTTAAAAACTTAGTAACTGCAAATCAGCCCTAGCTGATGGTAGGTATAGATGGCGCCATGATCAAATACTAAAAGAAATAGCAGAAGTCATTAGTACAGCCATCCGTACAAACAAACCAAATCCAAACACGAACGTCATAAATTTTATTAAAGGTGGCGCGAAACCGAATGCAAAGAAAATGACCGCACACAATTGTTTTCATGTGCAACAGTCTGAGAACTTAGAGTGGATTTAGGTAAAAGGCTAAATTTCCCCGATCACATTTCCAAGACCCGATTGCGTCCAGACCTAGTCCTCTTTTCAAATAAACTAAAGAAAATCATCATGTGGGAACTAACAGTCTGTTATGAGGATAATGTAGAAGCCAGTGAAAGGAAAAAACTAAAATACGATGAATTGCTAGAAAATTGTAGGAACAATGGATGGAAGCAAGCTGCAAGCCAATTGAAGTAGGCACAAGGGGTTTTGTGACAAAATCACTAGTCAGCGCCTTAACAGATATTGAGATAGTGGGAAAAAACGAAAGGCTATCCAAACCATTACTGAGACAGCAGAAAGAACAGCTAAATGGTTAAGACGAGCAAGTGCCTGAACGTGCAAACTGGGGAAAGCCTAATGTAAATTTTACGCATAGTGTAATTTTGTAAATCTCATTGTATATTAAATGTAAATAGTGTAAAGATATGCCACAACTTTTAACTAATTATAAATGCCGTAATCGGTTTGTAAATACGTAATGGAAAACAGGTGTGTTTTTTTTTTTTTTTTTTTTTTTCGTTAGTCATCCATTGTAAATAATACATACGAACCTTCAAAGGAAAGGAGGAAGGAAAGTGTTTTTGTTTCATTCTATATTTTATTCTACTTATTTAATTTTTTCCTTATTTTATTTATTATTATTCTTTTTTATTTTTTTACAATTCTCGCGATAACAGTTCGGCTCTTTATTTACCCAATTAACATACGTTATTTTACTTATTATTATTTCATGTTTTTATTTATTATTTATTTTCTTTTTGCGTAAATGTTGAAGAATTATTTCGCATAACCACTATTATCCTGATACCCTAGCATCTAGAATAATTGCATAACATCGTGACGTTCAAAAGAGGTCTATTTTCGATAGTCTTTCCCCCATTTTCGTTCTTTATTACTGAAGAAATCTTCTGAGCTTTGACTTCCATTTGATCTTGTTTTTCTTTTTCTCTCTCCCTAACTATTTGACTTTATGCAAAGCATCATTAATCACGACTTTCTCACCAATATTATTTTTTTTACTCCTCTTCCCGTTTTTTTTTTTTTTTTATATTTCTAACGATCTGAAATATAAATTTAACTTTATAATAAAGGGTTTTTTTTTTTTTAATCATCAACATGTTTTAAACATTTTATTATGACATTTATACGCATTCTCAGTTTAATTCGCTGTAATTTATTTATTCATTTTAATCGTATATAAACGAGTTTTTTAGGGTTTTTTTTTATGGCCGAATTTTTCTTATTATCTCTATAAATAGTAATCATTAGCTGGTGAAATGAAACTTGATGGGAAGTGGGTAAAAACGAAAAACATAATTACCTTCTAAGTATCCGATGAAAAGGCGTCCACTCAAAAATGAAAAAAAAAAAAAGAAAAATTCCCCGTATACAACTTAAATAGAGTTCACACCATTGTGTTTGGCTATTGGTCAACCTCCAATCAAATGCATGATAACGGAGTATAGAAGTCAGTGTCTACAAGCATTTTTTTAGAGGGCGTATCAGAGTCCGATCAGCTCTGATGGGGTCGGCTTGGTGAGGTCAGTATGATGTTTGAAAGACCCGAAACTGCCCAATGATCCAAATCCGAACATCACTGACGACGCCCTCTAGCGCTAAAGAGCATATATTCAAAGCAGTGTATGTTGCAATTCACCCCCACCATGCAGTGATTCAAGTTCCTCAGATTAAAAATGCTTCTCAGAAACTAATGACTGCTCCCCAAGAGATACCTAATATATTATATGAACAAATTCTCAAATTACACTGATGCTTTTTGTCGTGATTTTCATCAATCAGTCGACAAAAAAAAAAAATGGTATGAAAATAGTCTTGTCTAATCATAAGATTTATTTGATCCAATTAATAGCAAAAGGCCAACTTTCATGCTCTCAATTATTTAGGGGATATTAAAGTTTTCAAACTTTTCCTACAGATATTTTTTTTCCTTCTCAAAAAGGAAAATTAAAACAATTCTTCAATATGATCAAACATTTTTCTTCAATAACTGACAACATGTGTAAACAAATCAGATTCCTTTGTGATTCATGTAGTGGTCTGCATTAAAATTTTTCAAAATGGTTGGAATTTCAAAACCTCTGATATTTGAAAATTTTCTGCACAGAAGCTGCTACTAATCAGAGTATGCCCAGTCTGGTAAGTTTAACATGCCTCAACTCAAATGCAGCAGTCTTTATACAATCCGTTAACAGTGCAACAAGCAATTGAGCTTTGGCATCTAAATCAGCTATAATTTTACACGACCTTTGGTAATACTAGTCCTGTTCAGGTCAAGCACTTCTTAGTAAACAATGCCTTACATACCCAGAAGAAATAAGAAAAATAAAACAGATTCTCTTCTGACTTTTACATAAGTATCCTTCATATACAATGTAGAAAGAAAAGCTTATAGAATCCACAAAAAGGAAAATCACACAAATAACTTTGATAAAATGAGACACATAACACTGTTTTATGCTTTGTTGCACTTAGATCGCTTTCCAATTCATTCTGCTGGATGTTCATGAAGCAAGTGCCTACAATGAATACAACACTGGCCAGTTGTGAAGATTCCCACCTAAAAGATGTCCATGGGGCAGTGGCGTAGCTAACGGGGGGCGAGGGGGCGGGCCGCCCCGGGTGCCAGCACAGGATGGGTGACATAATGTCACCCCCAACAAAATTTTTCAACCAGGCTAAGTTGCCAAAAATAGTCTAAAAACAGTGGTGGAGACACAGGGTTTCGCAGGCGGGCATATGACCCCCCCCCCAGAAATAATTTATGACCCCCCCAGTTTTGTCCTACACCCCGGCAGAAATTTTCTAATAAATTGTCGGGAAATTTGTGAGTAGGAAAAATAGCAATGTTTTCAGCTTTCATGTGTTTCAGTTGCTACAATCTTAGTTACTAACAAGAGACATTGTTGTAACATTTTATCGGATGATATGGTGTTTTAACTCTGCATCATTAATAACAACAAAGCGAAATACAAAGCCAAAAGTGCAACAATTTCAGTCTTGTCTGTGTATCAATTCGCTGAGATACAATTTTCCATTGAGTGAGCGATATACTTTTGAATATATCTACTAGTGTTGGGACGATTAATCGGAATCAGATTCGAGAATTGGAAAAAATCAGAACTTTTTGGGGTATTGGAAACGGAAAAATTTGTGCCTATTTTTCGATTCCAAAAATGATTCTTTTAAATTTTTAACTTAATTTTCCATTATTGGTACTAATGATAAATATTCATTGTTTTTTTTAATTATCACTAAAACTAAAATCATAATAACATCAAAATGCGATGTAAATTTATTTTACTTGTATAAAGAAAAACAAAAAACTAAACTTTGCATAAATTCTCGAGGTAACCTTTAAAAGAATGCAGTTGATTTACAATATTCCAAAAAATGCTTAAAAATTAAATAGAACATTTTTGTCAAGAAAAATATTTTCAAACATCATTGATAATTAAATGCTACCCAGAAAATGATGCAACGGAAAACTGGACACCGGAAAATTAGCAACAGAAAATTACGTCAACCATGAGCCAGTCAAGACTGTCGGATCTGGCTGTGCTGTCCATTGAAAACGAGCTTACAAGACAAACAGATTTAGACGATGTCATTGACCAGTTTGTCACAATGAAAATAAGAAAACATTCATTCTAGACCATAGTATTGAATGTCAATCTTTTGTGTATTGCCGTGTTTTGTATTTAGTTGTTCTGAAAGTGAACAGTTGCATTTTAAAAATCTTTTGATTTGAACTGATTATTTTGTGGTATTGGATTTTGTCTTGGATCATACATGTAAACAGTAACGTACCGGTCAGTAGAGTAAAGTAGAGGTAGATCATGTATGAAAATTTAGCTACAGCTAACCATTCAGCATAGGGTGAATCAGGGTCATTGGGGTGACATTTGAGCGGACCGCCTCGGGTGACGTTTACTCTAGCTATGCCACTGCCATGGGGACTGGCAAATCTGCTTGAAAATTATTTGGCTATCCTGAGTTTTGACTGGACCAAATAAACATCAATGTAAAACAAAGAGAAAACAAGTTTTTTTGATAAAAACATTGTTTTTTTTTTTGTCTGGCATGAAGCAAACTACTATAAAACACCAATAAATACCTTCATCCGGGAATTTAATTTTTTTTTACTCATTTCACCTCAATAGCATTTAAATTTTTGAAGATTGAAATTGACTAGAAAGTAACAGGCCAGAAGAGAGTTTTGCAAGCGAGAAGTGTAAGAGAAGAAACTGTTAGCCTAGAACTTGCCATTATAACTTACCATTACATCTAGCAATTTCAATTGAAAAATGATGAGACCTAGCTGCCAATCCAGTACTGCACTTAAATTCATAAAGTCAAAGTACCAAAGAGAAAAGCAAAAAGAATTACCATGAAAATATTTATAGAAAAGGCACTGAGAAGCTATGTCATGGTGGTGGGAAAATGAGTGAAGCCGAGATGCTAGGTCAGGACTCATAACATTGCAGATTCTTTACATTTCCTCAAGAATTATCAAATCCATAGCAGAAGCACCAGACTAAGGAGGATTATAATATTTTAAGGATGGCTTTCAATATTAATTATATGACTATTCTTTTATTATCTGTCTAGATCTCTGAGATGAGGTATTATGATTACTTGTATTTATATTATTCGGACTATTATCCTCATCTTCATCACCATATTCACAGTGTTTTAGCAATTGTATGCTCTGGCCTTCTTCAGGTGACTGAATTTGTGAACTGAACCCTTTATTTAACAATTAAGTAGATTGAAAGGCCAGAAGATGACAAACAATGTCCTTCACCAATCAGTAAAGGCAATAGTCAGTATCAATCAGCACCAGCTGAGTAGCTCTGAGGAGTCAGTTCTAAACAAGAGTTTCACCTAAGCCACATCCATCAGGCAGATACCGTACTTGAACATCATTGCTCGAATCAAGGAAATAGCCTTGAAATTCCTTTAGTCTCATGTGGATGAACTAAGATGGAAAGTGAGACAGACACTGGAGAAAGCTAAGCTGCCCAGATCAAACATCATGAAACTGGAGAGGCTGGAAATCAAAACTCTACAGAGGAATGAAAGCATCATCATACTACTTTCTAACAAAGGCAATGCAACTATAGTTATGGACAAATCAGAATATGCAAAAAACCTGGAAGGCCTCATTGCAAATGGCAGCTACAGTAAAGAAATATCTTACAATGAAAACAGAATGCAAAATGTCACAGATCCTAATCAGGAACAAGAGCCATGTCGCTCTTAAGACATACAAGGAGTTGTCACAGTGCTACACTAAGCTACCTCACATATAAGATCTCCTAAAAGATTCATAGAGATGGTATTCTGCTCATGCCAATTGTTAGCTTCCAAGGCTCCGTGTGCCACCTTCTGAGTTGCTTCCTAGTAGATATGATCAACTCATTAATCGAAAAGACAATCATGTGTTCAGAACTCTGTCCACTTCATGGAAATAATGAAAGATCCCATTCCATCCACTCCAACCAAATGGTAAACCAGGACATGGTGAGTTTGTTCACCAAGGTTCCCAAGGAGGAGGCACTCTTGGTAGTGAGGGACAGACTGGCCTCAGACTACTCCCTAGGAGGACGGACCAGTATACCCATAGATAACCCGATGAGATGCTGACTTTCTGTACACAAACTACTTAAGAATGTGATCAGACATATTGACAGGATGGAGACTGAGCAATTGGAACACCATTATCACCAGCAACGGCAGACTTTTATATGGAATACTATGAGGAAATGACATTAGAGTCAACACCACTAACACCAACCCTATGGCTGAGATACATAGATGACATCTTCATACTGTGGCCATACCAGGAGGATATCTAGCTACTACTGAATCATGTGAACTAAATACGATCATTGATACAGTTCACTATGGAATAAGAAAATGACAACATGCCTTCCTGGACGTATTATATCTTGAATAGAGCAGAGAGTTCAAGACATCTGTATACCACAAGCCAACATTCACCAAAAACTAAATCAACTTCAACTCCCACCGTCCATTCAGTGTAAAAAGAAGTGTCATCTACTGCTTACAACATTGAGCAAAAGTCATAAGTGGCAATCCAGAAACATACAAACAAGAAATGGTCAGTATAAGCAGTACCCTACAATATAACTACCACCCTGGTTACATAGCAGCAGCTCCAACAAACTAGGATAATAGGTTAGAAGAGGATAACAGCACACAGAAAACAGATTCAGTCTGTCTACCCTATGTAAAGGGATTATCAGAGAAAATACAAAGGAACTGTGGTCCATATATATATATATATATACTAATTTCTGAAAGAAAAAAAATGATTTGTCAGAATTTGGTCAACAGATGAACATAATCTAGACCAATACTTCTAAGTTTACCTTAGCATCTTGCAATAACCTTACTTTTTCCCTTCATAATAACATCACTATAATCCTTTAAGAAGTTTTAAATGCCTGGAAATTAAAATACATTTCTTCTAAAAGCAATGGTAAAACTGCTGAAATGACTAAACCAAGAATTAATGCTTTTGTTGTATCATGGTGGCACTCCCACATTTTTTAAAAATAACTGAAAGAAAAAGCTTAAACAGCTTAATTGTGAGACTGGTTCAGGGTATAAAAAGGCCTCAAAGCAAAAAATAATAGCATTCAATGGTCAATGAATGAATGGGTCGTGAATCAGATTAGTTAAATTTATGATAGAGATGACCAAAATCACCTCAACTTGTGCCACAATTGTCTTTTTATGCAATAAATATATGCTTTCTATAGTCAAAATGATGAGGATCAAAGGGTAGTATCTGTTCCAGCCAGCCATCATCATTTTTCAGATACTCAGGATGGCCAGGGTTAAACAGTGTGGGATGCCCTTACCGTTCTCTGCTCGTGCAGCTGCAGTTTCTCCTCATCAATCACCTTCTGATGAATGGGAGATGGTTTGGCTCTGTCCAATATGTAATGCCCCACAGAGTGATCAAGATATGATGGCCCCTTATCACATGATCACTGAAGTGGTTATATAAAAGAAATGTGATTTCCTCAGTTTTTTTTTTTACTTTTGTTATACAACACAAGTTATCTGACAGAGAAACTACATTTTTTTCATAACTTAAGTACCTTTGCTCATTTCCCTGACCTGCACAGTCATGGATTTTTTTTTTTTTTGTCTTGGGTCAAGATTTTCTCGATACCAAGCCACACAAGCAGGAGAACCCAGTCGTAGTTGTTAGACAATTTCTGTAACCATATCACCTCTTACATCTGACCACTGATCCCCGCCCCAGAATGCAATCCTCTTGAATATTATGTGTGGAAGTGCAGCCCAGTGAGAGCCCAACATTTTGTTGGGCTCTCACTCGGCTTGTAACACCAAAAATAAACTGAAGGCAAAGATTATGGCAGTATTCAACAACTTAAACAAGGAGACCACCCAGAAAAGATGCAGGAGATTTCGTAGGCATCTGGTTGCTGTGGTCGAAGCTAATGGGGATTTTATTGAATAAATTTACTCTTTAGTATTTCAAGATATTATGTAATTTTAGTAAATATGTGTTAAAATGAAGTTACAATGTTATTTTCATTTTTGTATAATTTAGGCAACAATTTATCCATCGCACCTTGCAGTTTTGTTGAAGTTATATTTTGGAATACACTTTGATTTAAGAAATTGTAAGAAGTTCACTATTTGCCCATAGCTGGGATCCTAACAGGTGCAATTAAGAGGTGGTTCTACACTCCTCAAAACCTTCTAGTCAGAGGCATTGCTGCCTGATATAGTTTATCATCATATCCAAGACTAGGAGATTAGTAGAAGAAAACATGTTACAGAGGAAATGGGCACATGTTCAGAATACCACACTCTGATTCATTAGGAATGAACAAGAAATGGCATCACAGAAACAAGAAAAAAGTAATACAATATATTTCCTAAAGCCCAAATAATGGACACCTGAACACAGCCAGACGATGCTTGGCAAAAACACGGACTCTCACACCTTTAACAACTGAAGCCTAGAGTTAACAGTTATCTTTCATAAATATCCTCATAAATCACACTTATTTTTTTTACAATAAAAAAAAACATGGGTGTCCACTCGAGATAGAAGATTATGTTAAGGAGTAATTTATACAAATACGAGGGGAAGATAATGGTAGACTATATATGAACAGGTTAACATTGTAGTGATCAGGAAAACATCCTCTTGGGAGTCAATTCCACAGAGTAGTGGTTTGTGGTAAGAAACTATTTTAGTGTAATTTCCTTCTCGCCAATGGAATACAGAGGGAATGTGCTTGGTTTGCTACAATGTGAGTGACATGGCGAGTCCTAATCATGAGGCTTAGACCTGATGGCAGCAAGTAATTCAGTTAATGGGAGCACTTTCCATAGAAGAGCAGTAAGAGGCTTGCCACGTGTCACCTGTGAGTGAGAGGTTGTTGGGTGGAGAATAATTTGTCACCCACAAAGACTCAGAGACACTTTTGAACTCTATCAAGACTAGAAAGTGAAGACCAAACCACTGCTGCCCAAATATAACAACAGGACTCCATTTTCAGCCTGACCTGGTTCTTTTAAAGGTAGAGGATAACATGAAGAGTCAGGTACTTACTGGAGCTATACAAGGAGTTAACCATTTTTACCTCCTATTCTTCCATGCCCCAACTTCAAACAGTAACCCTCTACCTTGAGTAGCTCTTGAGCCTTGTATTAGGTGAACAATTAGTTAAAAAAAAAACAATAATTCAAATAAATTTATGGAAGATCAAGCCATTTCATAAATATCAATGAAGGCAGCTAACATTTCTTCAGAAATATCAGTGTACATGTACCCTGGTTTTTTAAGCTCCATTAAGTACCACATGGTTTATGATTGAGTTTTCTTTTCATTCAACAGCAAAAACAAATGTCAACTGAATGTTTTTTGCAATTTTTGTAGCACAAATCAGTATTCTTTGCAAAAGTATATTGAGGAATATAACTGGAAGAGAATTTGCTTTTTTATCAAATGAAGCATTGTCAACAATTAATTTCCCTGAAGTTGCATAAAAAGGAAGGAAATATCTTTTTTTATTCCTAAATTTACCTTCCATATTATTAGACAGTTATTCATCACGGAAATGTGGCAATATATTTCGCAACTCAAGTGCTATTGCTTTTTTTCTCTCTCCTTGACCTGACCTGTCTGTTCGTTTTGGGGATTGCAAGCGTTTTCTCAACAATACTAAACAATACTAATCAAAAATTAATATTGGTTGACAATATTTTATCTAATAAAGAATAAATCAATATTACCACCACAACTGCTAATATTAATAATAATAGTGGTAAAAATAATCACAAATATGGCATCAAGCATCCAAGGGGAAAATGGAAAATGTTTAATGGTTAAACTGGATTTTCTACCAAACACAAAATTTCCAGTAATTTAAGCTGTAGAGCAGCTGCTGTACATAGATTTCCTGAAGTAAAAAGGTTGTAAGTTCAATCTCACCTGGAGTCTATTTCTTATTTCCAATCCGTATTGTTTACTGTCGATTGGAGTAGCTGTGGTGAAAAGTAACATCAGAAGACAGATAGCTATCAAAAATTAATAATGAATAAAAGATAACATTCCCAAACATAATGCTTGAGCTGAAAGTTTGAAACATAAATGGCATCTACTGATTTGCATATTTATGAAAAATTCCAAATAAAAAGGAGCCACTTGGTTAGATGGGCTGTAGACAGTGCAGAAAACAACTATCGACCACTGAGACTCTAAAAGTAATGTTTTTCCCCAAATGTTCTTTTTCATATTCCATAGATGTTAATGCCACAAATCCATAGCAATAATGAATCTTTGTTTCTACCAGAAAATATCATCACATGTTTATCAAGAATTGTGCTAGCAAAGTTACTTTAATGGCTTCTGAAGAAATTTAAAATAATTCCTTCATTTATGACTTGTAAAGGATTTTTATAGACAGCTTAAGAGCCATTCGAAGTAGAGGATTACTGAAAGGGTTGAAGGGTGTGAGTGCTAAGACTAAGATATAAGGAGAGGTAATGCACAACTATATTCTGTGAGTGGCATCATGAGAAAGACTTAATGGTTATAAGTACCAAAATCCCCTAAAAAAGACACCAGAAATGATAAAAGAATTAGATCAACATAGCATTGGGGAGCAAAGATAGGATTTCATTTTGAAGATTCCTAGAAAAGAGATCAGAAATTAAAGAAAGAATGATATTATATATCATTTGGGTTCAAATAAAGGGCCCTACTTGAAATTTGTTAGTACATTATCAAATGTGATTGGCATTTGAAGAAGGTCAGAATGTACAATATCTGAAATCAATCACTACATAAACAAAAAAAAAAGCTTTAAAGAAAATATATCACTTATAAATCATACATTCTATTTTGTATTGATTTTAGAATTTTTTAATCACTTTACCTGAAGCAAGATGATAATACCTCAAGGGGCTACTCGGAGTAAAAGAGAATGAAAAGACTTTAGACGGTACTGGAAACCCAATCCTAAACAAAGAAACATTTTTAAAAATACAAAATAAAATAAATAATTAGTAAATAGAATTTCAAAGTTCAGACAGGGACACTAGACATATGGAGTTGTAGCAGATTTTGGAAAATACCAGAAATCCAAACCTTAAAAAAAAAAAACATGAAAAAAGAACAAAAAATCTACTCCTGTTCAAAGCAAAAATATTGTCAGACCTTATATTAGGTACCTTCACGAGATCACTAACAAAAAAAACATTGCATGATGAGAAAGACGCCAAACTTGATGAAAACAAAATTTTATCATCTAAATGTTTATGTTATTATTAAGGGGAAAGATCAAAGTATTTTGGGGGTATTTTTTTACATTTTTTAATCATTCCTAGCATGTCCGAAATTTTCATTAAAAATCTTGTTTGTTTTTTTTATCAGCAAAATTGATCATTTTTTTCCATTTTATAAAAAAACTGGAAATCTCGCTTTGAAATTCTTTTAAATATCAATTATCATTTTTTCAAAACTTATTTTAAGAAAATCAGAAATTATAAAGTTAATTTAAAATATTTTGAACCAAGCTTAACTTAGCTTCTGTGCCGAAAAGATGTAATTTGAAAATAAAGCAAAGCAGGTCATAAACTTTCGCGTCACTTGACAGGTGATGAATGACATATTGACGGATTCCGTGAGGCTAATTTGTTCTACGGAAGGAGAAAAGTGAAATAATTTACATTTAAGTGAACAAATTATTTACCTTGTTATTTTTAAGGAAAACTTTCAGTGTTCTAATTATTTTTTTGTACTTAGCTTTCACCTTTACGTAATGGATTCAACTGGGAATTCGAGCTCGGCTCTCCGATTCAGTTATGTGCCATGCGTGAGACATGTTTAGGCAGTTTTTTTTTTCTCACAGTAGGTTGCCATTTCTGTCTGCAGTAGACCAGATGCTATCAAAGGCTATAGAACTAGGTGTGTACTGCTATTTCCCCATACCCTCAGAAGAAGAGGATTCATACCTATCGCAAGAGTATTAGCACGTAAGTGAATGTAATGGATTCAACTGGGAATTCGAGTTCGGCTCTCCGAGTCAGTAATGTGCCATGTGTTATACACATTTAGGCGATCATATACCTATCTATATATGACTGACGATGCAGATTTTTTCTCGCAGTCGATTGCTATTTCTTTCTGCAGTAGACCAGTTGCCACCCAAGGCTATAGTACCCGGTCTGTACTGCTATTTCCCCATAACTTGGAAAGAAGAGGAGGATTCCTACCTTTTGCAAGGGTGTTAGCATGTAAGTGAATGTAATGGATTCAACTGGGAATTCGAGCCTGGCCCTCCGATTCAGTTAAGTGCCATGCGTGATACACGTTTAGGCGACCATGTATCTTTCGATACATGACTGATGAGGCAGATTTTTTTCTCGCAGTAGGTTGCCATTTCTTTCTGCAGTAGACCAGTTGCCATCCAAGTCTATAGAACACGGTCTGTACTGCTATTTACCCATAGCTGGTGAGAAGAGGATTCATATCTTTTCCAAGGGAATTCGAACTTGGCTCCAAGCCGCTATCAAATACTCCACCGTGCCTCTTGACTTATTACCAATATGACTGTTTCATTATTTAATTTTTCTTTTCCTTTCATTTTCCGATTTTTATTTCAGAAAAAGTTCTATAAAATTATTTTTAATAGAATTTTTGCTATCGTGGGAAATGAAACAACAACAAAAAATCTTTATTAGCTGAAATGAAATTTTGATACTTTAAATCAGGTGAACAAATATTGGTACGGTCAGATTTTATTATCAAAGTCAATGTTTTCTCCTTGAAATTCGTGTTAACCAACCAATGTTGGTAAGTTTCAGGATATGAATTTCAGTCTATGTAAAATGAACATTCTTTCATATCAACATATTTAATTTATAATTAGTCAAATAAAGGTAAAAAATAAATAAATAAATAAAGGTAAAAATAGATTACTTCACTTTCCTGGTTTTATTCGAAATAAATACTCCAGTTTGCATAGTTCTTAGATATTTTCCAAATAAATCAAAATCTAGATAGAAGAATAAAGAGCATAAAGAGCATCACGAAAATATCTAGAATTAAATAGAACGGTGTATGATCCAAGAAAATAGATTTCTTCTCCTAATTATAGACTGGAATTTAAAAAAGAAATCCTCCTGACCAATAAGTTTCAAAGATTTGATTTTAATCGAATATGTGGATGCGTGTCAGAATTTAAAATTATCAAGAATCTATTTCAACATGAATTTGTCCCGTGTTTTTCTTAGATTATGAAAAATATATAAATAGAAAATATTAAAGTTAAGAAAGGCTTACTACTGAAATGTTGTGCAGTTGTTCTGACATATTAACAAAAGTAAAAGAAATGTTGAAACTTTCAGCGCAATAGCAAACGTTAGTTTTGATAAACTGTAAGATTAAACACGCATTAAATGATTTTTGTAAAAAGGAATTTTAAAATTGAAAATCTATGGTTCGATATGTTTCAGGGAGAGAAAGAATGGACTAAAACTTAGCCTGCCTCCACTTTGTTTAATAATTGGAAGGGGTTGACTTCCTCACACCCACAGTACTGAAGATAACTTGATGACTTTTAGGTATCTGACCAATTTGGTTCAACACAAGAATTTTCTTTATCAGAACAAGAGTTTAATATATATATTCTTTATATGCCCACCTTCTATATGAAGTGAAATGTTTGGGCCCAAAATGAAAGACGTAATACATTGGCGAGAGATTTTGTGGTGTAGGGGAAAGAACTTTGAATATTACATTTTAGAAAAGACTTTATAAATTAACTGTATGTTCATTCTGGTTTTCGGGGAGCCTAGTCACAGCTCTGGCTGTACGCGATAATTAAATTTTAATAAAAAAGTATTTTAACTAGTGAAGTAATTTTCAATCTTTGCAGTTTTATGGGTTAACATGTTTGAGATGAAAGGTGTGCGAATGTAAATTACAATCGTAAATTTTTCGTTGTATCTCGTAGGTTGGGTTTCGCATTTTACCAACATGACAATTTTAATGCGTATCACCACCAATAAGAAAGTTCACATCTATTCAGTTTTAAACTATGTATTAACAAAAACTTATTTTCCATATACAAGTAAATTGTTTGAAAACGAAAGATGTGCTACAAATCAGATAACTGATACATTAACGCAATTTGAAAACTTAATTTGTGCACTATATATTTTTGAAACATAATAAAATATGAAACGGTTTAAATATTCGTAATCATTTAAAATACATTGTATAATAATTGCTGAAACTAAAATAATTTTCACTCAGCATTTACCATATTCCGACACAGAAATCTTTTATCGGTCGACTCTAATATTCCTCCTTAGGTGGTACTTCAAACAGCTAATCAGTGTAACATGAACCAGCAAAGAACCTCCCGTCCAGAGTAGAGTTTTTACGTGTGGATATTAGCGAATTGAAGCTAAGTGTGATTTTTTAAAATCTTTGTTACTTGTTTCAACTTTCAACTTTTTACCCCTTCCATCTTTTTTTTAGTTTTGTTTTCCGCTTCAAGCCGCATACCATTTTTTTCTATTTGACTTACTTTTTAATTTTTTAGTCAAATTCTAATTTTTAATCCCCCCCCACCTCACTTTAGTTTTTAGCTTTTTTAAGCAAGACTTGAATTTTTTGTTTTGTCTTATTTTCTTTTTATCTTTTTGCGTTTTTACGTGTGACCTGTTTGTTGGCATAGCCAAGTTTTGTTGAATTTTGTTTGGTTTCTTGGCCCGTTTTTCTTGAGTTTTGTTGTATTGCAAATTAAAGAAAAGAAAATTACATTAACAGCACTAAGGTCGTGCTGCTAATGAGGGACTCTGAAGAATCACCGCCGGTAAAGAAACGGACCGGGCTGAAAACGGGCCAAAGAAAAGCCGTACCCTGTTTTTCTTGCGAGTTTGTGTACGTCGATTAGGAGTGGAGAGTTGCCAGCATCGGATTTGCCAATAATGGCAAATCCAACGCCGATAAGATCTCCAACGGACGTACAGGAATAATTGATTTCCCGTACAACTAAACATTAGTATGGGTTGCTTGCCAGAATTGAACATGCGGGTTAACTGCTTATTGCACTTCTTTATTTTGAACATGGCCTGTTTAGAGTTTGTTAATGATTAGTCAGACCGTTACAAAGTTAAAATTATGATTTCTAATTGAATAGTAAGGATTAGATGGGTCATTTATTAATTTATTAGCAGGTTTGAAAAAGGCGGTTACAAAGAAGACTGATGACGTGCTGACAGGGGCGCATTCGACGTGCTCTTCTGATGCTGTTGCTCATCTGCTTCACTTTTCGTCGGGCTGTGCATTGAGAGATAATTTTCTGTAAACATCCGTTATTTGAGCTTCTGTTGCCTTTCTGTCAGTTTGAAAGAATCTGTATATTCTCTTCTACCATCTTTCATCGACAAGAGATTTTCATCGATAGAATTGCCACTCACTGGAATTTATTTCTTTTCTAAGAATTATTTGTAAAATATAGAAATGTTTCCTGTTGCTGTTTGTCATGCTTGAGTGCACTCACCATAGCTTCTCTTTTGTTACAGCAAACAACAGCTTGAATGGGGTGAACACTAAGTGAACAGTACTAAAATAAGAACTAGACATGATATCCCTAGAAATGGAGAGTGGAATGAGAACAGTTTCTTTTCTCGTACTTCCCACCTGTAGAACTTTCTTATGTTCCTTTGTTTCCCTGGTAGCTACAATCTTCAGATATTTAAATCTATCGTCATTCACCATCTTCTATCTTCTTGAATCCCGTTTATCTTCTGTCCTTTCATCAATCCTCCGTATTCTCAGTTTTCTTTTTTCACTTTAACTCCCTGGAGCCGCCTGCATGCTAATGGCATTTATTTTATTTTATTTTTTTATTTTATTTTATTTATTTATTATTTATTTACCTGTTTTTTTTTTTGTTTTGTTTTTTTTGTTTTGTTTTTGTAAAATGTAAGTGTCTCAAAATCTTTAATACTACTTTGCAAATACCCCTATTTACATTATTCGGACTTTTATCCTCATCTTTATTGCCATATTCACAACGTTTCGGCCGTTGTACGCTCCGGTCTTCTTCAGCTGATTGAATTTCAAACCGAATTCTTTATTTCGCCCACCGGAGTAGATAGTTCGAGTTCCACGTGCTCAGGAGATTTTTGTGGCTGATTCTTTAAGTTTCGTATTTTCCAGTTTTGCTCTCTGTCTATTATTTCATCTTCATCCCACAGGTGGCGGTGATCTTTCTTCCATATGTGATCAGCTACGCCTGATTTTTCTATTTTCCCTTGTCTTACTGTTTTACGATGTTCTTGCAGTCTTACCTTAATGGGGCGGCCTGTTTCTCCTTTGAGGCAGATATTGAAGAACACCTCTATACACACGTCTTCATTCTCTCCTTTTGTATATTTTCTATTTAGTTTTCTAAGGCAATAAAATATATTGTTAATTATATGTAAAAATACAAACAACCTAGATTTACTTGACTGCACACAGGCATATATAATACTTAAACTAAATTAACAAAGAACTTGCAATCTTTCATTGGAAGTCTGTACACATGTATAAAAAAGGAATATATCTCTGTATGCACACTTTCATTCATCCGTTTTTGTATTCTTTGTAAGCTTAATGGTGTCTGCGACCAAACTCATCTGCTGGGGGTGAGTTGATGTTCTCGCCATCTACGGACTCTGTGGTGATAACGGTGTGGTTAACACCCGTTCAGTATGTGGTCATTCGGAAGTAATAAAATGAGTTCAAAAAAGGTAGAAAAGTGCGCCAATCAGCAGCTGCCAAGGGCAAATAGTCATATAATATCTTATTTCACATACATCCCCAACAAGGAAGAAAACATGCCTAGTTAAATGCACTTTCATATGCAACCATTTAATCAACATGTAAAGTCCAATAATTAAGTCACCAGAGTTCACAGTGAATCTCTTTATTAGTGTGATGTTCATTTCACAATGAGAACTGCATTAAATATTTAGATATAAGTAAGATTAGTATAAAAAGATGAGGAACCTTGCGAGCAAACTGCTCTAGGATTCCTTGGCATTATTCTGGCCATACTATTCTGTTAGTACAGAGAATATTAATTATTTTATTTTGGTAATATCAATACTAAACAAAATCAGAGTTTGTATTATTTTATTTTTTCTTTTAGGCCTGACGTGGGACTTTCTTTATTGTTGTGATGCATCTTCTGGAGGTTCCTTTGCATCATGGTTACGGGACAATTCCAATGGAGTGTTTTAGACTGTGTCTCTCCACAGACCTGTCTCCTTTCATTATGCCAGCAGCGCGAACACTTTTGTTTACAAATGTAATTTTGTGACTCTGCTCAGTTCTTAATTAGCACAACATGGATTTTAATGATTGATAAAACGTGTAAAGGGTTGGATGAATGACATAATGCCCATATCTGGCATAATTTCCATATGTACAGCTCGTACATTCAAACACGTAAATATCAACCAATACATCTTTGTTGCCTTTTGTTTTTTCTACTAATATGTGGCCAGTGCAATTTACTCATGTATATTGAAACGGATTTTTTAAAATTTACTCTGTATTTAGGTTGGTGAACCTGGGATATCTAAATGCCAGACTGTTGTAGCGTTTGCAGACATAACATCCAGATATCACCGACTTGCCTACCTGTATTGCTTGAGTTATCCAATATCCAGATACTCTTTGTAATGGTTACACCAACTCCCAAGTGTTTACATCAATGATGAGCATCTTCAGTAATTAATCTGGTTACGTAATGATATTTAGCCTATAATATGGAATATTTTATTTCCTGTCAACATTCTATATCTTGCCATTTACTCTTAGTATCCCATCCTTATCCAAAAATATGTTTAAAGTTTTTCCACCAACTTGGGGATTTCACCTTAATGAGGATCTCTCAAATACTTTAATTCTCTTTCAAACACTTCTTCCTGCACTGACTTAATGAGATATAACTTTGCATCCAGCTTATGATTTCCCAATCTGGCTCGTGTTCTGCATTTATGTATGATTCAAGCACCATGGCTGTTGCATTATATAGTTTTGTAAATGTAAAGAATCTCTATGTGTTAATTATTGTGGTTGAATCCATCTTGTTAGTAGACTGTTACTAGGCCAGTAAAAAGAGTCTTTAGTTAGCCTCGATGGATCATGTTTCCAAAACTCCAATTTACTCACAAACTGGTCAAGGTTAACTCCTCGTGAAACCAGGTATGTATTTAAATTTTATCCTTTTTTCAATTTTCTCAATTCGATTTTTTGATGGCGTGTATATACTTAAGCCGGTTTCTAACAAGTAGGATTTTGCTTGTAGGTGCATCACTAAGTAACTATGATAGTACAACCTGTGCATCCACCATAATGCACACATTTTCAATCATAATATTTGAACAGGATTTCAAAATTATAGACAATGCTTCAAAGACTATATACAGTGCAAATAACTCTATGATAGGAATGGATTTTGTTTTTGAAGGAACCACTTTTCCTTTAGCGAACATAACGACGAGACCATAAACTGTGGTTATGAGTTGCAAAGTATATAAAGTTTTAAGGCTTCCTCTGTATTAATAGCTTGACGTGAGAAAGAGATGTTGGATAATGTAGACCATGTTACAAATATATTCTTGGGAACTTCCTCATATAATGATAATGTGTCATAAATACTGGCTGACTGGGCTAATATTTGCCTCCTAGTCCTCACATTTCTGTTTATTGTGATCTTTGTCACTATCGTCGTATTATCGTTAGGACAATGGTTATATCCTAATATCTTTTCATAATGTTCATGTTGAAAGATGGTATTTTCATTTACTATAATTGATTTAAGCTCCTTACTAATAGTGTTACAAGAGCGTAGGTTGAAATTGCTTTCCTGGAGTCAACCGCCTTTTTTATACAAGTCGATAAATTTATCACGATTATTGCTAGTTTGTTGTAGATTATCTGCATAAAAGTTATTTTTGAGAATTTCAGTAAATTCATCAAGCTGGTACTGCTGTAATTAATATTTTAAAATGTAGTTAAGAATAAATGGGCTTGTGTTAAATCCGAAAATGAACGTGTTATGTTGTAGAATCAGATTCCTACATTTTTTTAAATCTTAAATTTTGTGCAAGTTAAACACATAGAGTCTCCCAACCAAATATAACAACTGGTGTATTTTGATTGGTTGTAAAATATTAATTAGGTGTCGTCAACTACGTCCGAAGGTACCGACCCAAATTTTGACCTCTAGTTGACGCCATAAAATGTAAACATGTTCACGAGCCTCCCCACGTGATCAAGAGAACTAATAAAAACGAAACTTCGACGCGACTTGGTCAGTGGGCATTTAAAATATTGAACCAAATTCACTTGACTTCATTGGAAATCAACACAGCAAAGGAGCCGAACTTTATCTTCAATACAACAACAAACCTTGTCAACCATTTCCAGGCTTAACACTCACTTCCACAAAATATTCTACTCCACAAGAAGAATCTCTGGTTAATGAGCGATAACTCTATAACAATCAGTGAGTCAAGAACAATACTTTTTTCTATTTAATACAAAAACAAAAACAACTGTTTAATTTTCCTATAAAAACAAATATAGCTAACTACACCTTCTCATTTTCACACATACAGTACAGTAAGTCAAATTCTTTCAGTAACACACACCAAAGAACTCTATTGTGTTTATCAACTTTTGCACTATATATTTATGTATTTGTTGTGTTTATAAAAAATATTTATTGTTGAACAAATTCATAATTTCTACTACTTGATTATTTCTCTTGTTGTTGTCTTTGTTACATTTGATTTTGTGAAAATTGTAGAGGGTCAGTTTTTATTTCTATTTATAACCAATACAAATTGGCTGATCCACTATAAGGACAACAGTTCGTCTCCATTTTTTATGAAGAAACGGAATTTGTGCTTATATTCCTCCCTTTTAAGTTTAATTATTTGAAAGGCTTTCCTTGTGTCGCCTAACATAACATACATATTTGTTTTGAATTTTAACAATAACTCGATCATATTGTTGATCATGTTTATTCCTGAATAGGCAGCACTTGTCCTACGTTTTCAATGAACAATTGAAAACCGCTCTAAGTTTTTGTTGTAGCTTGAGATTCCATTTTGAACACAGCTCTATGTGGAATCCAAACGCATTTTTCATACTCTTCTGATGGTATGTGTATTCTTTTTAGAAAGCCGCCTTTTTCTTGCTGAAAGAATACTTCGCTATAATCATTATGCGGATTTTTACGTTCAAGAGACTGCACTGTACATTGAAATACAGTTAGGGCTACTTTATAATTAGATGAAACAAAACTGATTTTGTCCTTATACCACGGCAGATCCACATAATATTCATCGTTTTTAATTCAATAAATTCCTTGAATTCCTCTATTTTTTCTGTCATATGAACTTATATCTACTTCCGTGATAAATGAATCTACCTCTAACATGTGCTTTACATTTGTTTCTACAAGAGACATATCAAAGGTATCAGGTATGTTATCAGTGTAGGTGTCTTTTGGATTTAATACAAAATGTACTTCTCGCTCAGAACATTTGGCTAACTCCTTTACGATAGCATGATAATTGTTTTGACTAACTGAAGTCTTAGAATTTACTGGTTTTATCTGATGATAATATAGAAAATGATTAAATCTCTCCAAATGGCGCTATATAACTCGGTAATTCCCATGCTTAGCCCCTCATCTATTTAACGAGTTTGGTAGAATGCATGAATATGTCGACACCTATTAATTTTAAGATATCGACCTGGCCATGTTTATTTCTTGAAAAGGGTAATCTTTTGTTCAAACTGGTTAGATTTTTCTCAATTGAATCTAATTCATCAATTTTTAAGATATCAAATTCACTATCAATTAATAGAGGCAAATGAAGTTGCCTCACCTTCTCCTTCTCAATATCCAGTACAATTTGATTAAATCGCCTGTTAGCTTGTTTTAAATAGGTTATAACTTGAAAATCCACTTTTTAACATCATTTCGGGGGCAATTTAGTCATTTAATTATTTTTTCAAAAAGTAAAAATGCTGACTACTGGCATCTAATAAGCAATTGACCAGCGTCCTTTTCGTACCCCACCGGATGGGTAAGTTTACTATAGGTAATAAGAATTTATTCTCCTCGCAAGTGTTAGTACACATGTGTGTATGCAGAGATATAACTTTTAATTTTTCGCATAATGCTGTTATATAAAAATATATCTTCCTTAGAAGAACAATTAAGGCAATTTAGCTTTATGTTCGGGGCAGTTATTTGTTTTATGCTTTGAACTTGGGCACTTACCATATACATGTCTAATGACACTAAAAGAAGAAACAGGAAGTTACTTCTTTCATAATGGCATATTTCGGGTTTTGCGCAATAGTCTCCACGCATAATTTCCGGATGAAGTTGATTAAATACAATCCAAATTAATATATGTTGACCAATAAGAAATGAGCGCGCCTGAAATAATAATCAACAGCTTAATCGGAGCCGATTTGAATTTCTCTAACAATATAAATAGATCACTAACTAAAAGAAAAAAGTGAGAGATTCCAGCAAGAGACACAGAGAGAAGACACAGAGTCAAACACTTACAAATGTGAGCTGATTCATCAGAGGCATCTCGGTTTCAACAACCACTACCACTCCTCACACTTTCATAGTCATTTTCACCCCACCTTTACTTCTCTCATACATTCTACTTTCTTTTTTCTTATTCACAGGACATATTACCCAAATGAAAATAGCATTCAGAAAACTGAAATAACTTCCCCTTCCAAATCGGAATGGAGCACAACCTTGCATATGGTACCTAAACTTGATGGAACTTATCGACGCGTAGAATACTAAATTCGATAACAAAACCCGATTCCAAATATCACTAAATACCAATACACCCTGATGACATATATAAAACAGCGATAACCACACCTTTTGGGTTATACAAGTACAATTATATGCCTTTCGGATTGCGAAACGCATCCAATACCTTACGAAGAATGATGAATAGTATTTTTCATGACGTCAAATGTACATTGATGATATTCTTATCTTCTCGGATGACGAAGATAGTCATTCTAAACATCTTGAGGAAATATTACAGAAACTCAGTGAATATGACTTTAAAATCTCTCTTTCGTAGTGTACATTTGCTGTCAGCGAGCTCGAGTTTCTAGGATTTCACATCTCAGCTGATGGACTTAAATCCATGACTAAAAAACTTGTCCTCAACCAAATGATTCAAAATCGCTTGATTTATCGGAATGGTGAATTTTTATAGAAAACTTGTATCAAATTTCAGCAACATAATATTACCGCTGACAGAACGAATGCGTCTTGAACAAAAATTTCAAATAATAACGCATATTAAGGAAGAAATTAAATCTTTTGAAAATATAAAGAACTGTTTAACAAGTGCTACTCGAAAGCTACTGCCAGCTATTGACAGATAGTTCAAATTATGCTGTAGGAGCAAATGATTAAGAATCAACCTATTCTTATTGGGTTCCTTTTCAAAAATTTATCACAAACTCAATAAAAGGATTCCATGTTTGACAAAGAACTATTAGCTGCATACTTATCGGTGTTACATTTTAAACATTTAGTCGAAGGAAGAAATGTGCTATTAATGACTGACCATAAACCTCTTTACAGTGCTTTTAAAAGTCAGTCTTCATTAAAGTCCGATAGACAACATTGTCACCTAACTTTCATTAACGAGTATGTTAACAATATATCTTACATAAAAGGCTCACAAAATATAGTGGCCGATTGTTTGTCACAACCTGCAAATGCAATCAATATTGATGTTTGCGATTACAAGAAATAGTGACACACCAAAATATTGACGAAGAAATCAAAAGTTTCCGTGATCGTTTGAAACTCAACACTGTGAATAATAACGAAGTAGTACTATGTGCCGTGTCATTAACTTTTCCGCGACCCTTTCTGATGAAAAAGCTAAGGAAATCGGTATTTGACAGTCTGCATAATTTATCCCATCCTGGGACAACAGCCTTTATAAAAAATTCTAAAATCAAGATAGTGTTTGCCCAAGATGAACAAATTAATAAAGACTTGGTGTAAGGAATACCAACATTGCCAGCAAGCAAAAATAACAATACATCAAAAAGTGCAGTGCAACCGTTCAAGTTGACCTCCAGCCGCTTCCAGACGGTACATGTTGATATTGTTGGGACTTTACCGCTAATAAAGAACCCTACTGATCCTTATTTTTCACCCTACCGTTATATTTTAACGTGTATTGACAGGAACACTAGATGGAGTGAATCATGCCCAATATCGGAGATCACAGCGAAATTAGTATCAATAGCTTTCGTAGACTTATGGATCTCTAGCTTCGGTGCTCCACTACATGTTGTTACGGAGAAAGGAAGTCAATTCGAATTTGAATCATTCACAGAATTGTCAAAAATAATTGTTTTTCACCAATATAGAACAACAGCGTACCACCCGCAAACTGTTTAGTCGAATGAGCACATCGAACTCTGAAAATAGCAATAATAGCAAGAAAAGAATCCTGATTGTCAGCTCTTCCCATTGTACTTTTTACAATCAGAATAACACCTAATGAGTCAAACTAATCTCCATTTACTGCACTAACGGGAAGCCAAGCTCAAGTTCCTCGATTGTTAATCGATCCCTCTAAAAAAAATGAAGACATAGAATTATCAAATTCTCACATCAAGACTTTAGCTGAAGAGATGCAAAGATTTCACATGGACAAATTTTCCAGCGGATATCTACACTCTATACTTATAATTCATATATTCCTAAAGATTTAAAAAGTTGTGAATATATTTGGCTGAGAACGAACAGAGTAGGAAAACCTCTGGAAGCGCCGTACACAGTCTCATTCCAAGTAATAAGTCGATATAATAAATATTTTACAATCATAAATGTCCGACAATTTGTATAGTAATGTTTCCATTAACAGACTAAAATCAGCATATATTTCTAAAACTACAAAATTAATGGAATCTGTCGAAAGAAATCCGAAATTGAACAATTCCCAGTTTCATGCCGATGGAATTGATGATGAAAAACAAATAACTGAAACAAAATCCGGTAGAACCAGTAAATGGAAAAAAAAGGGAAGAACATATTTTTACTACTGAAAACCAACACACAAAAAGAAAACACCAAATCAAACTCCGTTTTCTGGAAGAAAATTTATGTAGTGACACTAAGAGCAGAAACAGGAAGTTACCACTTTCATAGCTTAAATAAAAGAATGATTTTTTTCGGGGTTTGCGCAATAGGCTCTACGCATAACTTTCGGTTGAAGTTGATTACATACAGTTCTAAATAAATATATGTCGACCAATAAGAAATGAGCGCGCCTGAAATAATCAACAATTTAATCGGCGCCTCTTTCAACTTCGCTAACAATATAAATAGACCCCTGTATAAAAGAAATAAGATTCCAACAGGAGACACAGAGATAAAAGTCTAAAAGTTCAGGGAAATGGTGATGATCGGTCATTTTTAATTTTTTCTATTTTTATTCATATTTATATATAAATTATAAACATTTATGGGACACTGAAAATTTGTAAATTTAATCTTATAGCTTTCATTTAAAGCTGATTGAAAGCTTCAGGAAAGCTTTTTCATTTTTTAAATTCATTTTAAACCTTACGTGTGCCGAATTCGTGTGAGTACCTCTTTTAAATGGGTTGCTTTAAAACAAATAAAATCAGAATATTCCTTTACAAAAAATATCATGATATTTTATAAATAAAATGATTTTTTAAAGAAATATTCTCTGTTTAGCGGAAATACGAAACTGAAAGAGGAATTGATCATAAGGTAATTAAAAGAAATACACAAGAAATGCACTGAGTTCACCGAAGACGTTAAGTCTAAAAGTTCATGGAAATCGATCATATTTACTTTTTTAAATTTTTTATTCATATTTATGTGTAAGTTTTAAACATTTACGGGACACTGAAAAGTTGTTCAGATAATCGACGTTATACTTGTTCGTATACAGAAAACAAAAAATGATCGATTATTGATTGATTATAACGATCGATTATTGATTATTGATTAATATGAATGCAAAGACTCACTCACACACTTGTCGGTCATGAAAAAAATTGCCTGCACACAAACCACTCAAATTCGACTAGATAAACTTTTCTTTTCCAAGCGAGAGTGCCACTAGCACGCAAGTGGTTACAGAGGAATGAGAACAAAAGTAAAGGGGCGTGTTTGAGAAAAGGACATAGAGAAGGTCGGGGAACAAGCTCAGGGTATCAGATGTCGATTGACATTACACTTGAATATTTGAAGGTTATAGTCATCGGGGAAGCAAGTAAGGGGAGGGAAGTTCTACAGACGGGAAGTGCGGGAGAAGAAACTGTTTGAGTAGAAGAGACGGTTACATTTAACCGTTTCGACAGTGAAAGAGTGGGACCGAGATGCCAGCCTGGTATTAGGTTGGTTTTCTCACATATGTTACTATGTGAGAAAACGACATTATTTTTGCACCAACCTAATAGCTCGTTTAAATTCATGTAGCTCGTTGGAACAGTTGCCGTGAAAATACTTGTAGAAGAGACGGAGGGACACCACAGCACATCTGTGGGATAGCGATTGTAGACTAGATACCAGATCAAGACCTATCATCTTGCATATTCGTCTCTGGAATTTGTCGAGGACCTCGAGACCTACAGCAGGGGCACCAGACCATATATAACAGCAACATTCCATGCAAGGACGGACAGTTGATTTATAGATTTGTAGGATGGACTCAGACGGGAAGAACTTTCTGACACAACACAGAGAGCCAATTTCCTCGTGGTAGATGAAGCTATTAATATATTTAATACTAAATTTAATACTAATTTAATACTATATTTAATACTAATTTAATATTAAATATATTTAATACATCTCATGTTAGCGGACAGCGTGAGACCATGCAGGTGTAACGAGGTGCTTTCAAGGACTTGGTCATCAGCCATTCTGATAGGAGGCAGGGAGGGTTCTCTGTAGTGGGTAAAGGGGAGCAGTTTTGTTTTGCCCCAGTCAACCACAGATTAGAGGTCCTTTTCGAGATCAGCAGCCAATTTAGTTTTGTCAATGATACTAGATTTACTATTAAGGCAGGAGGAAATAATGGTGTTGTCCGCGTAGATGCCAACTTGGGAACTGATGACATCGGTAAGGTCATTGATGAAGATCAGGAAGAGTATAGGGCCCAAAATAAAGCCTTGGGGGACACCAGTGTTTGTGATAAAGGAGCTGGAGTAGAACTCGTTTAAGACGACCTTCATTTCACGGTTTGAAAGGAATGATTGTATTAAGTTAAATAATCGTCCTGTAATGCCGCATCCCTGAAGCTTACGAAGAAGGCTAGCATGCCAAACCCTGTCAAACACTTTAGAGATGTCTAGAGCCACGGCTCGAGCTTCTCAATTTTTGCTGAGTGCTTGGTATACAAATTCAGTTATGGCCGTGAGCACGTCAACGGTAGATCGAGCAAAAGCAGAAATCATATTGATTGTCCGAGTGCAGATTATGTGAAGTAAGGTGCTTAACCACTTCGGCGTTGAATAAAGCCTAAAAGACTTTACCAAAGAGTGGTAGGAGACTGATAGGGTGGTAGTTAGACGAGTCATAAGGGTCACCAGAGTTTTTAAAGATTGACACAACAGATGAGGACTTCCAGCAGGCTGGAAAGCAAGAGTCGGTGAGGCAGTAGTTGTAAAGTTTAGAGAGGACAAGAGCCAATTCTGGAGCACATTTCTTCAGGAGATTTTTGTGGCCTACCATATGTGCTGATTCCTTAAGTGTACGAATTTTCCAATGGTGTTCTCCTGAGCCGACCAAGCATAGAAATGAATACAATATGGGAACTAGTAATAAGGAGTGCCAAAGAAAAGCGATAATAACAAAAATTGCAATATGAGCACTGGTAAAAATTGTATGCTGAAGACATTAGATTTATAATACCAGAAGTTCATACGCAGATGTCCTCAAGGACACATGGCACAGTGGATAAAGGCGTTGATCTATCAGTTTCCCCTGAGATCAATCCTCCCAGAAAGATCCTCTTTGCATTGAAAAATAAGCTGAAAGCATAAATGGACAGAATGACCAAGATTGGCATCACCAAAAACCAATCAGCAAACCTACCAAATGGGTAAACTCTCTAGTGATCATCGAAACGCATGCTACCATGATAGCTGAGCAGAACTATTGTCCTTTGGAACGAGAGGCTCTCAGTATTTTATTTGGCTGCAAAAGATTTTACAAATTTGTGTATGGACATCACTTTGAAGTAGAAAACAACCACAGGCCTCTGTTGTCGATCTTCAAAAAATCACTTACCAAAGCACCACCACACATCCAGCGATTTATGTTGGCACTGCAACGATATGATTACACCCTCAATTACATCTCAAGAAAAAATGCAGCAGTTTCTGACAACCTATTACATGCATATTTAGATGATTGCACAATCGAAATCTCCACTGAATACACGGATGCCCATGTACACCTGATCAACTAATCATGACCAATGATTGACAAGAAACTAAATACTTACTGGAAAAAAAGCAACTGACGAGTCACTAAAACTTCTAGCTAGATATTCTCTTCATGGTTAGCCTGAACCATCGATAAAACTGTTATACAATAGCAGAGATGACACTTCAATGCTAAATGATCTACTGTTAAAAGGGAACAGAATAATCATCCCAATGTGGAGAGAACCGAAATCTTATCTACCCTGGATGCCAAGGCATTGAGAAGTGTCTTGCTCGAGTGAAAGATCATGTTTACTGTCATTACAACCGAAATCCAAGATATGATAAACAACTGCAGCACCTGCCTTGATGAATGCCACCAATACCCTACTGAACCAATTATCACCTGTGAAATTCCGGAATCACCATGGACAAAAATTGGCACCAACATCTTTGAACTACACAAAAATCATACATAATTGTTATTGATTATACCACCAAATTTTTTGACATTTACAGTCTCCCAGACAAACAACCTCCCACGGTCATCAAAAGCATGTTTGCAGAATTCAGCATTTCACATTGTAATCAGTGACAATGGTCCTGAATTTAAATCAAAAGATTTCAAAATATTTACTAAGGATTGGGATTTCCATCATGACACGTCAAGTGCTCTATACCAGGGGTCTTTAAACAGTGGTCCGCGGACCACAGGGGGTCCGCAAGGACAAGATAGGGGGTCCGTTGACAGCAAAGACTTTTTTATAGGTGATGTGCAACTTATAAGCGCTTATAAGTAACTTATAGGCCGATCATGAAATAAATTGATTCAATAAACTATTTCATAAATTTGATATACTAATATAATTTGTATCTTAAATTGATAATGATAATGGATTCTATTCATGCAGAGAAGGAACCAAAGGATTTGAATTTTGGATCTATTTTGCGATTTCCGGCTTTCTCATTGGCTGTTAGGCGTCACGTGTGATGAAAGTGACTTACGTGTATGTTTATCAGTAATATCGCCAAGAATTGACGGTTTGTGCAAAGCCAAGCAAGCACATCCTTCTCACTAAGTGCGTATTAAAAAATCCTGTGTGTGTAATTGACAATAAAACTATTTGTTAAATACTATTACTGTTTTCATTTACATGTAAAATTAATATTTTAATATAACAAAATTTAATTTTGTTACATTTTGCAGAAATATGCAGCATTAAGTTATTTGAACACTTATGTCTAAAGTAAGCTTTAAACCAGCTTTTAACTCATTAATGAAAAGTTATATGTTATATTCAGCAAATATTCATGTATAAATTTCATAAGCGTTTATAAGGGGGTCCCTAAGGTAAAGCCTGAAATATAAAGGGGTCCGCAAGTCAAAACATTTGAAAACCCCTGCTCTATACCGGTAATGTAATGGTCTTGTGAAGCGCACAATCCAAAGCACTCTGAAGAAAGAAATTTTTGCCCTATGAACTACTTCTCTTAATGATGCGCTATCATGAGCATTGGAACTCATGGGTAGAAATTTTCGATTGACCCTGCCTCGTATTAAACATCACCACTAAAATAAATTAAAAAGATCCACCAATATCACCTCAGCTCGGACTCTACTTGAGCTCAAACCTGATGATATAGTATGGATACACTCAGATAAAAAAAAAATGTGAAAAAGAAAATGTTCTTAACAAGCTACAATATCACGTTCCTATTTGGTAGAGACAGATAAAAAAATTGAAATTATAATTTTAATAAAATCCAAGCATATGAAAGTGAATTAATGCATTTTTTGTTCTTTGAGAACTTACAGCTAAAATATTAAACACTATTTATTTATAAGGTTGTTAATTTACAAGAATAATTTTATATTTACAATATGCTAAAAATGCTAACCAGCTAATACAATGTTTATCATTTATTAATTTAAAAAGAAATAAATATTTTTATTCATTAATTTATTAAAAACATTTGATCAAGAAAGTTTAAATAAACAGATAATGATGAGTAACAGTTATTCTAAATTTTGGAAAACAAAACATTTTCAAGGCATTTATTTCATGCAACAATTCATTTATATGTTTATAAAATTATGAATAAAAAACTTGTTATCATAGTTATTTATAAAATGATAGATAATAGATATTGCATATTTTGATAATTTTGTTATTTTTTTTAATTTTTGAATAAAAATATTTCTTTTCACAGTTTTTTCTTTATAAAATGGTAAATAACAATTTTTTATAAAAGGTAAGTAGTAAACATCACATTGTACTTGGTTCACATATTTTTTATAATCTTATAAATAAATATTGCCAAGGGAGTGAAGATAATAGAGAATAAAAAAACATCCTTTTGTCAGCACAAAAGTTAAAGCTTGCCAAATGTACTTCATAACCATTGGCAACAAGGCAGGCATTTGTTATTTTCAGATTATCTTTGTTTTTCAGTTATCACCCACATTTCTGACCAGTAAAAGACAGATTCATATACTTTACAACTTTCCATATTTTACAGGATTACGGCCTAGTGTATTAAATAGTTGATTTGTGAATTTTGTGATACAGTAATTGTGAGTTCAATCCCAGGCCAGGCATTATGTTCTGGAACTCAGTTGAAATGAGTGAGCAATTGAGAAGTACTTAAAATAATAACGAGATATCTGTAGACAGGAGCTGAAGAAAAAAGACAATCTATCCCCATAGATTAAATAATGGTTTCAGTTCAGAATTTACTGTAGGTTAGCCAACTCGATATACACTTGATAAAGGTCAGAGGGTACAACAGCCAAAAAATTGTGACAACAAAGATTAGGACAATAGACCAAATATAAATATATTTGTATTTGGTTTCAATACTTACATATTTCCAATATTGACTGATTAGTTACATGCACTGGAAACTATAAATAGTGACATGGTTAGAGTAAATTTAAATGCTTTGCATGCAGCAAAAAAATCTTTGTGGAAGCAGAAGTAAGTGAAGAAATTTGAAGATCACTATTATCAGATATGAGTACTTTTTACTAAAGTTCTATCCCACTCAGTTAGGGTGTCATAAAAACATTGAACCAAATGTCTTTGGCAATTTTCCAATAACATTCCAACTTCAATACTGCGATAACAAGTGTCTCTTTTACAATATTAGACATCATTTTATTAGGATCAGAAATTCCTAACATGCAAGCTGCTATTGGCCCACCAGTGAGCCTCTGGTGGTCCCTCAGTGGTAACATTGCTGAGATTTCACGTCGGCAGTCTGACAGCAGGCCACCAGTGGTAATCACTAATGGCATACCACTGAGTGGCAGATTGGTGACTTGCATGTAGGGTTATGCTATCTTGTCCAATTCAAAGATAGCATTAATATACAATGCAGTAGTCTTTGGTAAAGTATCTCACCAAATTCTGAAACATTACAAAATCTTAGCTTAGCCCATTTTCAACTTCTTTTGTATTTATAATGGTTGAAATTTACTGTTTCTTCTATTTCATTAATGGCTGGTTGTGGTGAAGAAAATGGTGACTTACCATGATAAAACAAATGACAGTGTGTTATCTACCAGCAAAAAAGGAAGGTTCATGTAACTTCTGCCTTTATATAGAGAGCATCATGGCAATTTCTGTGCCACCTCAACCAATCACTGACTTTCCAATTTAAGTCCTGAACAACTGTACACAGATGGTTTTCTTGGTCTTGTACTTCAGGCTCGGACAAAAGCCAAATTACTTTTAAGGGAACTCCTTGTGCTGAGGATTCCAATCCTACCGCTGCAATTATTTTAGAAAGTCCTGATTTTTCTAGTTACAGTTGTTACTACACATTATCAGAAAATAAATTAAAACCAAACCACCTAAAATTCAATAAAACATTAGATTATGGAGAATATTTTCCTAAAATTTTATGATTACTAAGAACTTAAAAACTGTATATAAAAAAAGGAACTCACATTAGTTTTCAATTATTTTTTCTTGTACTTATCTTACCAATGTTTTCAGTTTCTTTTTTATTCATTCTCTAATTTTCTTTTTTAGCAATTTCCATCACTCAGTGACTTTAATATCATTTATCCCAAATATCTTTCTTCTAATCCATTACACAATCTTTCTAACTGAAATAAAAAAAACATAAGTCTCAATAACTATATAGTTATAACCCACTTAAATAATTATTTGCATAATCAAATCTCACACCACTTATAAATATTTCTAAGGAAAAGAATAGGCTGAAATTCATATGGTATATTTATATGAACATATGCTGAAACTTTTACCAACATTGGTTGGTTAACATGAATTTCAGAGAGAAAACATTGACTTTGATAATAAAATCTGACCTTGACAGTATTTATTGACTTGGTTTAAAGTATCAAAAGTCCATTTCAGCTAATAAAGATCTTTTTGTTTCATTTCCCATGATAACAAAATGCTATTAAAAATAAATTAATAAGCATTTTTGTGTGACGGGTACACACCTGGCCCAGGGTCGAATCCTTTGGTTACGGCGCCAACTGTGACGTCGCTCCTCCTGGTCGCTCCTCCTGGTTCCAAGCGTGCCGCTCCAACCTCTTGGTTAGATGATCACCAGCCTCGCCTTTCCCAACCCACTTCCAATACCTGGTTGCTAAAGCAACTGTACTGATCTCCGGTCTGCCTACCCACGCTGTGTTTAGATCTTAGACAGACGGGACCAGCAGGGATTGGGCCGTATGCAAGTTGAGTCCGACGGGGGTGGCAAAACACAAGTAAAAGAAAAAAAAAACTCACGAGACAAAAAATTACTGATAAAAAAAAGGGTGACAACCTTTTATATCTAATGTCCGTTACATAAAGAAAAATTGTTCTCATTCCCGACCCGCTCTGTGGACTATGGCACCAAGCTTCTATCATACAACTTAACGATTTCGAATTGTCTACTCTCCAGAATTGTGTATGTCGGAGTGTGGTTTAGTTCGACACTGGGGCTAATTTCTATCAATCATTCGCAGTTGATTCTTCCCTTCGACTTGAGTTGTATTTCTTCACTTCGATCTGGTTGGGTCGAATTCTGTTCTCGGCTGGGCTTGATTTTAACTTCTTCTTCTTCTTCCGTCCAGTAACTCTTTGGCCTTGTCTTCGACTTGGCTGCAACTTCTCCGCGGCTTTCGAGTAATCTTCTTCTTCGTCGACTTAGATAGAACTTCTCTTGTCTTTGACTTGGGCCGGAAGGATTTCTTGTTTTCGACTTGGGCTGGAAGGATTTCTTGTTTTCGACTTGGGCTGGAAGGATTTCTTGTTTTCGACTTGGGCTGGAAGGATTTCTTGCCGCAACTCAGCCGCAACTCTCTGTCGTCCGAGGTGATCTCTTCTCGCTGCCGTCCGGGGCTGAACTCATTTTTTTTGTCGATTGGGGTCCTGCTTTTATTGACGCCGCAGCAAACCGGGGTGGGTCTGTCGGCGTCAGGGCTCTCTCGATAATCCCAAAAGTCGCATTAGTTCTGATTTCCCATTATCGCTATTATTTTCACCCCTACTTCCTCACAGTGCCTCTGGGGGGAAGACGCATACCCATCTCTCCCGGTCTCTCGTATGTCAGGTGACCGTTTTCGACCAATGGTTCTTGATCGAGCATTCTCCCTCCTCTTTCCGCATATCACGTGACCGCTTTCGGCTAATGAGACTGTGGTGGGACGCCTCCCGTCTCCAATCGGGCGTGGCTTACATCGTTCTTGTTCTAAAAAAAACAAAATCTAATTTGGCCTTTTTCACACGTACGAAAAATGATAATCTTGGCTTTTTCTCACCTGGGTTCTGTCAAAACAGCCTGCCGCTAATTAGATGTGACTTCAGGAAAGAATATTGGCGCTATCTGTGAGCCGAGACAATCGTTTTCTTTCCTTCTTTGTTTTTGGTCAGACCTGATAGTCAAAAATCTTAATTATATGAATTGAAAATGTCTCCACTTCATCATCGTGGGGTTCCAATTTTTAACAGGTCAGAATCTGTATACAGTTCCACCGGTCACCACCTCAACACAAAAAAACACCTTTCCTCCGATTAAAATTTCGTTTCCATTGTTCTAAAAAATCTTTATTGTTTCAGCCAACCTTAACAACTTCCATCCTACGCGGACATGGAATTAGTTCAAGTGCTTGACCTGATAATTTTGACACTTGTTAGGTGCTGGTCGTACGTGTGTGTTTTCGCTTACGACCTGGTTTCGTATTATGTTTCTGTCTTTCCTCTTCTTTTTGTTTTATTTTATTATCTCCAAACTCTATTTCTTCAACCAAATATAACAATTTCTATTTCCCTGGATTTCGGTCAGGTAATTTGACCTGATATATTTTGACACCTGTCTTGTCTTAGTTTTACTTATGACCGGGTTTTGTTTTATCTATTCCTCTCTCTCTTTCTTTTTATTATTTTTTTTTTCTTCTTCTCTTTGGATCGCCTAAATACAGTTAGAGAATTATTCTGAAAACTCAATTATTCTTCGTTTCTAAATAACTAACAACTGGTTAATAAACCGAATAAAAATTAAATCATATTTCTATGAATATCTCTTTTTAGTCTTTCTAAAAATGCAGGGTGCCACAATCCTCCCCTAACCGATTTGTCATTTACCCGTAAATGACACCTAAACCCAATTACATCATTTAACATGCACCATGCATTTGTCTCATGCAATTCTATTCTACTTTCTTACATGCAAGGGTAATGTTCTTTTCACCTTCTTTTGTTCTACATGCAATGTAATGTTCCTTTCATCTTTTTTTTTTTTTTCTACATGCAATGTAATGTTCTTTTTCATCGTCTTTTGTTCTACATGCAATGTAATGTTCTTTTCATCTTCTTTTGTTCTACATGCAATGTAATGTTCTTTTTCATCTTCTTTTGTTCTACATGCAATGTAATGTTCTTTTTCATCTTCTTTTGTTCTACATGCAAGGGTAATGTTCTTTTTCATTTTTTTTTTTTTTTTTTTTTTTTTTTGGTTCTACATGCAAAAGTAATATGTGCGTGTGTCTGTGGGTGCAGATGTGTTTACTATGGTTTGTTCTTCTTGGTCAATGTTTTCCTCTCCGCTGTGGGAGGTTTTTCCGCCGCACGTGGTGGTCTCACGCCAGCCTCCTCCGTTGGTCTTTCAGCAATTTCTTCGCCCGTCCTGTCTGAGCGAGGAACACTGCTCGGCATCTCCCTCTCGAGTTGCTGCACGCTCACTAGATTGTCGTTCGCTAATCTCCTCTTACTCTTAACCTTCCATATTAATACACCCCCGATGGCTATAACTAGGAATGTACCCATTACTATTGACCAACTTATCGCGATCTGCTCATCGTCTTCCCAAGCCACACCTTCGTTTCCCAACGCACTTAACTTGTCTCTCAATTGATCCATATCGATCTTTTCTATTGGCTTCATTAATACTGGCATCTTATTTAAGGTAACATTAGAGAATCTCTTCACTATCGGCTCCCATAATTCTGTACAATTGACTAAGCCTCTACCAATCATCTCTATGATTGAATCTTTCTCTTCATATCTTTCTTCTTCCTGGTAATAGGGGGGTAAGGAAATGGATATTCCAACCGCCGAACATCCCATGGGTAGCGTCACCAGGGATAACGGTGGTCTTATTCTTAATGTCCTTGTGGACTCTCCCCCACATACCCTAGACAAGCTGATATGTCTCTGTGTGGCTACTGCCCACACCCCGTCTGAAACACTGATAGCTTGTGGTAATGCCGTGTTTGTTAATACCTCCACTTGGCAGATTCTTTTGATTCCTTCCCTTTTCTCATCAAACAATTCTAGTATGCACATTCTGCGATTACCAGTTTTATAGATAGGGCTTAACGAGGTACAAGTCCCTAGAGCATCATCTCTACACCTTCCAGCTTCTTCAGCTGATAGCAACATGAATTTCGTTCTCCCCGAATTTAAAGCTATGTAGTCTGCTTCCACCTTGTACCTTGCTATCATTCCTAAACCTTGATCTCTTCTGGGGTAGGGGATGGGTAAGTTTATAACCTGGTATATCTCGAATACACTCTCGCTATCTAACAACGGAACAGATATCACAACCAATAGTCGCCCATTTTCTAACAAGGTCACACATCCTAGTGCATTATAATATTTCCACAATTCTTTGGTGGGGTCCACCGGCAGCCTTAAATGGTGGGGTAACTCGGCCTGTATTCCGAGTAGCGCTTCCCTTAGGTGACCCGGGTTTACTATGCTTGGGGAGAGGTGTCCTAATGACAGCATGTCTAATTGCGCCCTCACGTGTTCCAGCAAGGTCGTCAACGACTGACTCGTTTGTCGTACCTTATTCGTAATTGTCATCAGCTGGAAATATTTTTGCATGAATCCGCTCACCTCCCGCAATTCAATCACCACAGTTTCTGTATTATTAATTACCTCTTGTCTCAACCTCGCCAGGTTGTCTATTAACCAATTGATTCTGGCTCTATTTTTGGACACCTCTAACCTTGTCACATTTAATATTGTCACACTCTCCCTTGCCACCTGGGCAAGCGTCCTCTGGTTTACCTCCACTTCTCCCAGTTTCCTTCTTATGAATTTAACGTCATCTTCAGTCACTGTTCCAAACAGGACACTCAATGCCTTTCCCACAATCGGGACTACGGATCTCCTTTCCCGCGTCTGCAGTAACTCTATTCCCTGCAGGTAGTTTTGCATGTCTTTCCATTGAGCCTCTATCATAGTGGCTTCTGATTCTAGGGAGTGCAATAAACTGAGATACCCTTTTTGCTTGGGATAATCTTGTCCTACTTTCAACCGGGCTGCATCCAGTTGCGTTAGCTCGTTTCCTAACTTATTTAGTAGCGACTCATACGGGTTCAAATCTATCACGAATGTGACCAACCACTTAGACCTGGTTATTATTACTTCGCTCGTTTTTTTAAAAATGGTGTTTCGGCTGCGCTTCCCAGCTTCCGCCATCGTCACCATCAGCGTGGCTACCACCATCATCGTCATAACCAACCCTTTCATCTTGATCATTCCTGAAAGGTAACGAAATTCTTTTGTTGTTATTCTTCACAACTACTTCGTGTCGCTCAACTCATCACTCAATTATTTTATAACTTCTTACTAAGTTCAGCTCTTCCCTCCTCTAACTAACCTCTAGCGGACAGAATGGTCTGGTCAGGTGTGCGTGGCGCCCACTCTAAAAGTTGTACTTCATGACACCACTGGTGATCAATCAACAATGCCAATGATCTTCTCCCGTCCCTTGTGAGGTGCAGCCCGCGACTCCATCCCCTCCACTCACATCTACCATAGTCAGCCAATAGGATTTTGGATGAGCCAGTGTCGTTATCTGTCGACACTAAATGCTTGTATTCTGCACAGCCCTTTTGTTCTACTGAGATTTGGGGTTCAACTCCCTCCCTGATCTCATCTTCTGAGGTGATTCCTGTTCAACCTCTAACCTTCTTTCTGTGTCTAACTTCCGTCCAGGAGGGTTTTTTTTGTCCTCTTCTTCATCTCCTGATTCTTCTTTCTGTTTAGAGTCTTCGCCTTGAATGTCCTCAATACCTTTCGACTCTATGTCTAAATTTCTCCTGTTCCTTATCCTTTCCTTGAGCTGGGAAAGGGGTATTCGATCCTCCTCCTCCCACTCGCTGGGTCCTTCGTCCTGTTCAGGGTGCCTCTTTTTAGAGCCTTCGACTGCTTGATTGGACCTCCTCGTCTTTTTCTTCCTTTTCTTCGGACATGGGGGTGTGATGGCGATCTCACGGGGTCTTCTCTGTACCGATTCAGTCGACGACTGAACACCGCCAATCCCCGCTGAGGGTTCCAACTCTGTCACTCGGACTGCTTCGTTTATCTGGCCAAGTCGACCTATCTCCGCATCCTCCTCGGAGTCTTCTTCCGTTTCCATTTCTTCCGGTTCAACCAGAGTTACTTTCCTTTTCCTTGTCTTCTTAGGCCTCGGCTCGCTCATTTCCAGGTTAGCTATTTCAGCCTTCTTCAGGTCATTGGCATGAACCCTCCTCGCTCGTCCTGCCACTTGATCCCATATTACATATGATACTGGGCCCGTCTGCTCTACTATCCGGTAGTACGGTTCCCATCTTTGGTCCAGCTTTCCCTCTCTCTGGTGGATTTTATAGTAGACAGGGTCTCCAACCTTCAATTCTACTACCTTTCTTTCAGCATTCACCCTCTCATTTCTTTTCTTCTGGGCCCTCTTTATTCTTCTTCTGGCCTGTACAAATATCTTATGTTGCTGTTCCAGCAATAGTTGATGATGATCTTCTCCCATATACCTTCTTCGGGGCTTCAGTAGGTTATCCACAGGCAGGACCACGTCTCTGCCAAACAACAAAAAGTAAGGAGAAAATCTGGAGGTTTCGTTTATCGTAAACCTCACGGCCGCCAGAGCCTGCGTCAAATACAAGTCCCAATTTCCAGTGTTTTCTCTGACCAGCTTGGCCAATACATCTCCCAAGGTTTTATGAAACCTTTCCACTTTAGCATTTCCCTGGGGGTGATATGGGGATATTTTTATGTGCTCTACATTCAAACCTGTCAAAACTTCTCTCATGATGCTGTTCACATTCTCCGTGCCATTGTCTGTTACCAATTGCACAGGGGCACCATACCTAGGGAAGATTTCACTTATTATCAACCCGGCCACAGTTCTGGCCTTCTTGTCTGGTACTGCAAATGCTTCAGGCCAATTTGTTAGCCAATCGACAAAACTCACTATATAGTTGTTTCCTTGTGCAGTTTCTCCATATGGTCCTGATACATCCATACTCACCTTCTCGAAGGGAAAGTTTGGTACGTCTGTTTCCTCCAAGGGTGCCATTTCCTGCCTTCTGCTCTGCGACTGGCACACTACACAACTCCGAACATAGTTAGTGACCTCTCCGTACAGTTTGGGCCAATAGTACTTTCTTCCTATGAGATCACATGTCCTATCAATTCCCATGTGACCCAACCTCTCGTGGCACTGCTCCAATATCTCTGGTCTTAAACTTTTGGGCACATACAACTTGGGCTTGACTTCTTCATCCCTGCCTGAGAGATAATACAGCCTTTCCTCTATTATGGCATACTTGGTGGTCTCTCCTGCCTTCACCTTCTCTCTCAGAGCAGCTATTTCACTGTCTGCTTGCTCCTTCTCAATTCCTTCTGTCCAGTAGGGATCGGTTATTATCTGGGCGTCCCCTTCTTCGTCCGATTCTAACATGGGGCGATCTTTTAGCTTATTAGAGTTAATTACTCCTATTCTATAGGCTTTATCATCTACTCCCTGTTCTACCTTTACAGATCTTTTTTCCAGTTGTTTCGGTATTCTTGAGAGTAAATCTGCGCACGTGTTTTCCTTTCCTGCCAAATACTCTATCTTACAGTGGTAGCCACTTAACTTAAGTGCCCACTGTTGAATTTTCTTATTATTTGTCCACTCTGCCTGCAATAGGTACTGCAAAGGTTTGTGGTCTGTTTTTATAGTAAAGACCGCACCATTTAAATAGTAGTCCAGTTTTTGGAGAGCATACATGATGGCATATGCTTCTCTTTCTATTACTGGCCACCTCTGTTGTGTCTCTGAGAGCTTATGGGAGAGGAAGTATATCGGTACTTCCTCTGGTATGCCAGGCACTGGTCCTTCCTTATCAGGACACGGCTGGGTAAGTACTGCCCCTACACACTGCTCACTGGCATCCGTGTATAATATCATGGGCTTGCTGAGGTCTGGGTACGTCAGCAGTGGGACGGTTGTCAACTGTCCCTTTAGCGAATCAAATGCTCGTTGACAGTCCTCTGTCCACTTGAACCTAGCGTATTTCTTCGTCAGGGCTACTAGTGGTATGGCAATTCTTGAAAATGCCGGGACGAAGCGTCGGTAGTAGCCTATAGCTCCTATAAAACCTCTTACCTGTCTCACTGTCTTAGGCTCTGGCATTTCCCTTATGACCTTTACCTTATCCATGTCGGGTTTAATACCGTCTCCGTTTATGACGAAGCCTAAATACCTAGTTTCTTCCTTCAGAAACTGACACTTTGACAATTTTAATTTTAATCCGTGTTTCCTCAATCTTCCCAACACCTGTCCTAAATGAAAAAAGTGTTGTTCCACTGTCTCCGAAAATATCAAGATATCGTCCAAATACGCCATGACAAAGCTCTCGTATCCTCCTAACACTATTGACATTAGCTGTTGGAAGACTCCCGGGGCATTAGCTAGACCGAATGGCATCACCCTGAACTGAAACAGTCCCAGGTGACACGCAAATGCGGCCTTCTCCTTGTCAGCCTCATCCAGGGCTACTTGCCAATACCCGGACCTCAAGTCCAACGTAGAGAAGTACTTTGCCTTCCCTAATAATGCCAAAATGTCGTCTATCAATGGCAATGGCACCGCCAACGGCTTCGATATAGAATTTAGCTTCCTAAAATCTACACAGAAACGATGCCCGCCATCTTTCTTACCTACTATTACTATTGGGAAGCTCCAAGGGGAGATCGATCTTTCGATCATCCCAGCTTCCAACATTTCCTCTACTGCCTCTTCTACAAGTGGTCTTTTATGTATAGGTGTCCGGTAGGGTTTCAATTTCACAGGGGGGTGGTCTCCGGTGTCGATTTTCATTTCGACTGTGTGGGTCTGACCTAGCTCCTTGTCTGACTGGGCCACCACATCTCGATTGTTCCTTAACAGACCCCCCACTCTGGTTCTAAATTGATCCGGTGCTAATATATCCTCATCTAAGATTCCCTCTGTTTGCTCTACTAGCTTCCTTCGTTCCTCCTCGAATCTCACCCGACTCAGAGTTCGTAGGGGAAGTGCTCTCCCTATCTTCTCCCCTCTCCTAACCTTTATAGTCTTTTGGGCCTGGTTCACCATCATTATGGGCACCAACTCGGCTGCCTCCACTACCGTTTCGCACAGGGTTACCTCGTTATCTTCTAGGCCCTTTCCTTCTACAGGGACCAACTGCAGGGGTCCTCTCCATACCCTTTTTCCTGACATTAACCTACCCTTTCCCGACACTGCGGTTCTGGGAGGTAACTTTACATCTTCCTCCACCACTATGGCTATATCTCTGGTGGGCATCCCAATGGCGTTCTCTCGCCGTTCACCACCAACACAGTAGGATTAAACTCAATCTGGGCCCTCTGGCTCCGGAGCCAATCTTCTCCCAAGATTGCCTCCGCACACAGGTCGGGGGTTACGTAAAAATTTTGGGTGCTTTTTACTTTCCCAATCCTCACCGGGAGCCTCACCATCCCTTTTATCTTCAGGGGGGCTCCATCTGCTTGCGTGATCTCTATGTCCGCTTCCCGTAACCTTCTCTTCCGTTTCACCCGCCTGTATGTTTCCTCTCTCATCAATGACACAGATGCTCCTGTGTCCACCAGAGCCCTCATCTCCCTACCCCCTATCTCTGCTCTACAGGATAGTTCTTTCTCTTGCGTTAGCGAAGAGAACACTTGAGCTTTCTTCTTCCTGGGTCTCCACCCTTGGGTCAACCCAGCCATGGGTGCCGGTAGTAATAAATCACCTTCATTTTTCTCATGAGGTGGAGTTCTGCGCCCCCTGCACCTGGGCGACCCCGGCCGGACCTCTCCCGGTCTCCCGCGTTCGTTTCTAAGGATACAGTTTCTCTTCAGGTGTCCTGGCCTCCTGCAAAACCAGCACCTTCTTGTTGGACAGCTTGCCGCAAAGTGGCCCGCCCGACCACATGTCCAACATTTTGCTCTTTTCCTTTTCAACTGGGTTGGCCTTGTGTCTATTCCCGGGGGAACCCGTCCTCTATTCAAGCGGTTCGCCCGTCCACTGGTCCAAGTTTTTATTTCTCTTCTTTTTAACTGGGCCACCCTCCCTCTTAATTCCGGGGTGGCCCGCTGGCTTTTCCCTGGGCCGGTCTCTTGGGCTCAGCCTTCTTTGTTAATATCGGTGGGGCACCCTTCCTCAGCCCGCACCACTTGGCCAGGTGTCCTTTCTTACCACACCTGGTGCATCTGTCCTGATCGAAGTCTGGGGGTAACCCCCACTTCGTCGGACATTCCGCCGCCCTGTGGTCCTCGTGCCCACAGGTCCAGCAGACCAGCCCGTATCGACCCGGCGTGGGCTTATAAAAGCCATGCCTGGTCGACCATGCTTTTCTATTGGGGTCCTCCTCCCATAATTCTGCCCGATCCACCTCATCCTTAACCCTCTGATTCCACGCGGGGGGTCTTCCGCCTACCCCCCTCTTTCCAGCCTCCTGACTTGGCATCTGCTTCTTCCCACACCTCTTCACTTTATCCCACACGCCCTGGCTCTCCCTGGCCAGCTCCACCGCTGCCGACAGTCTGAGCGGTCCTTCCTTCAGTACGTCGTGACGAACACGCTCGTCGCTCAGCGCCTCTATATACAGGTCCGCCAGTTGGGCCTGCATAACTGCATTATCCCTGACCACTTCGGGGAATGCCAACGATGATAGCTTCCCCGCTCGGGTCCCTAATTCTCCCGGGGTTTCATCCCGTAGCTGTGTCAGTTTTAAAAGGGCCCTCATGGCCTCTATGGCCGTACCTTCGTCGGCGAACTCTTTGGTTAGCAGTCTTTTTATCTCTTCCCAAGACAAGCAGGGTTGATTTTCCAAGAGCCCCCTCACGAACTCAGACGCTTTTCCCTTTGTGGCATCGTATGCCAAATACAGGGTTTCTTGGTCCGAAAGCTCGTAGATGATTCGGCTCTTCTCAAGGATTGCCAGCCAGTTTTTAAACTCCTTCCCGCTGCCATCAAATACTGGGACCCTCGGTCCACCTAACAGCTTCCTTAAATCCACTGACAACCCCCGCCTTACTTCCTCTTCACCCCCCACTGCTCTATCCGAATCATAGTCCGACATGTCTACAGAGAAAGACAATCTATGCAGCAACAATCGAGGTTGGGAAATAAAATAAGGTGTCCTACCTTGCAGACGATTCTGTTCTTGTTCCTTTCGGTCCCGGTCGTTTTGAGTTCTATTTGAATTTTCAGCAACGTCGGTCGATCGATGTGACGTGACGCGGCTGTCTCAGGGTTGATCCTGGTCACGGCACCAATTGTGACGGGTACACACCTGGCCCAGGGTCGAATCCTTTGGTTACGGCGCCAACTGTGACGTCGCTCCTCCTGGTCGCTCCTCCTGGTTCCAAGCGTGCCGCTCCAACCTCTTGGTTAGATGATCACCAGCCTCGCCTTTCCCAACCCACTTCCAATACCTGGTTGCTAAAGCAACTGTACTGATCTCCGGTCTGCCTACCCACGCTGTGTTTAGATCTTAGACAGACGGGACCAGCAGGGATTGGGCCGTATGCAAGTTGAGTCCGACGGGGGTGGCAAAACACAAGTAAAAGAAAAAAAAAACTCACGAGACAAAAAATTACTGATAAAAAAAAGGGTGACAACCTTTTATATCTAATGTCCGTTACATAAAGAAAAATTGTTCTCATTCCCGACCCGCTCTGTGGACTATGGCACCAAGCTTCTATCATACAACTTAACGATTTCGAATTGTCTACTCTCCAGAATTGTGTATGTCGGAGTGTGGTTTAGTTCGACACTGGGGCTAATTTCTATCAATCATTCGCAGTTGATTCTTCCCTTCGACTTGAGTTGTATTTCTTCACTTCGATCTGGTTGGGTCGAATTCTGTTCTCGGCTGGGCTTGATTTTAACTTCTTCTTCTTCTTCCGTCCAGTAACTCTTTGGCCTTGTCTTCGACTTGGCTGCAACTTCTCCGCGGCTTTCGAGTAATCTTCTTCTTCGTCGACTTAGATAGAACTTCTCTTGTCTTTGACTTGGGCCGGAAGGATTTCTTGTTTTCGACTTGGGCTGGAAGGATTTCTTGTTTTCGACTTGGGCTGGAAGGATTTCTTGTTTTCGACTTGGGCTGGAAGGATTTCTTGCCGCAACTCAGCCGCAACTCTCTGTCGTCCGAGGTGATCTCTTCTCGCTGCCGTCCGGGGCTGAACTCATTTTTTTTGTCGATTGGGGTCCTGCTTTTATTGACGCCGCAGCAAACCGGGGTGGGTCTGTCGGCGTCAGGGCTCTCTCGATAATCCCAAAAGTCGCATTAGTTCTGATTTCCCATTATCGCTATTATTTTCACCCCTACTTCCTCACAGTGCCTCTGGGGGGAAGACGCATACCCATCTCTCCCGGTCTCTCGTATGTCAGGTGACCGTTTTCGACCAATGGTTCTTGATCGAGCATTCTCCCTCCTCTTTCCGCATATCACGTGACCGCTTTCGGCTAATGAGACTGTGGTGGGACGCCTCCCGTCTCCAATCGGGCGTGGCTTACATCGTTCTTGTTCTAAAAAAAACAAAATCTAATTTGGCCTTTTTCACACGTACGAAAAATGATAATCTTGGCTTTTTCTCACCTGGGTTCTGTCAAAACAGCCTGCCGCTAATTAGATGTGACTTCAGGAAAGAATATTGGCGCTATCTGTGAGCCGAGACAATCGTTTTCTTTCCTTCTTTGTTTTTGGTCAGACCTGATAGTCAAAAATCTTAATTATATGAATTGAAAATGTCTCCACTTCATCATCGTGGGGTTCCAATTTTTAACAGGTCAGAATCTGTATACAGTTCCACCGGTCACCACCTCAACACAAAAAAACACCTTTCCTCCGATTAAAATTTCGTTTCCATTGTTCTAAAAAATCTTTATTGTTTCAGCCAACCTTAACAACTTCCATCCTACGCGGACATGGAATTAGTTCAAGTGCTTGACCTGATAATTTTGACACTTGTTAGGTGCTGGTCGTACGTGTGTGTTTTCGCTTACGACCTGGTTTCGTATTATGTTTCTGTCTTTCCTCTTCTTTTTGTTTTATTTTATTATCTCCAAACTCTATTTCTTCAACCAAATATAACAATTTCTATTTCCCTGGATTTCGGTCAGGTAATTTGACCTGATATATTTTGACACCTGTCTTGTCTTAGTTTTACTTATGACCGGGTTTTGTTTTATCTATTCCTCTCTCTCTTTCTTTTTATTATTTTTTTTTTCTTCTTCTCTTTGGATCGCCTAAATACAGTTAGAGAATTATTCTGAAAACTCAATTATTCTTCGTTTCTAAATAACTAACAACTGGTTAATAAACCGAATAAAAATTAAATCATATTTCTATGAATATCTCTTTTTAGTCTTTCTAAAAATGCAGGGTGCCACATTTGGAAAAAATCCCAAATTGCAAACAAAAGAAAAAATAATAAAACAGAGTCTTAGTAGTATCTGTTATAAGCCAACCATACTTGGTTGGCTATTTAGTGCTGGGGAGAATAATGCTTTCCTGTACACAGAGTACTAATATTAGCATTAGTGTAGACATTAATACACTAACACTGAATCCGAATAAGGAAAGACAGGGATGGCTGTGAACAGGAGGGCCGCTTGTAGCAATGTGGTGTGAGATAGTGTGGGGTAGTGTCTCCTTGAGAAAAGACGGTTTTGTAATGTTGTCAAACTTTTTTAAAAGTTCACAAAATATAGGGTTATCATTTGAGTTAGCCACAGTAGGACATAATGGAACTACATTATGAATGGCTCCAAGTGATTGAGTAATTGTCTTAGGGTCAGTCAGACAACGTCTGTGAACATCAGTGAGAAGACCAAATTTGTGTAAGAAATCTGCCCCTAATATGGCCTTCTCATCCACAAAGACAAAGAAGTGGATGAAATCCCGTCTCAAACCCAAATTCAATGCAAGGCACCTCTGACCATATATCTGGATGCGTGACTTATTTACGGACTGTAGGGTAAGTTTATGAGGGCCTTTTAACATGTCTGCCCTAGTTGCAGGAATTAAGGATATTTGTGCACCACTGTCCACCAGAAAACATATACCAGTAGTGCAGTCCCAAACAAATAGTAAGCCACAAACATCTCCCACGCTGGGGCCCCGAGTAACCTCCGGTCGCCAACTAAGGCTTTTCTCTGTTTTGAATTGAACAAATGGAGTGGGGTCTTACAGTAATTAGCCCTAACCCCTACGTAAGTAACACATTGGGTCCTTGCTACTAGTATAGAATCCAGATCCTATATTGTTCTGAAAACTTCAAAAATTAAACAAAACCTAGGCTCCAAATTAAATTACACAACTAACGTAATTTGATTGGTTCAAAAATATGACATGGCATGTCGTCGACTATGTCCACACGTCTAACCTTAATTTAACCTGATCAAAGGTACTGTTGCACCAAAATTTTAAAACATTTTCTGGGGCCTATCAAGTGATTTATATTGCTTATATAAACAAGAAACAATTAAGAAACAGAAGGTGGGGAAAATCAGCCGAAAAATCTACATGCTACATGACGACATTCATCATAACTTTCAACTGAAGCCCAGACTATAAGTTAAAATTCCTTTTTAACCACAGTCTGTTTCCTTCATTCAATGCAAACTTAACTCTCGTCAGCAACAACGAAGTGACAGATATTCAAGCATCAAAAACAACGTAAGTCCCACTCCCACACTTTTTCTACAAACTTTCAACTGTTTATTTCAAATTCAAACAATTTTACACTGAACTGAATTTTTCCAAATTCACACAAATTACCCTACAACTGTCTATCAAACTGGAACATTACCTCACACAAAAATGTAAAGAGACAAGTTTATTTCACCATTTTAAAGAACATTCATAACTATTGTTTTGTACATTTGTTATATAAAAATCTATTTACTTGTACAATTTCTCTTGTCTGAATTTTTTGGTTTCTTCTTGTTATTATTTTGTGGCATTGTGTCTAATATAAATTAGTGAAGGCAATTGTCCCCCACATTAGCTCTCATGCGACCTCTACTTTTGTGAGCCTGGAATGCTAACCTTATCACGGAGTCTTCCATCCTACCCTCTCTCTAGGATCTGGTTCTTGAGTCTGTTCGTCAGAAAAGGGAACAGTGCATTCCAAAGTTACGTCTGCCAACTTATCTGCTATTTTAGCCAGCTTTTCGACGAGTGCATCTTCTTCACTTGCCGCAGCTAAAACAGCGTGATACGCAGACGGCAAATGCTGTAGAAAAATATGACATCATGCCATCCTAATCACCTCTGAAATGTTGCAAAAGATGTAGAAATTGCGACGGCTTGCTGTCTCCCAATTTTTCCTCGTGTGGGAGTTGTGACAATTTCTTTTGCCGTGACATAGACGTCCTCTAGGTTAACTTCGCTTTTTTGTGGAAAAAAACAGCATAGCATGATGAAAAGAGGCTCCCAAACTCAATAAAAACAAAGTTTTGTCATCAAAATGTTTATGTTATTATTAAGAGGAAGACCAAAGTATTGTTTTTATTATTTTTTGAAATTTTTAAATCCTTTCTAGCACGTTTAAAATTTTGTTTACATCAGCAGCCGAACCAATGATAAAGGTTAGTTTTTTGCACTTTTTTTGGTGAAGTGAACACACATTAATTTGGAAATTATCTCAAAAATCAAATAATAGTCGGATTTTAACAAAACTTTCATGACATATTCAAAAATGAATGAAATTATTTCTGAAAATGTTTTTAAGAAAATTTAGACAACGCTAATAATTCCTTAAAAAACAGTATAGCATGATAATAAAAGACCCCAAACTTAATGAAAACAAAGTTTTATCTTCAAAATATTTATGTTGTTATTAAGAGGAAAGAATAAAGTATTTTTTTATTTATTTTTTTAAAAACATTTCCTCCTTTGTAACACGTTTTAAATTTTGGTCAAAAATCTTGTTTTGCTTTTTTGTCAACTATGTAAGACGTGTGGTAATGGACATTTTCGTGTAGCCGTTTCAAGTAAAATGACATATTAATTTGGAAATTCTTGCAAAAATCAAATAATTTTCAAATTTTAATGAAAAAAAAGTTTCATTAAAATTTGAAAATTATTTGATTATTGGGCTTATTCAAAAATGAATGAATTTATTTTTGAAATTTTTATTTTTGGAAACTCATGGTAAACATATTTTTTTAAATCTGTTAGCCACCACCGTAAATTAATTTCATGAAATTTTCTAGAATTTCAAATTGTATTAAAATTGTTTTATATTACTTATAATTAATTGAAGACTATATTTACTAAGAGAAAATTAAAAAGCTTAATACAAATCATCACACCAAAACTTTTTACCATAATTAAAAAATGATTTTTTTTTTTTTTTTGTGCCTTAAAATGCTATTTTTTTTTTTTTTCAGTATGGCGTATCGTAAGCGATATTATGGTTAAAAAGTCACGTGTTTCAAGGCTTGTTCCCCTTAGGAAAAACCTCTTGACAGATAAATGTTTCTGGCTGCGGCCAATTCTTTCAATTTCACTGTCCTCCCTACGTTTCAACAGGCTTCTTTTTAAATCTGGAAGGGATGATTTCCAAAGTTTTTATTTCCTGTTTCACTAAATATTTTAAATTTTTCTATGTAATCATCTTACTTTATATAGTGTGTATACATCTCAGTGTGTGTCATACATCAAATAATTTGTTTTATTTATTACCTTTTTTTACTTAAGAAAAATAATTTAATTTCTTTTTAGTTTTTTAAGTTTCTTTTTTGTGAGTTAAATAAAATAACTGTAACAATTCATAACCATCAAAGAACAGCAATTAATAATAAAGAATAAAAATTAATACTAAATAACATAAAATTTCAAATTGCAGAATTACTTCTATCATTACATATTATCTCAGTTAAAAACTTAATAACTGAGAGTGAGATTGTAGAGGATTATTATTCAGTGCATCTATAGAGGTACGTCGGGATTTGTAGAGTGAATTTGGTTGCGTGTTCAAAGTAACGTAATCCTCAACACATTAATTCCTTCTTCAATGAATTACAGAGCAATGAACACAAATGAGAAATAACACAAAACAATATTATATAACAACGAACAAATTTTCATTTCTATGGCATACAAAAATACAACAATTTATGCTGGAGTGAATTCAGATTTGTAAATGAAATCTATGTTTAAAAGTTTATATTTAGGCGTTTGTTTAAATTTTGTATAAACTCTTTTTGAGTTGTTTGGAATGTAGTTTGTGAGTTTAAGTGAAAGATTGCATGTTGAAGTTGTTGTGATGAAAAGTTCACAAAGTCAGTGAAAGTATTAATCTGTTTACGTGGAATTTAAACAGTTTTGTGCAATCTAAATTTTCACTGTAATTTGGAATAAATTTAGTTATCTTCCTTTGGCCGTTTTTTGTCAAAAAATAATGTTGAATTGTTTGAGCAAATTCAGATGAAAGATAATGTTCTGTGATTGAGAACTTAAAGTTATAAGCAATTCTCCACTCTGTATTAAACGAAGTTGAATATGAAGATGAGTGAGTGATGACTGAAGGTTTGGATTATGTTAAAAGATAACCTTAAAAACTTCAGATGATAAAGTGACGTGGATTTGTTTAGCAATTAGTTTGTTGTCACGATGCTCACTAGCGAAATGAGTTTGTGAGCTGAATTTATTTACTTGGTTGGACATGTGATAGGCTCCAGAGAAACAGCGCCAAAATATTTAACTCGATCACAAAATGAAAAATAGATGTGCGTCGGTGGATGGCGACTCCCACTTGATTGTTTATGAAGCAATCAGCAAGCGAATTCTTGGATATGTGTGGAGCTGGTTTTGTACAAGAATATCACTGTGATCCTCTTTTAGATGGCTTTTGCACAGTTTAACAAAATCTCGTAGTGATCCACTTTTAGATAGTGTTTGCACACAAGTGTAGAATTCCGATTCTACATGTCGAAAGGAATTGTGATGGTTCCCGATTAACAGACGCTGCTAGGTTTCTTTTAGACAACAGTTCAGTTTTATAAACTGAGATTCAAAAATGGAATAAATCTCGTATTTTCACAAAACATTCAAAATCAAGGTTAATAGCTGTAATTTTTTTAACAAACTTTTACAAACAACTATAGAAAAATAATTGTATATCTTTCTAAATTTGCAAAATCTTTTTTCATGAAAAAACTTCTTGGGTAAATTTTCTTTTTCTTTCTTTATGCTTCTTCCTGATCTTTTTCTTCTGTTACTTCTTTTTCAGCAATGGTGGTGGCGGTGACAGCTTTGAGTTTTACTTTGTTCAGTTCCTAGAAGCAGCACCTATAAAGTCTGAAAGACTTCTGCTTTCTTTTACTTCTTTTTCCCCTCTAAGGTCAGCTCCCATCTGTCGGACAAACCAAACTTCTTAAATACACACAAATTAAAATATATATATATTAATATTCATTTCTTTATAAATTGATAAATGATAAGCATTATTACATTGTAGTTGGTTCACATTTTAAGAATGTTGCAAATATAATATTATTTTCGTAAATAAGCAATCTAATAAATAAATAGTGTTTAATAATTTTGTTGTAAATTCTCAAAGAACAATGAAAATATATAAATTCAATTTCATATGTTTGGGTTTTATTACAATTCTAATCATTGCTTAAAAAAAAAGAAAAATAAATTGCCGAGGGAGTAAAAAAGGTAGGTATTAGTTTATGCTTTAAAACTTATTGCATTGTAGATGGTTTAAATGATAATTTTGTAATTTTTTTTAAAAAGATTTCTTTTCACATTTATTTCTTTAAAATAGTAAAAAAATAAATCTTTATAAAAGGTAAATAATTTTTTGTGATTATTTATACGCTTATAAATAAACATTCAGTCAGTTATATTGTAGACTCGTCTCTTTCTTACCTATCACCCCTAGCAACTGAACAGTCTATATCTTACGCCTACGTACGGAAAACTTCAACCAATAAAAACCGTACTAAGCGAATCGACCAATCTCATTGGTTAATGACACGATAATCTGAAAGTTCACGTGCAAAAGCTAAATTGCGCCAAAACTCCGTGAGCCGATTTCGGACTTTCAGAACTTATAAAAGAAAACGTCGACTGACCCAAGCAATCAGTAACGAACTCCCACTGACTGTTGCGGACAGCTGATTTTCGCTTGACTTCGTTTAGAAATTACCCGTTTGCATTTTGATATTCATTGGTTAAAGTTTGTTTATTTTACTTTTACAATTTTTTTTCTGCGACTGTTTTGAAAAAGTTTATTTCTTTTTTCTCTCCATTTGACTTTTACCCCCCCCCCCCACCTTTAATTTTTTGCACTTTTTCCTTTATTCCAGTTTTTTTTTTTTTTTTCTATTTGCTTTTCATTTTTTAACCCCTTTAATTTTTCGCTCTTTTTGATTTTCATTTTTTTTCCCTTTAGTCTTTGCTGTTTTTTCTTTTCTTATTTCTACCCGCTTTAATTTGCTCTTTTATTCTAGTCCTCCCTTTTAATTTTCTTTAATTTCTTTAATTCTCTGTTCCGCTTTATTTTTGATTAATTTATTTATTTAATTGTTTCTTTCTATCTTTTAATTTTTACGTGTTTATTGTTTGTAATCGTTTGTATTGTCCAATTTATTTGTTTGTTTTCGTTTGGTTCGACTCGCGTTTCTTAGGGTCGGCCATCTTTATTTTTGTAACTAGCTTCGGCTATTTTTCATCGTTGCGTATTTCTTTTTTGTTTTATTTATTGACATCGGCCATTTTGATTTTTTGTAACTAGCTTTGTGCTATTGTTCCGTATTTTTTTTTTTTTTTTACGTGTTTTTCTTTTATTGTTTCGCCTTTAGGCGATATTTGTTCCTTATCGTTTTCTTTATACGTATAAGTGAACCGTGTTTATTCTCGTCTGGTAATTTTTTGTGAATAATTATTTTATTTTGTTGTGTTTTGTTTATTTTTTTAATTTAATTTATTTCCAATCCCCCTCCCCCTTTCCCCTCCCCTTCTCTGTTAAAAATGGATAAGAAGGAAAAAAAAGTTCCTTCTTTTTTAATTCAAAAAAAGAAACCTAAAATTGCTACTTTTCGACGCAATGTAAGGAAACACCTCTATAACCCAAAAAAGATCTTCCGGACAAGGACAACAAGGATGAATATCCTAATCTGCCCACTGTTCCTAAAAATGAGGAAATGGTGGATGCGCTGAAGAAAGCCTCCAAAAATATGGAGGCTGAAAAGAACAACAATTGTGAACAATAAAAAGACAACTCAACTACTAATGCTGAGGCCGGGGAATCGCCCTCTTGTTGGAAGTCCCCTCCTAAATGCATAATCGACATTGCGGAGTTCTTGGATCGTGTCAAGGGTTACGCACACCTTGTGGTGGAAGGTGGGCTCTTGTAGGATCCAATAGAACTGAAGAGAGTCGAGAAAAGAATAGTCTCAGTTTTTGTCGTCGACAAGCGATCTCGCAAAATTTGTCGTTCGACTAAAGACACAGTGTTCAAATCACTGGAGTCCCTGGGGTTTAAGCCCCTCCGAATCGTTAAGGGCAAGGGATATTTTATGTGGGATGTGCTGCTGCCCACCGCCGAAGATTGTATAAAGGCAACAACCCGTGATCTCATTACGAAGGATCTCATCGTTCGTACAGAGTACGAGGGCCGGCGAAGGACGCCCCCCCTAACTGTATACGAGGTCCCTCCTCAGGTTATCGGGGAGCACCTGGCGGCTTTCTTGTCCCAGTACGGGGAGATTCTGGGTGCTTCTTGCGATAGCCTGACCGGGGGATGGAGCTTTGAGATGATGCTTGATCAAAAAGGCTTCGGCTCCATCCCCAACTGTCTTGGCGTCGGTGACCTGAAGCTGCCGGTCATCGTGACCGGCCGTAAACCAGTTTGCTGGAAGTGTGGAGTGACTGGTCACCTCTCCTCTTCCTGCCCAGAGAAGAAGGCCTCTGGAGCTCAGGTCCCAATCGACCAAACTCCCCCTCTGACCGAGTCTTCTAAAACAGCCACGCATGTAATGGGCACGCCGGCTACCAGGACCGGAGCGGTTGTACCCCCTGTTAGGATCTCATCAAAGCCCACATTCCCCGAAGAGCCTTCTTCCACTGCAAGTGTGGTTGAGGAGAAGGAAAAGGGGGAATGGCAGGGCCAGAGGAAAGCGTCAGACAGTGGGGCCTCAGTCCCCTGAAGCCTCGGGGACTAAAGACACACACATCCCCACTCCCTCTGGCAACAGTAAGGGCGATGCCCTGGCCTCAGATCAGACCCTTGAAGACCTAAAAAGAAAATACGACCCTGGCTACAGTAAAACAGAAAAGATAAAAGAATTGAAAATTCAACTGGATAAACAAAAGAAAGCAAATTCAACTCCATCTAAGATCTCCCACTTCGCAGTCTCCACAGCCCTCTACATCCCGTCCTCCAAAGTTCCCCTCCCCAAAGAAATCCACTCGCTCCAAATCCTCCGACTCATCACCTTCGCCCCGTCCCTCAACCTCTTTATGTAGAGTGAAGCCTCCTCTTGCTTCCCCTTCCACTTCTGCCCAGCCCCAAATTCCTCCCATTAGAGACCCCAGCCCATTTAGACAACACTTTACCCCCCCCCCGCAGTACTCCCAGTCCTTCCCCCACTAAAGCGCCTGTAATGCCTCCCCCGTCAAAAAGACTCAGAAGCCCTTCCCAAGAGGTTAAAGAAAAAAAGAAAAAAGCTAAACCCTTTTTTAACTTTAAGGGACTGAAGTCTGCAAAATTTCTCCGTCACAAGCAGAGAAAGCAAAAGACAACGGAAATAGAATAACTAACTTAAAATACTTACTGTCGATCAAGCAGTTTGCTGACAAGGACGTTGATGACCCTCGCAACTTCCCTAGCGCGCAACGGGTGTTAACTGTGGTCAGATCCGACCCGGGCTCGAAACTGATTTGGGATATGTTGGACGAGGCTATAACTTCGTTCGACATAACCCCACCCATCGCTATTATTGAAAATAATAGTTTAAAAAAAATGAAGCAATTTTGTGCAGGGAGGGTCCCGATTTTCGTTCACCCCTCCCTTTATAGAGCACTAAAATTGACTTTCCCCTGAGATATCGACGGAATCTCCCAAGACGGTACCATCAAAACTGAAATGGGCCATGGGTCTATGGGAGAGGCTGTCGGTATCCTTACCCCGGCCATGTTTAATTCAGGTAAACAACCCTAATCGGACTTCTCGATGGCTCTCTGGTTAGCTACTTTAAATGTGCGGGGCCTGAGGTCCGAGTCTCGCAGGGCGAGGCTCTCTCGTGACCTTCAGTGCCTCCGGGTGAATGTTTGTTGTGTGCAGGAGACCCGTTTTTCTTCTCATGACCGTGAGGATATACTGTCTAGGGGGTTCGCCCTTTATTCAGCATGTTTTGATCGTCGTTCGAGGGGTGTCTCTTGGCTAGTGAGCAGGTCTTTGAAGGCTGCATGTACCCTTGTCTTCGCAGATCCGACGGGCAGGCTTTGTGTGCTGGATGCTACCATAAAGGATAAGGCTTTACGTCTCATTGGGGTTTATGCGCCCAATAACCATGCTGTGCGCCCTGCTTTGTTTCGGCAGATCGAGCCGTTTTTGATGACTTCTAGTCGGGTAGTTTTAGTGGGGGATTGGAATGCCGTCCTTGACCCCGATATAGATCGTATAGGGCAAAAACCGGGTACTAACAATCCTGATGTGAAGGTATTTCGGGACTTTATCGGCGGGTTTGATCTTGTCGATAAGTTTCGGGATGAGCACCCTCGGGAGGTAGCATGGACTTGGACAAATAGTGGCAACTCGGCTCCTGGCACGCTTGCGAGCTACCTGGACCGAGTCTTAGTTAAGAGAGTCGATGTTAGGGCTCTTAGGGTGTCCAAGTTTCCACTACATAGTTTATACGGATCATAGGATTGTTCGGGTCCGTGTAAACTTAGATAAGCCTAAGGTTAGAATGGCTGGTTACTGGAAATTTAACTGTTCATTATTTGGTGAGCAGGATTTCCGGGACCAGCTGCTACTAATGATTCAGAGGGAATTGATGGGGCGGTTGTGGGAAACGCCTGGTGGGAAAATTTAAAATCAAAAATTAGAACGTTTGCTGCCGATTTTAGTCGTCGACGCTATCTAGATAGATTAGCGGCGCAAACGGCTTTAGAAGATAAAGTTGATCGGGCCGTGAAATCCCGTGTTAGTGGGGACATAGCCTTAGCTAAGGCAGAGTTGGCCTCCTTGCTTATCAAGAAGGATCAAACTCTGGTAGTTAGGGCTAGGCTAAAAAGAATGTCTTCTGAGGCGACAAACATGGCCGCTGAACTGCGTGCAGAGGAGTTTCGGAACGCGTCTAGGCGACATATAGCGAGCGTCACATTGCCGAATAAGCGGTCCGTGACTACAAACGCGGGCATATGCGAGGCCTTTCGGGATTACTTTCAGGATCTTTTCACCAGGGAGCCCGGTCTGAGCTCTGCTCAGTTCGATGCCTATTTGGCTGACTTTCCCTGCCTTGAGGCAGCTGAAGCGGCTAGGTGCGAGGGTCCCATTACAGAGTCGGAAATCTGGGAAGCGCTGAAGCAGGTTAGTCTGGATAAATCTCCGGGACTAGATGGTCTTCCCTACGAAGTGTACTTGAGGTTGTCGCCCGTTTTTGTTCCTTTGCTGGAACTGATCTTCAACCACTGGATGAAGCAGGTGTCTTTACCTCAACGCTTCACCAGGGGTGTGATCAAGTTGCTGCGTAAGGACAAGAACGGTGGGGATGGGTTAGGGAACTGTCGCCCTTTAACGATGTTAAATACTGACTTAAAGATTTTGGCGAAGATCTTAGCCAACCGTTTGCACTTGTCCTGTCTCGTCTGATTGGCCCCGAACAGACTTGTGCTGTGAAGGGCAGGACTATTCAGGATAACCTTCATATGGTACGCGGCCGGTTTCAGAGCCGACTTTCGCTCCTGGATCCTACTTTTGTATGCGACCCTCGGTGCGCTGGTGGAAGTGAATGGGGTAAGATCGAAGCCTTTCGTATTGTCTCGCTCCATTCGTCAAGGTTGTCCGCTCTCGCCTTTGCTTTACGTTCTTGCGTTGGAACCATTTCTTCGCAAGTTAAAGGCGAATCCGTTCCTGCGCGGAATTACCCTGCCTGGGGCTACCACCGCAGCCAAGTATTCTGCCTATGCTGATGACGTTTCGGTTCTTGTGTCGAGCAGAACCGAGATTGACGAAGTCAGCAAAGAGATCAGTTGGTATGAGATGGTGACAGGGGCCAAGATCAACCGCGATAAGTCTGTTGGCTTGCGGTTGGGCGCGTGGAAGGGAGTTTCTCTTCCCGGACCTTTCCTCTGGACGGATGGGCCGATCAAGATACTCTGCGTCTGGTTCGGTCCTGATCTCCAGTTGGAAATGAATTGGTCGGAGGTGCAAGGGAAGGCCGAAATCGCGGTTAATCTGTGGTCTCGGAGAGGCCTTTCCCTGAAGGGAAGGACGGAAGTATGTTTCTCACATATATCCGATTCTCCTGTACCGACTCTCTGTACTTCCACTCCCGTATGCCAAACTAATATTATTAGTTCGGACCTTGTTCTCTTTCTTGTGGAGAGACAAGGCCCCTATTGTATGTCGCGAGATCTGTTGCCTTCATCCCTCTGAGGGCGTTCTGGGTATGCCTAACATTGAGATTCGTCAGCATATGCTTCGCATTACCTTTCTAGACCGAATGTGTCGCGGTTTGGATGAGGTGGGCACTTTCTGTAAAGAAAACGTCTGAAAACATTTCCCATCCCTGAGTAGTGTGCGCTCGTGCGAGGAGGAGTCCGGCCGTACACCTCGTGTCGAGTGCTCCTTCTACCGCGAATGTTGTCGTGCTTTGAAACTCCTCTTGCGGACGTCGGATGGCCTCTCCGACGCCCAGGCGTTGTCTCGCAAGGCATTGTATCGATTGTTAGTTAGGGGGGCCGTTCAAGATGGTCTAATTGTCGAGCTCGGTCTTACGAAGCAGGAGGCTCGCTCCATATGGCCTTCGGCGCCTAGGTTGAAATGTCTCAATAATGATGAGGCATCACTCACCTGGCTGATGATTCGTGGGGCCCTCTGGGTCGGCAAGAGACTTTGTTCAGCAGGCTTGGAGAAATATCCAAACTGTCGTCGCTGTACTGGGGAAGTCGAGTCCATTGGTCACGCCTTTTTTCAGTTCAAGACGGTAGTGCCGTTGTGCAGGTTTGATGAAGGCCTCATAGTTCGCATGCTGCAGGGAAAGTTTTTTGTCCTGGAAGCCAGTTCTGTTTGTAGCAATGTGGTGCCGCAATTGACGAAGGCTGAACACTGTGTTCTGTTGCTTACTAGGGGTTATGAGAGTCGTGATTTGGACGACGCGTTAGAAGGAATTCTATGATGGTGAGAAGTTCACCTCTTCCCAACTGATCTTGTTCTTTAAGCATCAGCTTAAAGTCAACATTAGGACGGAAAGTCAGTGGCTCCCTTCATCAGAATTTGGCAAAAGGTGGGTAAATCTTGCGCGAATGTGTAGAGTGAAAGGGGCTGACCTAGAGTGGCACTTGGATATCGGTTAGGTACAGGATTGTGTCCTAACAGGGTTGAACAGAGGCAACCCATCCCGTTATTAGGCTAGTTTAGGTTTTTGATTTTGAATCTTTAGTTTCCCGTTTTTCTGGTTAACTTAGCTAGGGTATGCATGCTCATTGGTCCCTTTTATTTCTGCCCCTACTTTTCTTTTGTTTAATTCCCCATCCCCTCCCTCGTTACGTGGTCAGTGATGTCAGTTCTCTGGTGGATGCGGGGCGCCTTTCGTTTCGTGTCTGTGATTTTTCGTATTTGTTGTTGTGTATGAATGTGTGTGTGCCTGTCTGAATGCTTGGAGGTATGAATGTTTTCCTGATTTTTTCATAGTCCCGCATTCATTTCGTCCGGTTAACTGATGTTTCTGCCACATTTATGGTTTATGGGTTTTTTTATTACTAACATATTGTTGTTTAGTTTATTGTAAATATTTAAGGCATATTGTATATATTCATTTGGGGATCTTTTTAAAAATTGTTGTTTTATGCCCCTCCCCTCACGAACAATATCTGTACATAAGGGGACTAGTTAGGACTTCATAGAGAATTTGAGGTATTATGGTGGACGTAGTAAGAAAGGTAGGAGTGAATGTGTTATTTTGGTGTTTGGGTCCGTGTCTGGGACTAGCTAAGTTTAGAATTAAGACAGAAGAAGACCGTCCTTCCCCATCCCCCTTTTAGGCCTTGTGCCACATTTTGTATTATTTCATACAAATAAATATCGAAGTATGACTTAGCAGCTGATTAGTGCTAATATCAGCTTCACAACAATGGCGTCGCCGATAGGATTTCAATTGTCTCTGGAAGATCCAGAATTTGTCGATACTTGGATTCGTTGCTTCTCTGCCACTGCTAGAACAAAAAAGTTGAAAGACAACAAGGAAAAGGGAGGCGAAAATGAAATCACGGATTTATTTTTGGCTACAGCTGGATGCGAGGCGGTAATGAAAGTCTCCACCATGGCATATCCCTTAAATTTGGAAGACCTGACTTTCGAAAAAATAAGTCAGATTATAAAAAAGAATATGAGACCCAAGAAAAGGCTGGTAGTGGCAGAAAGAACGAAATTCATGTCAACGAAACAGGAAATTGACGAACCAATTATAAAATACTTACACCGTCTACGAAATGCAAGTAGATATTGTGAATTTGAGAGACTCGGACAAGACGAACAGACCATCGAAGAGGACTTGATTCAATTAAGACTAATTGAAGGTATGTCCAATGCGTCACACCGATATAAAATATTGGAACAATTACAAATAGGAAATATGTCTTTAAATGCTTGTATTGAATTTATGCAGCAACAAGAGCTAATACAGACATACCACTATTATAAAAGTCAACCCACCGAACAAAGGTTCGCTGATACATACGCGGTAAACAAGATAAAAAAGTGTTCGTATTGTGGACGTTAACACGAAATGAAAAAGGAAAAGTGTCCGGCATTTGGGAAAACTTGTAATAATTGCTTAAAAAAGAACTACTTTCAAGCAGTGTGTAAATTAAAAAAGAAAAATGTTGAAAAAGTTGAAGAAAATGACACCGACAGGGAAGTTTTTACTGTGAAAAATAAGACTTTTGAACAGAAGAAAAAAGACATTATAGTAAAGGTTAAAATTAATAACTGCAATTTAGATATGCAAATGGATACTGGGAGTGAAGTAACACTGATACCAAAAAATTTTGGGGAACACATAGGTAAGCCACCTTTACGAAAATGCAATTTACAACTTCGCCAGTTTGATGGATCCGTTATAAGAATATTAGGATACTTCGAAGATTCATTGGAGTTAAAAGAAAAATTTGAAGTAATTCCTGTAATTGTTACAAGTTGCAAGAAAAACCATGGCCTTATAAAGAAATGAGGCACAAATTAACAGTAGAACATGGAGTAATATGCAATGGGGACCTGGTAGTTCCCCCAGAAACACAAAGAAAGACGCTAAAAGAAAGTGTACATGATGATATACACTGTGGAGTAGCGGCTACACAAAAAAGGATAAAACTAGAAGCTTGGGGATTATGTAAAGAGGTGTAAGAATTGCAAAGAGTTAAGAAACTTTACACAAGCCAAGTTACATTCATGGCCCAAAGAAGCAGAGCCATGGAGTAGGGTCCATATGGATCATGCCTACGTAAATGGAGTGGGACTCTTATTGATATTAGTTGACTCTTTTTCAGGTTGGCCTGAAATAATAAGGGTTGCAAACAGGAAAAGTTCCACTATAAAGCAAATTCTAAGAGTCGTATTCTCTAGAAATGGTGTACCAAAAACCTTGGTATCGGATAATGCACCAGAATTTTGCGACGAAGAGCTGAACGTATGGTTAGAGAAAATAGGGTGTAAACCATATAAAACTCCTCCATATCACCCTCAATCAAATGGCATAGCAGAAAGGATGGTTCAAACTGTAAAAAGGGGGCTGAAAGCATGCTCTCAGCAAAAAGAAAAAGTAGAAGTTTTTTTACCGAGGATGCTTTTACGTTATAGGACCATACCACACGCGGGAAGACTCGAAAGCCCATCAGCTCTAATGGGGAGACAGATTAGAGCTCTGCTAACTATGTCATACTCTACATGTGAAAAGATGTGGTATAAAAAGAGCAAGGATGCAGATACGGAAGGAGCAGAGTTCATAATGCAAAAAGGCCATAATACAGCCATAATAAATAGAGAGAATGGCGATAGTGTGTTGGCCCATGCTGACCAAATAAGGACACAGGGTGAAGAGGAAGAACGAAATGACGAAGAGATGTCAGTTTCATCTGATAATGAGTTGATAGGACAACCATTACACAAGGAACCGTCAGAGGAAACAATGCAGGAGGAAGAAGGACAGAAGGACTCTGAAAGTTCAGATGAAGACCGGAGTATGCAAGAGGACACATGTGACTACAGCTTAGACCGGGACAGATCGAGGTCTCCCAGGGAAAGAAATACGGGAGAGAGAGAAAGAGAGCAGAATGACGAAAATATCAGAAGGAGTACAAGAGCTACGAGAGGGATAAAGCCCTTAAGGTTTAGGGAGATGTAGTGATACTAGCAAATTAGTATGCATAATTTGCATAAGCAGAACTGAACATTAAATATAAGTGGTCTCTGAGACTAACCAAGTAGAAGTACGACTTAGCAGCTGATTAGTGCTAATATCAACTTCACAAGTTTTTTTTATGGTTATTCTTTTTTTTTTTTTTTAAAGAATAAAGTTAACTTTCAAATTAGGGTTAGGTGTTTCTTTTTCTTTTGTTATTCTTTTATTTGTCGATGTTTACATATATTTGAAAGTTAACTTTATTCTTAAATTAAGTACGTACAAAAAAAATCGCTTTACAGAAACGCGTACTAATTTCTGAAAGAAAATAGTTCAGCATTAAATGATGCTCGGGTGTTAAAATGAAAATTTACCGAAAAGACAAAACTCATACAGTATTGCACAAGAAAGAAAAAGTAAGTTAATTTTTGCATTAAGGTTCAATTTTTAAACACCAAAGGTTTAAAAAAATATATTTTTTTAGAACTGGAAATTTTGGTTAAAAATCTTTTTTTTTTTTTTTTCTAACGTTAAGACGTGTTTTCTTTTTCTGTTTTTCTATCAGAATAACTTTTGATATCTTTTAAAATTCTGTAATAATTTGTTGCGGCCAAGTGATATCGTTGTTAATGTTAAATTTGTGGAGGTTCAGCGTACCCGGATTAAAGGAGAATTTAATACGGGATACCCTGCCCACAAAATTACAACGCAAATTTCAAGAAGAAACAACACGATAAGGAACGTTTGTAGAAAATAGAACATTGTATATTTATTATCTTGTGAATAGGGTAAAAAGGATTAATGTTTTAACTAGTTTTAGCAAAATGTGATTTTGATAAAAAAAAGTCTGTGTTCGCTGTCTTTCAACAGAGTAGCAGAGTAATGTCTGTTTCTTTTGTCTTTGTATAGTTGTAAAGGAAAAAGGGGCGATCAATTTAAGTTGAAAAAGAGAGTGTGAATGAGGAATAAAAGATAAAAGGAAAATGTACTTATGAATTGTTTTGGAGTCAGTTGTAAATTTGTTGTTGTTATTGTTCTTTCCTAACCCACTTTCGGCTCTTAGTGTCGGGTTGAATCAGTGATGAAATTTACTGTCAGTTTTCTGTGATCTCTGCGCTCTTCTGACAATATCTATTATTGCAAAAAAAATTACAACAAATGTGGCACAAGACCAAAAAAAGGGGGTTGGGGTAAAGGACGATCATCACTTGTCTTAATATAAAACTTAGCTAGCCACAACCACTGACCCTAACATACAAAACAATATTCCTTTCACCAAAACAACACATTTATCCATACCTTTCTTACTACATCCACCAAAATACCTCTTTGACTCAATGCAAATCCTAAATACTCCTCTTATGTACAAATATTGTCGGTGGTGGGAGGGGCATAAAAACAACAATTTTTAAAAGGATCCCCAATGAGTATATACAAAATGACAAAAATATTTACAAGAAACCAAACAAAAAATTAGTGTTAGTAATAAAACCCCCCACAAACTTTAAAATGTGGCAGAAACATCAGTTAACTGGACGAAATCGATACGGGACTATGAAAATAAAGAACACAATCATTCCTCCCAAGCATTCACACAGGCACACACTCATTCATACACAACAAAAATACGAAAAACACACTAGAGAAACGAAAGGCGCCCCGCATCTACCGGAGAACTGACATCACTGACCACCTAAACGAGGGAGGGGATGGGAAGTTAAACTAAAGGAAAAAAAAGGGGACAGAAATTAAAAGAAACCAATGAGCAAGCACACCCTAGCTAAGTTTACTGAAAAGAGGAAAAACTAAAAATCAAAAAAACAAGACCTACATTAACCTAATTTCGGGATGGGTTGCCTATGTTCAACCCAGGAATACAATATCCTAATGCCTAACCGGCATCAAAATGCCACTCAAGGTCAGCCCTTTTTACTCGATACATACGCGCAAGATTCACCCACCTTTTGTCAAATTCTGATGAGGTGAGCCCCCGCCTTTCCGTCCTGATCTTGACTTTAAGCTGATGCTTAAAGAACAAGATCAGTTGGGAAGAAGTGAACTTCTTGCCCTCATAGAATTCCTTCTGACGCGTCGTCCATATCACGACTCTCATGACTCCTAGTAAGCAACAGAACACAGTGTTCGGCCTTCGTCATCTGCGGCACCACATTGCTACAAACAGAACTAGCTTCAAGGACAAAAAACTTTCCCTGCAGCATGCGAACCATGAGGCCTTCAACAAACCTGCACAACGGCACTACCGCCTTGCACTGAAAGAAGACGTGACCAATGGTCTCAACTTCCCCCGTACAGCGACGACAGTTTGGATATTTCTCCAAGCCTGCTGAACAAAGTCTCTTGCCGACCCAAAGGGCTTCACGAATCACCAGCCAGCTGAGTGATGCCTCATCGTTATTGAGGCATTTCAACCCAGACCCAAGGCCATATCGAGCGAGCCTCCTGCTTCGTAAGACCGGGCTCGCCAATTAGACCATCTTGAACGGCACCCTAACTAACACTTGATACAATGCCTTGCGAGACAACGCCTGGGCGTTGGAGAGGCCATCCAAAGCCCGAAAGAGGAGCTTCAGAGCACGACGACATTCGCTGTAGGAGCACTCGGCTCGGGGTGTACGGCCGGCCTCCTCCTCGCACGAGCGCACACTTCTCAGGGATGGGAAATGTTTACGGACATCTTCTTTCCAGAAGGCGCCCACCTCATCCGATCCGCGTCACATTCGGTATAGAAAGGTGATGCGCAGCATATGTTGACGAATCTCAATGCTAGTCATACCCAGACCGCCCTCAGAGGGATGAAGGTAACAGATCTCGCGAGATACCATAGGGGCCTTGTCTCTCCACAAGAAAGAGAACAAGACACGTACTAATAATATTAGTCTGGCATACGGGAGTGGAAGTACAGAGAGTCGGTACAGGAGAATCGGATAGATGTGTGAAACACATACTTCCGCCCTTCCCTTCACGGAAAGTCTCCTCAGAGACCACAGATTAACCGCGATCTCGGCCTTCCCTTGCACCGCCGACCAATTCATTTCCAACTGGAGATCTACGCTCTTCTGACTCTCGACTGACTTGAAACTGTATTTATTGTTGACTTTTTTTTCACACTAGCTCGTTATCTTTTTTTTTTTTTTTTTTTTTTGGTTTAGCAAATCGCTTCCTTTCATTGGTCAGAAAATTAATTTCACACCTTATTGCGAAATCTGTTTTTAATCGTTTTGATCCGATTTTGCGGGTGTGCAAATCTACTTTGTGTTTTTTAGTCATTTGTCGGAATGGTATAGGATTTGTATCCTATAAATTTAAAAAAAAAATATTTACTGATAAGTAGAGGGAAAAGATTAAAATCAATTTAGTTCTGTTGTTTGAAATATACCAACAGTATCATGCAGAAGTGGGATGGATTGCAGAGGGTATGCCCTGGGCATCGTTTCTCATATTTCTCAGTACTAACTAGAAACTCTATTTTACTTGAGTCTTGGGGGCACACAGTCATGATAAATACCAAAGTATTTTGCTTTAGGAATGTTAATTTAATCTATCAGAATTAAAACAAAAAAATCAAACTTCAAGAAAGAATTTTCATTTTTGTAAAATGCATTTTACATACGTTATGTACCTAATTTTATCGGATATAAGAAAAAAATCTTGCTTGCCGATCACAATTATTTTTCTCTTCTTTAAAAAGATGTGTGAAAATAAAATTAATGACACTTTTTCACGAGAAATAGGTTTTGAGAAAAAAATATCACTTTTTCTTTTTACAACTGAGATTTTCTGGCACTATTTAAGACGCAAATATCAATGAGAGTTTCAAAGTATCACGACACAAAGCGGGTCTTAAACTTTCGCACCCCCACGTCATGTTTTTTTCCCGCCACAACGGATAAAGTTGCGTGGCAATTTGATGCCAGAAGTTGAAAAAAGGCGAATCACTTTGAGACCACATAAATTCCGCTAGATATTCAGAAATTATTCCACTGTTATTGAGGCCATTCATGTCCTTAAATTTAGCCTGGGTACGTGCTACATTGCTTCCACTAGATTTGTGGTAAAACTCCAGTGATGGGATCCACAAAGTTCTGAGTGTGGTTGACAGGGTCATGGGGGTGGTGGGGGTATGAAAATATAATAGTGCCGTCTGAAGGTCCAAGGATGATACTCTTTAAAAAAAAATTAAAAAAAAAAAATTAAAAAAGAATTTCCATTTTTTTTGTTTTTTTTTATCTTTTTTTTTTTGTTTTGTTTTTTTGAGTCAGCCATTCCGATTATGATCCCACACCGAGAAAATTCCTGTTTTCAGGTATAAAATTCTTTTTCTTACAATTTTTAAACTTTTTTTATAAAGTGAAGAAAAACGCATGTACTTTGTGTAGTTTGTAGGCACCTAAAAAATCTAATAATTTGGGATGTTTTTTTTTTTAGTTTTATGATGTGCGTAACAGTAAACATTTTTAAAGAATACATTGGCGCAATTAATTTAAAAATTAAATTTAACAGTACAAGTAAGAAAGAAAATTAAAAAATAGCAAAAGTATCATTTTTAACAAAAAATAATGCAATGAAAATATTATTCTCTAAGTTTAAAAATAAAATCATAGAATAAAAAGATATTAGCAAAAAAAAAGCTATTGGTCAAAGGTTAATTTATAAATTAACCTAACCAATAGTTTTTGTTTTTGTTAATATAAATTTTATATTTTTAAACCGTAAACGCAAGAAATCGGTATTTGTTGCGTTTTTTTTTTTTTTCTTTTTACACTACCAATGATGGTTCGATGAGTGACTAGAAAAGTTAATGTTTTGCCTAAAAAATATTACGGATTTTTTTAAAAAACACATATTCATTTTATTTAACGTCTAAGAAGCCTGCCTATAATTCTAAGATGAGGTATCTGGTATTATTGTAATATTAGGTTGGTGCAAAAAATAATGACGTAATAATGTCGCTTTTTGACGTATTTTTAACGATAAAAAACGACATTATTATGTCATTATTTTTGCACCAACCTAATACAATATTGTTCGGATTGTTAGTCCTCATCTTAAGGCCGGAGCGCGTCATCAACGGCGAAACGTCTTCTTGAATATGACGATATGAGGTCAATAGTCCGAACAATCGTCTAAGAAGCCATAAAATAATGAGTTACTTGCTACGGCATGTTCAAGATTTCATTTAATTTTACTCTTCCTTTAGTTTACTTTAGTTTATATTTAGTAATAAATTTTGCATTTTTAAAAAGGCAGTTTCACTTTTCTTGTTTTTTTTTTCTTTTCTTTTTTTGTTGGCACGGTTGAGGTTTAAACTGGTCCACTCGTAAAAAAAAAAAATAGGAAAAATTGTTTTTGAATATTTAGCAGAATATTAGGTAAAAATTGGTTTTCTTTACCGAGCGTTAATATCCGTTAAAATTTTTCCTAAATTGTCATAATTCCGTGAAAATGCACATGCTGAACTCGAATTAACAATTAAATTATGAAGAAACCGTTTTGGAGTTATCGACAAGAAAAAAATCGGACTTCTTGTCGGTCTTTCATCAGCCATTACCCGCTTATTTAGAAATAATTCACTGCGGCACATTTTACGGCGGAGTCATAAAATTTGGGCCTATTTATTTCTTTTACAGAATTTCCTTGCAGAAAATCACTACGCATTACAGTAAAGAAATGAAATTTTTTTGGTAAGTGTAGTTTTATTTAAAACAAAAACAAATTAGATAATAGACCTTTTTTTTCCGTTTTGAATAGCAATGACAAATTAAAAGAACAAATTAAATAATAAAAATAAAGCATTTTTTATATTGTAAAATTAAAAATAAAACAAAAATTAATGCACAAACTTGGTAAAGTAGAAGGGTTGATTGTATTATTTCATTTGTTTTTAATTTGTCCCCTTTTCTACACAGAAAACCCCACTCCTAACCTTAACACCTAACTCTAACAAAAATTAATGCATAAACTTAAAATGAAAAACATTAAATAATTTACCAAGTTTGTTTTTTTGTTTTTTTTGTTGTTTTTTTGTTTTTTTTCCATTTTAAAAATAAAAAATTGCTTTATTTTTATTATTTAATTTGTTCTCTTAATTTGTCATTGCCTAAAGATCTTTATGGTTATGGTTTAGGGGCGGGGTTTTCTTTCTGTGTAGAAAAGGGGACAAATGAAAATAAAAAAATATTATTAAGTAATCTACCAAGTTTGTGCATTAAATTTTTTTTGTTTTCAATTTTAAAATATAAAAATGCTTTATTTTTGTTCTCTTAATTTGTCATTGACATTCGAAACGGAAAAATGGTTCTGTTGTATTATTTAATTTGTTTTTGTTATAAATAAAACTACACTTACCAAAAAAAAAAAATTTTAATTTCTTTACGGTAGTGCGTAGTGATTTTCTGCAAGGAAAGTCTGTAAAAGAAATAAATAGGCCCAAATTTTATGACTCCGCCGTAAAGTGTGCCGCAGTGAATTATTTCTAAATAAGCTGGTAATGGCTGATGAAAGACCGACAAGAAGTCCGATTTATTTTTGTCGATAACTCCAAAACGGTAAGGTTTCTTCATAATTTAATTGTTAATTTGAGTTCAGCAAGTAAGTTTGCACGGGATTATAACAATTTTGGAAAATTTTAAGGGATTTTTAGCGCTCGGGAAATAAAACCAACATTTACCGAATATTAGATCTTCCTTTAAGCACAATGTCTGTCACAATCAAAATGATTTTTGTTCCTTATCCGATTATTATTGCTAGAACAAGTGTAGCGTGTGATTACCTACGACAAGCAGTGAATTAGGATTTCGACTTAAAGGCAGCCATATTGGAAAATTGTCATGTGATCAAAACAAAAATCGTCTTTGATCTTGTCTCAGGCGCATTAAAACAGAAGCAAAACATGCCAACTTGGCATTTTGTGCACTCTGAAATAAAATCTTTATAAAAACATGTGACTGTGTCAAAACCCTTTTATTATTAATCATGTCATATGCTTACTGTCAACCTTTTTTTCTTGAAAGATCTAGCCACAACTATATCAATGTCCTGGTTGCCAAAATTCATTGTGCTTTTTTATTCCTGTGATAAGTTAAAATTGTAATGCTCATTTCAAACCTAATAGAAACATTGTCATTTTCATAACTTACCGATTAGCCATCAATGACATGGTGTTAAGCAAATTTATTGCAAATAAATTCTTGCAATAATTTAAAAGGAAATTTATCAATGCACATTCAAAAGAATGGCGCTCTATGGGCCCATTAACTAAATCTTGTACACTCATTTATTTAAGCTAAAAATTGCCATGAATTAATGACAGATAACCTACCACTTATCTCCCATTACTAACAAGATGATAAAATATTGAATCAGTTCTTATAAACATTACTAAAATAATTGAATTCATATACAATTTAATTAATCAATTATTCATTCATAAATTGTTATTTAATGTTGGAAAATTATATTTGCTACTGTTTAGCCTTCTTTCATTGTCTAACCACTCTACTGATTTTTGCTAATTAAAACACTGCAGATTACTTTACTAATCAGTGGACAATATATATTTTTGTTCATTATCATGCAACCAATTATTAATTACCATACAAAAGATATTGTGAGATTTTATTATGCAACAGTAATATATGTATATTGTATATGTGTACAAATTGATGTCCAAAAAGTAAAGTAAGGTGCTTGCATTTAATTTAAGAAGTCATGAAAGAAATGGATGAAAATTGTGTCATGGCAGGCAAGAGGTGTGTTGTTCGTGAACTTCATACTGTATAGTCAAACACTGAACACATACTGTGAAACATTGGAAAGACTGAAGTAAGGTGTTCATCAAGAGAGACTAGGATATTTGTGTAAGGGTGTGTCATCTTGCTGCACAACAATGCCGCCCAATAAACGGTCAACATGATAAAGAAACAGATCCTGCACTATGGTTGGGATGTTTTACTGCCTCCAACATATTAGCCTAACTTGATTTCTTTCTAATAATTCATTTCTGGTGTATAATAAGCATGTTCTGTAAGAATAAAAAGATCCAATGATTTATTTTAAATTAATTGAATCCTTAAAAAAAAAAGGATTAAATACTCTTTTTTTTTTTTCTCTAGGAATAAAACACAGGATTTGAAAGAATCATGAATCCAGCAATTCATATTAAAAGTTTGAATAAACAGTACATAGTTCTTTTTCTGATGAATTCATTTTGCTAGGCTCATAAATGCAGTAATTCATGTTAATTGAAGCCTTAAGAGAAACATTAAAATAGAAATTTAATTGTGTATAATATGATTTGCAAAAATTCTTAAATGCAGCAAATTCATATTAAAGGAAAGAAAATAATTCATGTCCTTCATATTAGGTGAAATTTTTGCTAAACTCATAAATCCAGCAATTCATATTGAATAAAGATAAATCTTATAATAAATATCAATTTTTCTGTGTATAAGATGCATGTTTTGTAAGACTTATACATTCACTAATTATTATTCAATTAAGAGAACCCTTACTTAAACTAACAATCACTTTCTTTTGTTGCATCAGAAGCATATATAAATCCCAAATTTCATATTAAAAGAAACATAAACACTCCATATATTCCAACATCTAAGCTTCCCCAGCTTTGTGTCACAATTCTGTATGTTACAGAATAAATATCTCTTAAGATTCATTCATAAATCCAGCAATTCATAAGGAGATAATGAGAAACCTTATAAGAAAGTGTAAATGATATTTGTTTTAGCATAAAATTTGCATGCTTTGGAAAATTCAGCAATTCCTGCTAAAAAGATTGTATTTTCTACTGAATAAAATGCTCAATTTAAAAACATAATCACTCCTTTTATTCATATTAATACAAGATAAACTGTCAGTGAATTTTTCCTGGTAAATAACATGTGTTTTGCAAAACTTATTAAGCTATCTCTTGGTTTGGGGTAAACCAAGACATAGCTTATTCCTAAAATTTCGCTTGAAGATGAAATGGGACTAAACACCTCAATTTTATGAATTATTTGGATGGTTTCGGCTCTCGTTTTTGAAACATGAGAACTCTTATGTAGCGAAGGAATCATTTTTAAACAAAAAAAATATTATAATAAAGCTCTACTTCTGTATGGAGCACTGTCTTCTTAAAAATAAAAACAAAAATACTAAGGAACTCCGGATTATGCACCCAACGTGTTCTTTTCTATTTTCTGCATACCTAATTTTAAATTGAGTGTATTCTTAGAAATTATAAATTCTATATTTGTGGGGCATGGAACATATATTTTGCAAGATTCATAAATCTAGTCATTCCTATGAGGGTAAGAGAAACCTCAGTAATTTATGTTGTAATTTTTAAAATAAGGAATTATCATTGTTTGCCTTGTTATTAGGAACAGAATGCTCATCTGTATAACAAGAGCATGCTAATTCAAAAATGCTATATTTTCCATCACACAAAGAGCTGATAATTCAGCAGCAGTGCATATTAAATTAAAATTAAATTGCAAGATTCATAAATATAGTAATTCATATTACCCTAACACTAACCCTGCCGAGAAAACTATTAAATTCTCTTTTATATTATACACTATGCATTTTTTTGTCAGACATCCCAATGTTCATCTGAAATTAAATAAATTTAAAGGAAAATTAAATACATAAACTAAACCCTTCCAATCATTAAATTGACAGAAGGTAACATTATATGTTTTCTGACATAGATTGTTTGTTTTGCAAGGGACATAAATTGCATACACATTTAAAAGAAAGAATAACTTTATTGTTCTATTTATAATGCACTTGTTTTGAAAGAATAGAGTTCACAAACTTTGATTAAATGAAGAGAACACTGAGAATAAAGAGAAGTTATATTCCTGTTTTAACATGCACATTTTGAAAGATTAAAACTTCCAGTAACTCATATTTAATTGGAAAGGAACTTTAGAACAAGGATCAAACAATATATTTTGTTGTGTATAGTGTGCATTTTTTAATGATTCTATTAGGTTGGTGCAAAAATAATGTTGTTTTCTCACATAGTAACATATGTGAGAAAACGATATTATTTTTGCACCTACCTAATAATAATGATGGGGACAGAAAAAAGAAAGAACTCTTAGAAATATTAAAAATAATATGTTCTGTTATAGTAAATAAAAGAAAAGAGTGTCAACTTATAGTAGCAACTGCAATAGATTTCTTCTGTTTCTCGACCGCAACACTTGTAGCCAAATCTGTCCAGTCTTCACTTCTTACAAGCAAAATCGCATGTTCAGCTCACCAGCTCAGAAAATCTGCCTTTATAAGCAAAAAACAACGGCTTTGGTTCATCAAGAGATCTTTCTGATTGGTCACGCCATTCAGGGGAGAGGAGAACATTAGCATAGATTCTAGTCATTGAAGTAGATTTTTGCTAACTACTTTTTGGTAATTTTTCTTCAGCAGATCGCACACAGAACACAAAATTTTTTTGAGGTAACTAATTATCTCTTTCACTACAGTTCCATAATTAAATTTTGAAAACAATACGCTTATTTTCTATGCATAATATGCATGTTTTCAAATTTGGCAATTCAAATCAAAAGAAACTTACAATCAAAAAGGATATTTTCTATGATATGATGTGTATGTTTTCAAAGATTTCAAAATCCACCAACTCATGAAATTAAAAGAACACTTAGAAATGTGCAGGATGCATTTTATATCAACAATTCTATAATACAACTCAAAGAGAATACTTGGAAAAATGAATAAATATATTTTCCTTTGTATAAAAATATTTTCAAAGATTTAACAGTCTGGCAACTCCTGTAAGAAAATACCTAGAAGACAGACAACATATTTCATTGTATAATGAGCCTATTTTAAACATGCCATAATCTGGCAACTCTAAAAGAAATCTGAAAAGAAAGAGTAAATTCAATATTTAACTGTGTATAAAACATAAATTTTCAAATGTGGCAACTCATTAAATTAATTGATCCTTATATGAATTATTAAATACTATATTTTCTTAAAATGTGCATGTTTCAAAGAGCAGCAATGCATATTAAATGAAGACATTCTTTAAAGTAACAATAAATGTAGTATTTTCATAAATACACTGCGGATAACTTGAAATCATATTAGCAGAATCTTTAGAGCAAATACAATATCTCCTGGGTTTCAAAAGATCTGTGAAATTTAGCGTACAATTTAGAAGGAACAAAGAAGATATATTTCCAGTATATAATGTCCATGTCTCAAAAGCATCATAATTTGGTAACACATTTTAAATCAGAGAATCCTTACAAGAAAATATAAATATTATATTATCCTCTGTATAAGCTTCATGTTATCAAATGATAAGCATTCAACTGTAATTTCTTTTAGAAAACCTTTCGAACAGAATGAATGCTACATTCTTGTGTACATGATTTTAGATTTTTGAAAATCTGTCGAGAGGCTCTTGGAAGAAAGAAAAAATACAATTTCCTGTTTAATTTTTACTAATGTTCTGAAGGAAAACATCGCATGAACGTATAAGGGAGGCAATTCTGATTGTGTATCAATCCCAGTTATTTCCCTTTTATTAAAAATCTCCAATACTCATCAATTCTAATTGGTTCTTGCACAGTAGCATTGTGTGGGTTGTTCTCACCCCTGACAAAACAAGTATTGCACTCCTTTCCAATATTAGAACCCACTCTGTATTTTATTTAGATAAATACTGATATAATTAGAGTAAAATACATTAAAGCCAGCATAATCAAATTTGTATTTACTGTGAGAGGGAAGATGCACTTTATTTTTTATTTGAAATTTTGTGCCATAAATACCTAGATTGCTTGGAAATTTTATGTTTTTAAAAACGTTAGTAATTAAATCAATTCAAAAATACTTTCACTGGTTATAAATAGTGTCTAATCTTTACATAAAATACGTCTTTATATTAGCACACTCTATGATAAAGAATTCTGGTTAAAAATTTATATGACATAATTTGATTATTCATTGAATCAGTGCACATGTTAAAAGTTTTAATGTAATTCCAGAAAGAAGGAATCAGAAAAAAAAGATTTGAGGTAAGTAAGAATTAAGAAGCAGTAAGAATTTTAAAAGTTTGGAAAAAGAAGAATCTGGGCAAAGTTTAATAAATGTACCTGTTAAAAAGAAAACGGCAAACTTGGACCTTCATGACTGCAAAAAGATGATGTGTGAAAAGTATGGTTTCTCCTTGAGACTGCTATTAACTGCCTTCACTCCTTGGCTATATTTATTGTCTTAAAAAGCGATGATTAAAATTGTAATAAAACCTAAACATATAAATTTTTCTTTGTTCTTGAGAATTTACAACAAAAATAATGAACATTATTTATTTAAGAGAAAATGATAAATTAGAAATCTTATGCAAATGATCTTATTTTGAAAATGCATTGAATTTTTATTTGATCAAACAATTAATAACTGATCACTTGAAGAGTCTAGAAAGCAGTTCTAATGATGTTTCTAAAATTATGCAATAAATATTTGGATTTGATTCCAAATCCGTTCACAGTACATCCATTTGCCATTTGCCAGGAATAATATTTAAAACTTTCAAGTGATACAATTCTTGGGTTTTAATTTTATAAGAATATCTTGAATCTTAAATTCTTTTT